>OZ034968.1:60310898-60845898 GCA_964030785.1 Siderastrea siderea
GCAAATGAATCCACCCTTGATTATGAACGTTTTGGAAAAAATTTGCACGTATTAATTCCTTCGCGATCGGATACTTGATGGTTTTGGACGTGTCAATTTTGAGGACTTTTAGTCCGTTTTAGTTTTATCCGAAAAAGTTATGAACGCCGCTCTGAAAGGATCACTCATAAAGACAATTAATTAATACAGCTGGAATAATGGAACAAGGGTCGTTGACTGTTTAATCACGAAACTTAACTAATTAAAAAGGACAAGATTTCTGCAAATTGGCAAACAAAACAAAGAAAAGCTTTACTTTATGGAAATTATTCAACACGAAAGCTATTCCAGTTTACGCAATTTTCTGACAAGACAATTAGACTGACTATATGTTATCCAGCATTTACCTTTGCTTAGAAATTGGATGTGCGAGTTAGGAGCACAAACATCTATTTTTTTGTTGGAGGGGGGGGGAGGGGGAAGGACGAAAAAAGAACAATTTTCACCAAACTTAGGGCAGACTATTTATCAAGCACGAATGTTTGTTAAAGGGCCGGGAATTGTGATATGTCCTATAATATCACAGTTCGACTGCAAGAAAGTCCTTGTTTTTACCCGAGTTTTTCCTGCTTTCCGGCCGCAATTTGGAGCCGCGGCTTTGCTCTCTGCCATGTGTACCATTCGCACTTTCATCCTCGAGTTTTGGCCAGTCATTTTGTTTTTTACATCAAGCAAGCTGAGTACGAAAAAATAAATTGTTTTGAATTTATAGGTACCCCAACCCTCAGGAAAAAAAATTAACCAGCAACGCAGTGATTAAATGTTCCGATGGAGTTTTATTTATTCAATGTCTAGCTATAAAAACATTACACTAATAAGCTCCATCAAAATGAGAGGCTGCTGTCGGCTTCTCTCTGATCGTCACGCAACTCTGGACATTCTCGAGGCAGATCAGACCATGGGGGAATGACGAGCTTTTGAGAACCCCTCATGCTCGACATTAGTGTAATCCGCGTCATGTTTTGTAATCTCAAGGCGATGGTCAGCATAATGAAATCCAGGGCATGTGATGACCGCTAACGCTGCAGGATTCATTGCTCTGCGAAGGAACAGAACAGTTGGAATTAGACACTGTAAGCTGTACAGAGTATCTTTCGGGAAGAAAGTAAAATTTCGAAAGTAACCCCCCTACTCCTGGAAGAAGAAATAACCTTCGACCTTTCATTCGTTAAACATTTCAGACAAAAAGCACCTGGTAATTTTCACCTTCCAAAAATTACAATGGTGACCTGTAAAAATAAGAAGGATAATCTTTGTAACTTTTCTATGGTGTTTAAATTTTAAAGTGATCAGCGTTTGAGATTTTACCGCACGGACTCGCACGAATTTGTTCCTGGTGGATGTCAGTCGACTTGTTTTTAAGCGAATGAGGGGGGTGAATTATCTAAACGATGGGGGGGATACACCTCAAAAAACTGCAGTCCTTCTCAAAGTTACTTACTTGTGAATTGTTTTGAAGTGGCATGTGTAAAAACCACCTCCTTGAAGTTTCAGAGTCATGTTACTTTCGCCCACCAGAAAATCTCCTTTCATGCACAGCCTCTCAGTTACTGGCATCCAGCCCGCTCCCTTTCTCTGCATAACAGGTCCATTTGGAGGAAAGTTGACGCCCAAAAGCTGGACTTCGTAGTAGAAACAGTTGTCTTTCATTCTGTAATAATAAAATTACATTATGATTTCAGTTGATCAATAATTAATTTTCACTTAGGTGGAGTGGATGGGTGGTTTGCCTGTAAACTAAAGAGGATAGAAACGACCATTAAAATAAACGCTGAGCGACAGTATCCTTTGCTGCTGTTTATTATGCTGTACAAGATCGTAATAAGTTTTAAGGCTGTATGTGAAACCTTCTTCGCCAAAACAGTTTTCTTTTTTTAAATATTTTTCAAAACGATTTTTTCTTAGTGAAAATGTTCGGATTTTCTCTGATTTGAGCTAGGATATTCACGCGCAAAGTACACAACAAGGGATATTGAACTTACGTTGACTTGTTGCAAACCGTCATGACTGCTCCGTCTTCAAAGGTTACTATCCGCTCCCATGACAATCCACCATTTTCAATAACCTGCTTGTAAAAGTCAGGTATGTCGGCGGGGTGCTCCACGAAGGGTTTGCTGCCATACTGAGCCATCGGAGTCAGCATTTCAAAGGAAAATGGCAAGGGCGCGCCCCTAGTCACACGAAACGTCGCAGTTTGACAGCCACTAAAGCATGAGACAAAATCAAAGATTTTTATCAGTGAAAATATTCAAGAGTCACTTGACTTCATCAAGTGAGATTTTAATGTGTAGAGAGCGTACATGAGTACTACGATAAGATACTTCATACGATAAGATACTACGGTAGAAGCTCAACATGGGCTCGACGTTTTTCTGCTTTTGACCCTCGTGATGTTTCAGTAACCTCCCGGGAGGGGGTGGGGGGGGGGGGGCTACTCAATAAAGTTTTATACGGAGGGGCTCCACCTGGAGGTTCAAACCCCTTACCTTTAATATACTAATTTTACCCAAGTAGTACTCCTTTCAAATCCTTGAGCAAAATTGCATCCTATTCTTATACCTCAAGGATAAGCCAAAACAAAAGAATTTCCTATAATCGCCACGTTTTTCTCGGGTATTCAGTCCTTCTGATTCAGTGCGTAGTTATTTCTAGCAAAATGTGGCACCCTTTGACACCCTTTTCGCTTTAGCCACCATTTCTTCCACTTTGCAGCTGATTTTGTAACCCTTTCGTACACTAAAATTGCATTTTCCGTACCCTTTAATTTACTGCGAGCTTAAAAATGGCACCCCTTTTGGGCGGAACCTCCCTGTATAGCCCACTATAAGGAGTAACCTTGGCATAATGTCTTTTCTTTCCTTCCCGGTTTTTTTGTCGTTACGTAATAGTTGAATTTTAAACTCCCCAGCAAAGCTTTTTTTTTTTTTAATAAAATGACTATCAAAAGCAAAAGCTTGACTTAGGGCCAAATAAAGGTTTCCAGAAATTATTGCTTGGTAATTAATGCAATCTCAACGCAAAGAAAAAGATAGAAGTCTACGATTTTCAGATATGACAAACCTGAATTCGACTTGCCAAAATGGTATTTCTTTCTTTATAACGCATGGAGGGAAAATTACTGATTGCTTATTGGTTGACACAGAGGGCATTTTTTTCTTAATTTTCTTTCCAACGAGGGCAAAATTACTGACTCCTGATTGGCCAAGCGCCAAAATTGCTCGCATTTGATTGATTGAGCGCGAGAGCGCGTCATTTGCATTTTGTAAGGGTCTTGAAACGAAAAGCGGATTTTGAATTGTTCAAAACTAGGATATTGCTTCAGAGTTCGGCGTTTACCGGGTTGGCTAGCAAAATAAGTAGGAAATCGGGTGATAGCTCGAAGAGAAATTCCAAAAGGTAGAGCTGAATGTTTTATGGTGTTTTAAAACTACTGAAAATCTTGGTTCAGCCACAGGTAGCCAAGACTTGAGTTATGACTGAAAATCACTTAAGGACGGTGGCCCCTAATAGGAAGGTTTCTTTTCCTGTTTGTGGCCATGTGGGATCTGTTACTCGTACCTAGGGCTGTTAAAATCCAGAAAGAAAATGGGGGGTCACCGCGCATTTTTCAGAGATAACTAGGCCCAAATATGGTAAAAAAGTGCTGATTGAGCATTTTTTTAAAATTAGGAAAAAAAACTTTTTAAAATAAAAGATAGCCATTATTTGACTTAAGTAGGAGATGAAGATGTCTGGACTGATAGGCGCTTTGTAATGAATAACAAAGATACAATTCTCAACATGCTGCCGAATTCTATATGCGAATTTCCTGTTCTTGGCGGGCCATTATTTGACCCAGTAAATTGGAACGTTTTGTAAAATAACTTTTGACGGACGGTTTTTCTTCTTAAAAAAAATATTTCACAATACCTAACAGTTGTCCTGCTTTTGATTGGTTACATAAAAACTAGGGGTAACCGTGCATTTTAAAAAGTTGACTTCACTTTTTCCTAACTCACGCACGACATGTTTTCCATCAGTGACGATTTTCTTGACGCTCTCCTCCCCGGTGGAGAATAAAATGCAAGTCGAAGTGATGGATGCTGGGAATCGAAGATGGCAGAGGGGACTCATGGTGAAAGCATGCAGCAAAGCAAAATCCTCGTAAAATGTCGATTGATTTTATCTCTACCAACTGTATGGGGATTTTACAATTGCCTTATCAAAGAACATACTATAATGGAGTGCCGCTAGGCGATTTCATTGTTCAATGAATGCTGTGCAGCGAGAATCTTGATTGTTGTTTGCATGCTTGGAAGTTCTAGGCTACTGCAAATTGTCAGTGGGGTCAGACCAAGCCTGTAATATATATAGCTAGGCTAGCTAGCCTAACCCCGGAACTCCCATAAATAAGCTGGTGTTCGTTTCTCAAAAAACCCGAAAACTCTTCGGGCCCAAAAATTTTGTGGGGCTAGTTTCGGGCGCGATGTTCTTTCGATAGTGTTTGCACAGCGCCGCGAATTGCTCCACAACAATCCGAACTCGAAAGTCACACTACCGTTTTTATTAATTTTGTTCGAGCTTCAAACTGTCTGCATGAAATATTTTCTTCTTCTTGCGCCGTGTTCCTTGGGTTTTACAATGTTTCAATATCCTGTCATTTAACTGTCAAGGCGTGTCAAATCATCTCAGACTTTTTGGCTGTTTGTTTGAATGAACTGGACACGTCGCTTATCTACAGCAGCTAAATATAACTTATTGTTTTGGGTTTTCATCGTGTTCGGATCTTGACAACTGAAATAACACGAAATGCCACTAAATCGGAATCTGTAGCTCTGAAGCGAACTAACCCAGCTGTAATCGAAAGCTGAAATTTCTCGTCAAGTTTTCGATTTGTTCCTTCTCATTCGGCTAGAACGCTTAGTGGAGTTATCAAACTCGGCTACTCGTCTACTTCAGCAGGTCAACCCGATTTCATTCCATCGGTTGCTGCAGTTTATAACAGCTATCGACATTTTTCCAGACCGACAGGAGGTAGGTTTTCTTTTAATATTTCATAGACTATCGGGCGGGTCAGTTAGGTGCTGTTTTTGTTTTTCTTTCAAGAAGTTGCTTCACAATTTGTTTACGCTTTTGACTCTTTCTAATCTCTGACGAACAAATTACAAATGGAAAGATTTTTCATCAGATGTAAGCCTTAGATATGTTTCCTTTCCCTCTGCTAAGAAAATGCCACACGTGGAAATGACAACATGTTAGTACCTTAAAAATAGGAGTGATTATTTCACTGCAAAAGATCTGAAATACAACACTGCTCAAGTGTCTGAAACTTTCGGTTTTCGCGTTAGGTGAGAAACAGTTTCAATCTAAACAAGTAGTTTGCTTCAACTTTGTCCTCTAGACAGTGTCTTTTTACGACTTTCATTTTGAAACACTGTTTTAAAAGCATTCTAAAAGAGAGAGAGGAAGGCCATGCCAGCATAAAACTTCGTACTTTTCTACTAATTGTTCTGCGTTTTTATGCTGATCACGCTAAACACTCATACATTGGAGTGCATTTGTGGTTTGTAAAGATTCTTCTCAACTCATTGGCCCCTAAAATACAGTACATTTCAGTCGTTATTCGCCAAAAGATGAAAAACGACAATGGGAAAACATAAAGGCAAAAACAGAATGCGGACCGCTGAGGAAACAGTGAAGTTGACCTATTTTTCTTCAAAAACAAGACTTAAACACAACTTTCACAGGCAGCTCTTCTTCCAGCATTCTTTGGAAAGCTAATTAACTTCAAGGAGAGTATCCGTGAAACTACAGTTGCTGTAATAATGCCATTTTAACTTGCTGCCGGTAGCGACTTCACAGATTTGTCAATGTAAAAACGAATTTCTTACTGATTCGCATGCATCCTGCTGGCTGTTAAGTTCTGTCAACCATCAATCATCTTTGCTAAAATAAATAGTATTGCTACCGGCGGCATCTGGCAGTTTACCGGTCAAAATTACCCAAAAAAGGTTTTTGGAAGCTTCCAAGCACATGTAAATTATGGAGGAAAATGGCACAAGTTTTTCGCCTGCAAAGTGTTATTCGGCAAAGAGATTTTACTCGCGATCAGTTGCTGTATTATTTTGTTCCAAAGATTTAAAAAATTACTCGGAAGCAATTTCATTCGATCATTCACTTTAACATCTTAAGAATATCATTTTCAACATAGGAAGTCTCTCAATTAAACAATTCTTATAATATGTAAATCCACAATCAAATTGGTAATTTTCTCTACCGTGGAGGTGGAGGCGAGGTACTTGAGAATTTAAGCGAAAGGTTGACGCTATCGTGGTCTTTTCAGAAGGTCGCTTTCCAGAAAAACAAGTGTGTTCAGCTAACACGCCGAGATCCACCTTCTCGCCAAGTCAACTTCGTCCCTCCCGCGCTACTTTCCTTGTTTCACTTGTTGTCGGAAGCCGGTGTCGATGTTTGTTTTTTGTCGTGCAAGCGCTGGCGCTTCGACTGCCTGGATTCTTTCATTAACCTACCATTTCGTTTTTGGTTTCACGTTTCCCATTTGCGGGTCAACACTTCCACAGCCGAAGCGAAATACAAAAACAACAACTCAATACACCTAAAATTTTATTTTCGCACCACTGCACACACAGGAATCGCGCGATCGCGCGGGATGAACGCGCGATGCGCAGAAAATGTGCGCGTTAGCAATAGGGGCCACCGTCCTTAAAGTGCCACTGAGACGAAAATTCATAGGTTTATTTCCGCCAAATTCTGTCGCAGAATATCGCGTTTTGTTCATATTTCCCCAGAAAACTGAACAACAAACCTTCCATCCTAATATTTTTTAGCTCCAAAGTCGCGTAAAATGTGTCCGCCATTACTGAAAACGTGTTCCTGGGTGATTGCGCAATTTAATAGCTTGTGACGTCAGAGGCTCACCTCAGTCGCGTTTCCTTGTGTTTTGACTGAAGATGTCTACCGTCGACTGCGAAACCTCCGAAGAGTATTTCTACGATTCGGAACAGTCTTTAACTTCCGAAGCCTCTGAGGATTCGTTTCATTCGGCAAATGAAGCATTTTTCCTACCGTACGATGTAAGAACTGATGTGAGGTTTCAACTAATAATCTTGTAAACAAACGGTTTGTTGACAATATTATTTGAGTTATTTGGCGGGAGTTGAAAACATAAGCGAAATATGCTTAGACAATGATTGCAGTTCAGGCCCCAGTTGCTCAAAAAGTGGATAACTCTTTTTCAACGGATAAGTCGCTGTCCGGTGGATAAAATTCATCGCTTCATCTCGGTTGTTCAAAGCTTGGATAGCGCTCTCCAGCCAGCTGTTCAGCCGCTATACAGCGATCATAAAGTTGTCCATTCCAAGGTAGGTTGTGTAACTTTTATCCACTGTAAACCTGTGGCAAAATAGACATGGCTATTCGAAGAATTGATCTTTTAAGCTGTGGAAATTTAGACAAAACACCTATGAAAACTTTAGACTTCGATGCTCGCGAATTCTCAGCCTTGGGTCGATCGATGTTACTGTTGGTGTGGGAGAAAATAAAAGAAGCGATACCTTGTCTGCCGTTGTTTATGTTCATTATATATTATAAAAAAAGTATTGAGATTTTTGGTCATTCTTGGCATAGTCTGGGAATCTTTCTTGAAAAACCGTTATTGTTGTAGTCAGCTGCCAGGCAGCTTATCGTGTCTATCATAGTACAGTGGTCACTCAACACATTGAAACACAAGTGCTTGGCGCTGCTAAATATTTTAAACAGTTTTTAGAGAATTCTTTTTCTGAGCCGAAAGAAGTGAAATAAATCAAAACCTTTTTTTCAAGAACTGGAGGCCTTGTGTGACCGGAATCTAAATATTTGCAGTCAAAATTAAAAGCGCACAAGGAAAATTTTCCGCTGCTCAACAACAACATGCGGACCGCCGAGGAAACGAAGCTTTCGCTTGCCTTATTCGCTGTGAAAAATAATAACGATATTTAATCATTTTTCTTAGTAGTTCATTTACTAAGATTGCTATGACAGGTAAAAGAAATAACATTGTTAAACCCTTAGGCAAATAGTGGCGTGTGATATTTGACCCATATTTTTTCCCAACTTCAATTTCCACGCACCGACAATCCGATCTATTAAAGCCTTCATCTCGAACAACAACAACAACATTTTATTTGCATTCCCAATTACAAATGCCATTGCACATAGAAAAGAGAAAGAAAAATGTTGCAAAATCGATTAATTTACAATTTCTGTGTCTATTGATCCATTTCTTAATGCAAAAACTTCGTAAATGAAGTAACCTAATTTTTAACAAGTGAAAGCGTCAGTGCTATTTAAGAGAAATACAATTTTAAGAATCGAAATCGGAAATTTACTAATAATATCGTCCATTAAAGATTTTCTAATTGGATCATATCTATTGCAAGATAAGAGGAAGTGTACTTCGTTTTCAACTTCATTTGAGCTGCAGCATTGACAAATTCTCAGATGCTCAGGGATTTTAGGGGTGGAATGTCTTCCATTTTCAATTCTTATAGGTTGTAATAATACCTAACCTAAGTTTTGCTACTGCCTGAACAATAATGTCAATCGACTGTTCACCGACAGGGAATAAAGAGAGAAAAGTTTCTCCACATTCAGGATGGTATGTTATAAAATAAATGTCCATGCTTCTAAGCGATTACTGCTCTGAAATTAACACACGCGGAATTAAAAAAAGGAAAAGATAAGCAGTACAAACTATATCAGCTTAATCACGGCGGTCAGGATTGCATTCGCCGAGGATCTTCGCGCTAGCAGACGGCAGAACTGAAAGGGATTTCCTCGACGATAATAAATTTCAAAATACGTTAAAAGAAATCAGTTTTGCACAGTGGTGGATGCGTTGAAAAAGAAACAAACTATCACTTCAACTGCGTTATAAGATTAAGTAAATTACCTTTCGTCTTGTTCGCGCAGATAATGTTTTTTTCCGGTTCTTTTTTCCATACAGTTGGAATGGGCAATGGAATGATCGACCTCTGGGATCTTGCGACATGAACAGCCCTCTGGAAAAACTCGTCCGTGAAATGATCAAAATGCCTCTCGGGTTGAAATTCGCACTGTGTGTGAGTGCGAACATTGTCCTTTTTTCCATTGCGGGTCCGTTCGCAGGGCTTCAATGAAGCAAAATACCAGCTCGGTGGTTGGATTTATTGTTGTAGCATTGTACAACACAAGTGCTACCTGTCATTACTGCTGCAGCAAGGAAGATTTCAAAGTCGAACAACAAACACTTGGCAAGAAATCTTTCCTCGAGGACAATTTGCTTTCCTGTGGCAAGTGACCATGTGAAGGCACTAGGTTTGAGGTGAGCCTCTGACGTCACTTCCGCTCATTCGCAAGCCAGCTTCCGGAACAAGGGCCAGTAATGGCGGCCGCAAAATCTCGACAAAAACCGTCCGAAAAAAGCGACTTCTAGTCGTCGTAATAAGTTGAAATTTGGCATGGTAACTAAGAACCATAAACTATGTTCAAAAATGTAAAAATATGGAATACCAAAATTCTGGTCCCAGTGGCACTTTAAATTTTACGAAATAAACAGAGTTTCTTTGTTTATATCTTACGTACTTGCTATCTAGGGCAAAAATTCGCTCTCCGAGCAAGAATAAGCGTCTTTCTAATTTTTGCTCCCAAATAGTATTATAAGTTATGCAAGGTTGCACACTAATCTGCCATTTCACCCGCACAAAGGCATACCTCTTTTCACTAAATGAGCTATATTTCTTGAAATGTGCCGTTTCCACTCAATTTCCTCAAACCTGAATGAATCCATAGTCGAAAATCAACTATACGCCGGAAAAGTTCTATGTTTGCCAACATTTGTCACCATAAACGGCAATATTTTGAGCTTCCTGTATAAGAAATCAAATGTCGGTATTCGACCGCCGACCTCTGCGCACAAATATATGCAAATATGCTAATCTCATCTCGCTGTTCTCTTCTCACTGGACAATTCGCCCAATGGCGTGGACATGACAAAAATTTGCACGTATTAATTCCTTCGCGATCGGATACTTGATGGTTTTGGACGTGTCAATTTTGAGGACTTTTAGTCCGTTTTAGTTTTATCCGAAAAAGTTATGAACGCCGCTCTGAAAGGATCACTCATAAAGACAATTAATTAATACAGCTGGAATAATGGAACAAGGGTCGTTGACTGTTTAATCACGAAACTTAACTAATTAAAAAGGACAAGATTTCTGCAAATTGGCAAACAAAACAAAGAAAAGCTTTACTTTATGGAAATTATTCAACACGAAAGCTATTCCAGTTTACGCAATTTTCTGACAAGACAATTAGACTGACTATATGTTATCCAGCATTTACCTTTGCTTAGAAATTGGATGTGCGAGTTAGGAGCACAAACATCTATTTTTTTGTTGGGGGGGGGGGGGGGAGGGGGAAGGACGAAAAAAGAACAATTTTCACCAAACTTAGGGCAGACTATTTATCAAGCACGAATGTTTGTTAAAGGGCCGGGAATTGTGATATGTCCTATAATATCACAGTTCGACTGCAAGAAAGTCCTTGTTTTTACCCGAGTTTTTCCTGCTTTCCGGCCGCAATTTGGAGCCGCGGCTTTGCTCTCTGCCATGTGTACCATTCGCACTTTCATCCTCGAGTTTTGGCCAGTCATTTTGTTTTTTACATCAAGCAAGCTGAGTACGAAAAAATAAATTGTTTTGAATTTATAGGTACCCCAACCCTCAGGAAAAAAAATTAACCAGCAACGCAGTGATTAAATGTTCCGATGGAGTTTTATTTATTCAATGTCTAGCTATAAAAACATTACACTAATAAGCTCCATCAAAATGAGAGGCTGCTGTCGGCTTCTCTCTGATCGTCACGCAACTCTGGACATTCTCGAGGCAGATCAGACCATGGGGGAATGACGAGCTTTTGAGAACTCCTCATGCTCGACATTAGTGTAATCCGCGTCATGTTTTGTAATCTCAAGGCGATGGTCAGCATAATGAAATCCAGGGCATGTGATGACCGCTAACGCTGCAGGATTCATTGCTCTGCGAAGGAACAGAACAGTTGGAATTAGACACTGTAAGCTGTACAGAGTATCTTTCGGGAAGAAAGTAAAATTTCGAAAGTAACCCCCCTACTCCTGGAAGAAGAAATAACCTTCGACCTTTCATTCGTTAAACATTTCAGACAAAAAGCACCTGGTAATTTTCACCTTCCAAAAATTACAATGGTGACCTGTAAAAATAAGAAGGATAATCTTTGTAACTTTTCTATGGTGTTTAAATTTTAAAGTGATCAGCGTTTGAGATTTTACCGCACGGACTCGCACGAATTTGTTCCTGGTGGATGTCAGTCGACTTGTTTTTAAGCGAATGAGGGGGGTGAATTATCTAAACGATGGGGGGGATACACCTCAAAAAACTGCAGTCCTTCTCAAAGTTACTTACTTGTGAATTGTTTTGAAGTGGCATGTGTAAAAACCACCTCCTTGAAGTTTCAGAGTCATGTTACTTTCGCCCACCAGAAAATCTCCTTTCATGCACAGCCTCTCAGTTACTGGCATCCAGCCCGCTCCCTTTCTCTGCATAACAGGTCCATTTGGAGGAAAGTTGACGCCCAAAAGCTGGACTTCGTAGTAGAAACAGTTGTCTTTCATTCTGTAATAATAAAATTACATTATGATTTCAGTTGATCAATAATTAATTTTCACTTAGGTGGAGTGGATGGGTGGTTTGCCTGTAAACTAAAGAGGATAGAAACGACCATTAAAATAAACGCTGAGCGACAGTATCCTTTGCTGCTGTTTATTATGCTGTACAAGATCGTAATAAGTTTTAAGGCTGTATGTGAAACCTTCTTCGCCAAAACAGTTTTCTTTTTTTAAATATTTTTCAAAACGATTTTTTCTTAGTGAAAATGTTCGGATTTTCTCTGATTTGAGCTAGGATATTCACGCGCAAAGTACACAACAAGGGATATTGAACTTACGTTGACTTGTTGCAAACCGTCATGACTGCTCCGTCTTCAAAGGTTACTATCCGCTCCCATGACAATCCACCATTTTCAATAACCTGCTTGTAAAAGTCAGGTATGTCGGCGGGGTGCTCCACGAAGGGTTTGCTGCCATACTGAGCCATCGGAGTCAGCATTTCAAAGGAAAATGGCAAGGGCGCGCCCCTAGTCACACGAAACGTCGCAGTTTGACAGCCACTAAAGCATGAGACAAAATCAAAGATTTTTATCAGTGAAAATATTCAAGAGTCACTTGACTTCATCAAGTGAGATTTTAATGTGTAGAGAGCGTACATGAGTACTACGATAAGATACTTCATACGATAAGATACTACGGTAGAAGCTCAACATGGGCTCGACGTTTTTCTGCTTTTGACCCTCGTGATGTTTCAGTAACCTCCCGGGAGGGGGTGGGGGGGGGGGGGGGGCTACTCAATAAAGTTTTATACGGAGGGGCTCCACCTGGAGGTTCAAACCCCTTACCTTTAATATACTAATTTTACCCAAGTAGTACTCCTTTCAAATCCTTGAGCAAAATTGCATCCTATTCTTATACCTCAAGGATAAGCCAAAACAAAAGAATTTCCTATAATCGCCACGTTTTTCTCGGGTATTCAGTCCTTCTGATTCAGTGCGTAGTTATTTCTAGCAAAATGTGGCACCCTTTGACACCCTTTTCGCTTTAGCCACCATTTCTTCCACTTTGCAGCTGATTTTGTAACCCTTTCGTACACTAAAATTGCATTTTCCGTACCCTTTAATTTACTGCGAGCTTAAAAATGGCACCCCTTTTGGGCGGAACCTCCCTGTATAGCCCACTATAAGGAGTAACCTTGGCATAATGTCTTTTCTTTCCTTCCCGATTTTTTTGTCGTTACGTAATAGTTGAATTTTAAACTCCCCAGCAAAGCTTTTTTTTTTTTTAATAAAATGACTATCAAAAGCAAAAGCTTGACTTAGGGCCAAATAAAGGTTTCCCGAAATTATTGCTTGGTAATTAATGCAATCTCAACGCAAAGAAAAAGATAGAAGTCTACGATTTTCAGATATGACAAACCTGAATTCGACTTGCCAAAATGGTATTTCTTTCTTTATAACGCATGGAGGGAAAATTACTGATTGCTTATTGGTTGACACAGAGGGCATTTTTTTCTTAATTTTCTTTCCAACGAGGGCAAAATTACTGACTCCTGATTGGCCAAGCGCCAAAATTGCTCGCATTTGATTGATTGAGCGCGAGAGCGCGTCATTTGCATTTTGTAAGGGTCTTGAAACGAAAAGCGGATTTTGAATTGTTCAAAACTAGGATATTGCTTCAGAGTTCGGCGTTTACCGGGTTGGCTAGCAAAATAAGTAGGAAATCGGGTGATAGCTCGAAGAGAAATTCCAAAAGGTAGAGCTGAATGTTTTATGGTGTTTTAAAACTACTGAAAATCTTGGTTCAGCCACAGGTAGCCAAGACTTGAGTTATGACTGAAAATCACTTAAGGACGGTGGCCCCTAATATGAAGGTTTCTTTTCCTGTTTGTGGCCATGTGGGATCTGTTACTCGTACCTAGGGCTGTTAAAATCCAGAAAGAAAATGGGGGGTCACCGCGCATTTTTCAGAGATAACTAGGCCCAAATATGGTAAAAAAGTGCTGATTGAGCATTTTTTTAAAATTAGGAAAAAAAACTTTTTAAAATAAAAGATAGCCATTATTTGACTTAAGTAGGAGATGAAGATGTCTGGACTGATAGGCGCTTTGTAATGAATAACAAAGATACAATTCTCAACATGCTGCCGAATTCTATATGCGAATTTCCTGTTCTTGGCGGGCCATTATTTGACCCAGTAAATTGGAACGTTTTGTAAAATAACTTTTGACGGACGGTTTTTCTTCTTAAAAAAAATATTTCACAATACCTAACAGTTGTCCTGCTTTTGATTGGTTACATAAAAACTAGGGGTAACCGTGCATTTTAAAAAGTTGACTTCACTTTTTCCTAACTCACGCACGACATGTTTTCCATCAGTGACGATTTTCTTGACGCTCTCCTCCCCGGTGGAGAATAAAATGCAAGTCGAAGTGATGGATGCTGGGAATCGAAGATGGCAGAGGGGACTCATGGTGAAAGCATGCAGCAAAGCAAAATCCTCGTAAAATGTCGATTGATTTTATCTCTGCCAACTGTATGGGGATTTTACAATTGCCTTATCAAAGAACATACTATAATGGAGTGCCGCTAGGCGATTTCATTGTTCAATGAATGCTGTGCAGCGAGAATCTTGATTGTTGTTTGCATGCTTGGAAGTTCTAGGCTACTGCAAATTGTCAGTGGGGTCAGACCAAGCCTGTAATATATATAGCTAGGCTAGCTAGCCTAACCCCGGAACTCCCATAAATAAGCTGGTGTTCGTTTCTCAAAAAACCCGAAAACTCTTCGGGCCCAAAACTTTTGTGGGGCTAGTTTCGGGCGCGATGTTCTTTCGATAGTGTTTGCACAGCGCCGCGAATTGCTCCACAACAATCCGAACTCGAAAGTCACACTACCGTTTTTATTAATTTTGTTCGAGCTTCAAACTGTCTGCATGAAATATTTTCTTCTTCTTGCGCCGTGTTCCTTGGGTTTTACAATGTTTCAATATCCTGTCATTTAACTGTCAAGGCGTGTCAAATCATCTCAGACTTTTTGGCTGTTTGTTTGAATGAACTGGACACGTCGCTTATCTACAGCAGCTAAATATAACTTATTGTTTTGGGTTTTCATCGTGTTCGGATCTTGACAACTGAAATAACACGAAATGCCACTAAATCGGAATCTGTAGCTCTGAAGCGAACTAACCCAGCTGTAATCGAAAGCTGAAATTTCTCGTCAAGTTTTCGATTTGTTCCTTCTCATTCGGCTAGAACGCTTAGTGGAGTTATCAAACTCGGCTACTCGTCTACTTCAGCAGGTCAACCCGATTTCATTCCATCGGTTGCTGCAGTTTATAACAGCTATCGACATTTTTCCAGACCGACAGGAGGTAGGTTTTCTTTTAATATTTCATAGACTATCGGGCGGGTCAGTTAGGTGCTGTTTTTGTTTTTCTTTCAAGAAGTTGCTTCACAATTTGTTTACGCTTTTGACTCTTTCTAATCTCTGACGAACAAATTACAAATGGAAAGATTTTTCATCAGATGTAAGCCTTAGATATGTTTCCTTTCCCTCTGCTAAGAAAATGCCACACGTGGAAATGACAACATGTTAGTACCTTAAAAATAGGAGTGATTATTTCACTGCAAAAGATCTGAAATACAACACTGCTCAAGTGTCTGAAACTTTCGGTTTTCGCGTTAGGTGAGAAACAGTTTCAATCTAAACAAGTAGTTTGCTTCAACTTTGTCCTCTAGACAGTGTCTTTTTACGACTTTCATTTTGAAACACTGTTTTAAAAGCATTCTAAAAGAGAGAGAGGAAGGCCATGCCAGCATAAAACTTCGTACTTTTCTACTAATTGTTCTGCGTTTTTATGCTGATCACGCTAAACACTCATACATTGGAGTGCATTTGTGGTTTGTAAAGATTCTTCTCAACTCATTGGCCCCTAAAATACAGTACATTTCAGTCGTTATTCGCCAAAAGATGAAAAACGACAATGGGAAAACATAAAGGCAAAAACAGAATGCGGACCGCTGAGGAAACAGTGAAGTTGACCTATTTTTCTTCAAAAACAAGACTTAAACACAACTTTCACAGGCAGCTCTTCTTCCAGCATTCTTTGGAAAGCTAATTAACTTCAAGGAGAGTATCCGTGAAACTACAGTTGCTGTAATAATGCCATTTTAACTTGCTGCCGGTAGCGACTTCACAGATTTGTCAATGTAAAAACGAATTTCTTACTGATTCGCATGCATCCTGCTGGCTGTTAAGTTCTGTCAACCATCAATCATCTTTGTTAAAATAAATAGTATTGCTACCGGCGGCATCTGGCAGTTTACCGGTCAAAATTACCCAAAAAAGGTTTTTGGAAGCTTCCAAGCACATGTAAATTATGGAGGAAAATGGCACAAGTTTTTCGCCTGCAAAGTGTTATTCGGCAAAGAGATTTTACTCGCGATCAGTTGCTGTATTATTTTGTTCCAAAGATTTAAAAAATTACTCGGAAGCAATTTCATTCGATCATTCACTTTAACATCTTAAGAATATCATTTTCAACATAGGAAGTCTCTCAATTAAACAATTCTTATAATATGTAAATCCACAATCAAATTGGTAATTTTCTTTACCGTGGAGGTGGAGGCGAGGTACTTGAGAATTTAAGCGAAAGGTTGACGCTATCGTGGTCTTTTCAGAAGGTCGCTTTCCAGAAAAACAAGTGTGTTCAGCTAACACGCCGAGATCCACCTTCTCGCCAAGTCAACTTCGTCCCTCCCGCGCTACTTTCCTTGTTTCACTTGTTGTCGGAAGCCGGTGTCGATGTTTGTTTTTTGTCGTGCAAGCGCTGGCGCTTCGACTGCCTGGATTCTTTCATTAACCTACCATTTCGTTTTTGGTTTCACGTTTCCCATTTGCGGGTCAACACTTCCACAGCCGAAGCGAAATACAAAAACAACAACTCAATACACCTAAAATTTTATTTTCGCACCACTGCACACACAGGAATCGCGCGATCGCGCGGGATGAACGCGCGATGCGCAGAAAATGTGCGCGTTAGCAATAGGGGCCACCGTCCTTAAAGTGCCACTGAGACGAAAATTCATAGGTTTATTTCCGCCAAATTCTGTCGCAGAATATCGCGTTTTGTTCATATTTCCCCAGAAAACTGAACAACAAACCTTCCATCCTAATATTTTTTAGCTCCAAAGTCGCGTAAAATGTGTCCGCCATTACTGAAAACGTGTTCCTGGGTGATTGCGCAATTTAATAGCTTGTGACGTCAGAGGCTCACCTCAGTCGCGTTTCCTTGTGTTTTGACTGAAGATGTCTACCGTCGACTGCGAAACCTCCGAAGAGTATTTCTACGATTCGGAACAGTCTTTAACTTCCGAAGCCTCTGAGGATTCGTTTCATTCGGCAAATGAAGCATTTTTCCTACCGTACGATGTAAGAACTGATGTGAGGTTTCAACTAATAATCTTGTAAACAAACGGTTTGTTGACAATATTATTTGAGTTATTTGGCGGGAGTTGAAAACATAAGCGAAATATGCTTAGACAATGATTGCAGTTCAGGCCCCAGTTGCTCAAAAAGTGGATAACTCTTTTTCAACGGATAAGTCGCTGTCCGGTGGATAAAATTCATCGCTTCATCTCGGTTGTTCAAAGCTTGGATAGCGCTCTCCAGCCAGCTGTTCAGCCGCTATACAGCGATCATAAAGTTGTCCATTCCAAGGTAGGTTGTGTAACTTTTATCCACTGTAAACCTGTGGCAAAATAGACATGGCTATTCGAAGAATTGATCTTTTAAGCTGTGGAAATTTAGACAAAACACCTATGAAAACTTTAGACTTCGATGCTCGCGAATTCTCAGCCTTGGGTCGATCGATGTTACTGTTGGTGTGGGAGAAAATAAAAGAAGCGATACCTTGTCTGCCGTTGTTTATGTTCATTATATATTATAAAAAAAGTATTGAGATTTTTGGTCATTCTTGGCATAGTCTGGGAATCTTTCTTGAAAAACCGTTATTGTTGTAGTCAGCTGCCAGGCAGCTTATCGTGTCTATCATAGTACAGTGGTCACTCAACACATTGAAACACAAGTGCTTGGCGCTGCTAAATATTTTAAACAGTTTTTAGAGAATTCTTTTTCTGAGCCGAAAGAAGTGAAATAAATCAAAACCTTTTTTTCAAGAACTGGAGGCCTTGTGTGACCGGAATCTAAATATTTGCAGTCAAAATTAAAAGCGCACAAGGAAAATTTTCCGCTGCTCAACAACAACATGCGGACCGCCGAGGAAACGAAGCTTTCGCTTGCCTTATTCGCTGTGAAAAATAATAACGATATTTAATCATTTTTCTTAGTAGTTCATTTACTAAGATTGCTATGACAGGTAAAAGAAATAACATTGTTAAACCCTTAGGCAAATAGTGGCGTGTGATATTTGACCCATATTTTTTCCCAACTTCAATTTCCACGCACCGACAATCCGATCTATTAAAGCCTTCATCTCGAACAACAACAACAACATTTTATTTGCATTCCCAATTACAAATGCCATTGCACATAGAAAAGAGAAAGAAAAATGTTGCAAAATCGATTAATTTACAATTTCTGTGTCTATTGATCCATTTCTTAATGCAAAAACTTCGTAAATGAAGTAACCTAATTTTTAACAAGTGAAAGCGTCAGTGCTATTTAAGAGAAATACAATTTTAAGAATCGAAATCGGAAATTTACTAATAATATCGTCCATTAAAGATTTTCTAATTGGATCATATCTATTGCAAGATAAGAGGAAGTGTACTTCGTTTTCAACTTCATTTGAGCTGCAGCATTGACAAATTCTCAGATGCTCAGGGATTTTAGGGGTGGAATGTCTTCCATTTTCAATTCTTATAGGTTGTAATAATACCTAACCTAAGTTTTGCTACTGCCTGAACAATAATGTCAATCGACTGTTCACCGACAGGGAATAAAGAGAGAAAAGTTTCTCCACATTCAGGATGGTATGTTATAAAATAAATGTCCATGCTTCTAAGCGATTACTGCTCTGAAATTAACACACGCGGAATTAAAAAAAGGAAAAGATAAGCAGTACAAACTATATCAGCTTAATCACGGCGGTCAGGATTGCATTCGCCGAGGATCTTCGCGCTAGCAGACGGCAGAACTGAAAGGGATTTCCTCGACGATAATAAATTTCAAAATACGTTAAAAGAAATCAGTTTTGCACAGTGGTGGATGCGTTGAAAAAGAAACAAACTATCACTTCAACTGCGTTATAAGATTAAGTAAATTACCTTTCGTCTTGTTCGCGCAGATAATGTTTTTTTCCGGTTCTTTTTTCCATACAGTTGGAATGGGCAATGGAATGATCGACCTCTGGGATCTTGCGACATGAACAGCCCTCTGGAAAAACTCGTCCGTGAAATGATCAAAATGCCTCTCGGGTTGAAATTCGCACTGTGTGTGAGTGCGAACATTGTCCTTTTTTCCATTGCGGGTCCGTTCGCAGGGCTTCAATGAAGCAAAATACCAGCTCGGTGGTTGGATTTATTGTTGTAGCATTGTACAACACAAGTGCTACCTGTCATTACTGCTGCAGCAAGGAAGATTTCAAAGTCGAACAACAAACACTTGGCAAGAAATCTTTCCTCGAGGACAATTTGCTTTCCTGTGGCAAGTGACCATGTGAAGGCACTAGGTTTGAGGTGAGCCTCTGACGTCACTTCCGCTCATTCGCAAGCCAGCTTCCGGAACAAGGGCCAGTAATGGCGGCCGCAAAATCTCGACAAAAACCGTCCGAAAAAAGCGACTTCTAGTCGTCGTAATAAGTTGAAATTTGGCATGGTAACTAAGAACCATAAACTATGTTCAAAAATGTAAAAATATGGAATACCAAAATTCTGGTCCCAGTGGCACTTTAAATTTTACGAAATAAACAGAGTTTCTTTGTTTATATCTTACGTACTTGCTATCTAGGGCAAAAATTCGCTCTCCGAGCAAGAATAAGCGTCTTTCTAATTTTTGCTCCCAAATAGTATTATAAGTTATGCAAGGTTGCACACTAATCTGCCATTTCACCCGCACAAAGGCATACCTCTTTTCACTAAATGAGCTATATTTCTTGAAATGTGCCGTTTCCACTCAATTTCCTCAAACCTGAATGAATCCATAGTCGAAAATCAACTATACGCCGGAAAAGTTCTATGTTTGCCAACATTTGTCACCATAAACGGCAATATTTTGAGCTTCCTGTATAAGAAATCAAATGTCGGTATTCGACCGCAGTAGTAAAGGGGGACCGTATGGGACAAATGGAGGCTTCTGATTGGTCGGGTGACGTCATGACCGGAACCGGAAGTCACGTGTTTTTTTAATAGGGGAAAACCGCTGACCAGTGGGAAAAAAGGGATGGCGGGCTCATGCAACCGGAAGTCACGTGATTTGGAATGGGAAACCGCTGACGAGTAGGGAAAAGGGATCGTGGGCTCAAGGGGAAGTAAACCCGCTGAGAAAACGTGGGCTCAAAAGTCCAAAGTCCAATTGGGGGAACGGGGGTGGTCCTTGACTCTAAAAAAACAAGAAAATAAAAAAAAATAATTTATTGTCAAACTTTTTTTTTTCACAACAAGTGAGAGAAAACAGAGTCCAAAGTCTAATATGGTGGCTTGCGACGATGTCTGGAGGTCCATGAAGATATTCACAGATGATTTCTTCTTAATAGGATCTTGCTCATGCTTGGCTCTCTTCTCTCTGATGCCAACCAACCAGCCTGGCATGACGCATGCTCCTGAATACCCTGGTATTCTTTTCTTCATCTGATCTTGCGAGCCTTAATTGGCAGGCGCGGGGAAAGAAAATATTTTAATGTAAATCATATAATCCATCCATGATGATGAGAGTTCCATGTCACAATGGGAAGCAGAAGCATTGCGACGTGACGCAGAACTTAGTGAAAATAGGATCGCGGGCTCAATCGCGGCACTCGAAGGCATTGTATCAAGTGGCAGTGATAAGTTGGACCAAAAGGTGATAGGTTGTAAACACAACCCCAACAGAAATGGTAGCAGCTGACGTTTTAAGGAAGGAGACGATATGGTTTTCGATGAAATAGTGGAAATCCATGTTGCTCGCATGGGGTACTGTGGAAAGATTTCCTTTCAATAAAGTGTCCTCCAAACCACAGATGTTTATATGAGTGTTCCTATTAATGAGTTCCTTTTGATAATATGAGTGTTCCTTTTAATGAGTTCCTTTTGATAATATGAGTATTCCTTTGAGTTCCTTTTAATAATATGAGTATTCCTTTGAGTTCCTTTTGATGAGTGTTCCTTTTAATAATATGAGTATTCCTTTGAGTTCCTTTTAATAATATGAGTATTCCATGATGAGTCTTCCTTTTGATATGGGTCCAGAAAGTAGAGGGTTTTGCGGTGAGGCTCATAGGGATCTCGGAGTTCTCCCCAGAATCCTTGTAGACCGTTCCTTGGGTATCCGAACGTACCTGGGGACCCTTGACTTGCAAGTGACAATCACAGATGATGACGATAGCGATGCACAGGCGATGTGGCAAATGAACGTCAAGGTGACTTCATGGGCTCTCAGCAAGACGAAGTCAGTCAAAACAGGACGCAAGCTTTGATCTCACTGGTATCCATAAGGGTAGGTCTGGAAGGTGTGGGGATCCACGACTCTCTTCTCGTACACCAACCGGTATTGTTTGTATTCGGGGAAGGTGTACAGTTGGTAGTGTTTGGGATCGCGCACAATTTGGTAAGTTTTGACGACTTGGGTCTGCCTGGGTTTGAGGAGGGGCTTCTGGATTTCGTCCAGGACATTCTGACGCATGATGTTGTAATTCAATTGGGTTTTGCCTTCGCTGTTAAGGCGGAACCCCCTCACCTTGCACTCGACGTGACCCTTGTGAGTTTGATATCCATAGTTCTTGGGACCCCCTGAGACAAATTCCACAATGAAATCGTCAGAGTCCAATTCACTCGTAAACTCCCCGAGGTAATCGCCCAAGACCGGGATGGATTGATTCTCGTCTGTCCAATAGATGACGGAGTCCGTGTCGTAGTAGAGGACACGTTCCCCTAGCTGTTCCAGGGCTGCATACAGGCGGAGCCGAGCCCAACAGGTCGTAAAACACGCCACGAAGATATTGAGGTTCGGTGACACGGGGATGTCTTCGTCTTGGTACTGGTAATGCACCTCCACTAATTGCTCGTTTATAACGGAGACGTGACGTACGTCCAACGTACTGGTATCTAGAAAACGGTGGAAGGCTTGAGGGTCGTCAAACGTTTCGACTTGGGTCTTGTTGAGACGTTGTCCAAACTTGCCCCACATGGAATTGAGCATCATTTTAGCGAGGGTACGCAACCCCGGATTCTTTTGGATGTTGGCGTACTCCAATTGAATGCCTTCATGCTCGAAGTACTCTCGAAGGTATTGCTGACGTTTGGTTTCGTCTTCACCGACCCAGGATGGCCACCCGCTGGCTTCTTGCTTGATCTTCAACCAGGTGTTCACGTAGTCCTTAAAGAGGCCCTCACACGTCTCGTCAAAATGCCAGACCTCATAGATGTACAGGATGTCGTACCCCAAGTCCACCGCTTTAGATAATTCGGGGCTACACCATGTTCCCGTCAAGGCTCGCTGTTCGTCGGTGTGCACACATTCTGCGCATCTGTCTAAGGGCCGTTTGACCATCTCTTGTTCCACACAGGCAGCACAGAGAGGAAAAAGGAGTTTGGAGGCATGACGGTAAGGCAGGACAGGATGGTAGAGTTGACGTGGCGGCAGGACTTTGCATTGGACAAGGCCAAAGTACTTGGTGATGTCGGTGTCACCCGGATTGAAGATGAAACGAGGATGGCCTTTGGGGTACACACAGGTCTTGTTCACCCAGGGGTACAAGGAGGTCACATCAATGTAATGTATTTGTTGATTGGGTGTCACGTGATGGTACAGTTTCACGGCATTGGTACGACCCCCACAGAAAGCGTCACGGGGGTTGAGAGGTTCTGTCAACTCAAGGGTCCCCAGGTAAGTTCTGATGTCCAAGGAAGTGTCTTTGAGACGGGACCAATCACATTCCCACATTTCCACGACATGGTATCCGAGCTCTCTAAATTGTTGGATCCTTTGCTGGGTGGTCTCGTAGACATCTTGCATGGTTCGATCATAGTGACGTAGATGGCTTTCGTGACGAATGGGGAAACAGCGACGACACCCATGCCAGAAACACCCGTGAAATTCGTAGATGGTGTTGGTACTGGCATCGAAACCATCGACATGGAAGTTAGTGCCAGGGATGCAATACTCGCCGGCATTACGGGCATGTTGAAGGCTCTGTTCTTGGGCACACCAGGTTAACCATTCCAGGGCCACTTTGGAGTAGTTGATATTGTTCTTCCACCCACGCACGGGTTCACTGGCAATACTGTTGGGGATCATGCGATTCATGCGTAAATCGCGGTTACAGGCAGAAGCAATGGTGATGTGGTCGAAGGGGTTGAAGCCCGTGAGCGTTTCAAACAACCGTTTGAATGTCAAGCATCCTTCTTTCAAGAGACGTACATCCGATTGGCAGTACTTAACCAGTTCTTTGCGGAAGTCAAAGACTTTGTCGCGTTGGTCTTGATGCCAGGTTTCCAAGGCTTGCTTGCCTTCGGGGGACATGGTTTCAGGCATGTAGTAATCGAGGGCCGGGATGGGTCCTACGTAGTTTTGATGGTCTGGATGATTGAACTTGTGGGGGAAGTACCCTTTACAGAGTTCGGTCAATCCAAAGGTTTTGGGAAACGCGGACAGAGGCATCTGGAAGAAACTCAAAGAGTCGATGAAGCGGATACGGTCATGCTTGATCTCTAAGAGTTTACACCCGTTCCGGAGCTGGTTGACGATCCTATTGTCACCATAGTATTGATGAATGATAAAGTAGCCATCGTACCCTTGGAAGTTATGGGCCAACACATTAACTTGGCGGGTATCATGGAGGGTTAAGGTATCCAGCCATTCCAGGAAATCTCGGACGCAATGGTTGCCATGGAAACACAGGGGTTGGTCGTCGTCTTCGGTTTCGGCCACGACGAGGTTCGCAATGTGTTGTTCTTGGGGTTGCATGGCTTCAATATCAAAGAAGACATGAAGGGGTGGTATGCTGTCCTCCTCATCGTCTTCCTCCTCCTCGGGTGTGGCATCCACCCTACGTTTGGCGCGAGGCCCTCGTTGTCGTTTCCTCTTTCTTTTCTTGTCTTGAGTGGCTATTTGAATAAAACAACGATGAGTTGCACCGTCCACGTACTCATGACAGCAGGGACAATCAATGTAGCCACATTGATGGTTGTCCATGTGGCGAGCGGGAACGTGGATGAGACATTGAGCACAGCGACGGCGCCGAAAGCAGACGGAGGAGTCTAGGTTGGTCACGGGTTTGCCGGCGTGGTCCTTGACCAGATGCATTTGGAAACAGGTGTCTCCAAAAAAGTCCCGATGACATTGTTGACAACGTTGAGTGGCTTTCTGGCCTCGAGGGTACGCCTCCAGGAAATCAGGGCACTCTTTCTGCCGACAGGCTCCGCACAACTTTTTCTTGGTACATCGATGCTTTCCCTCCTCGTTATAGGGTTTCCAACAATGGGCACAGACGTAACCGGCTCCGAAAAAGCCTGGCAACTTGGTAATGACATCATAATGGCCTTTCTCGTGCAACAGGATCAATTGTTTGTCTTGAAGGGGACCAAAGGTGGTGATATGATAAGAACGGTCGGCATCCACCAACAGGATCTGGTAACCGGCCAGGGAAGGAGTGGTACTGAATTGGGTCAAGGCATCGTAGCCACAAGGGCCGAGGGGCACCTTGGCCTCGTCATGGAGGGCCAGAGCTAGGGTTCTCTGCAGGGGCCTTCCTTTGCGGATGCTGTTGTATTTCGGGTGTTGGTCCACGCGAGCTTTGGCGGTGACGAGGGCTCTGGCACAACAGAGTTCATCCCTGTTTTGGATCTGGATGATGGAACGTTTCTTGGGTATTAATTTTCGTAGAGGTTGATGTCCGGGTTTCTCCTGGCGTGGTTTACCGGTTCCTTGAGGGGCATGATGGACTTGAGTAATGGAGACTTGAAAGGAGTCGTCCATTTCAAATTGTTCATTGCTGTTGAGGGCTTGGGCTAAACGTTGGAATAAAGCCTCGACACGGTCGCCGCCTTGGCGCCATTCTCCTGCACGTAATCCCCAGCCCTGAAAATTATTATGGAGTCTGTTGGAGGCGATGGTAAAGTACAGACGATCTTGATCGTGGAGGGGTGGTGTGGTGGTGGTCAACACTTGATTCACCGCGCGACGTAACCCCTCTTCTAGAGCTCGAGTCATGCTCTGATTGGGAATGAAATTCCCCCTTTGGCGTAACTGGGTGTTGAAATGACGTTCACGCACTCCCAGACGGTTGCTCAAACGATCGACATAGGGTTGGAGTTCAAACTCGAAGACACCCTCCGCATTGGCATCCAAACCTCCCCCAGTTTGTTGAAGAAGATGGGTTTGAAACGCACGTTGGCGTTCGAAGCGATCCAAGGCCTCTTCACAAATCTCATCACTGTCCGCCATGTCTTCATGGCATAACAAAGGTTCATCAGAGGAATTCGCTGGCGTCTCTTCTTTCTCAGAATCCGAGGTGTGTAGCAAGGCCAAAATCTCTTCAGTTGTCAGTCCACTTGGACCTGCTTCGGCTTCTTCTTCTGGCTGAGAGGCCATGATCAGATGAACTCACTGGTGGTGGATGTCCGGCTTTTATAGGGTAAAAAGTCATTCCTCGCAAAGTATTGTGGGTCAACTAGGGTGGGGGGACCCCCCCTCCCCCCTCCCTAGATAGGCCATCAGGCTTTGCGGGGAATGATTCCAGAGACTATAAAACAGATCGCACCTCGAGGTGAGTCATCCCAAGATGACCTCTTGTCAAGACCAATTACTCATAGAGTTTGAAGAATTCGAAGGGGATCTCGAGGTGGAGGACATCTTGAAGAAAGTCAAGGTGGAGTTGGTGCTCGACCCAAGTGTCGTGGAGTTTGGTGAGAAGTTAAAGCGAAGAGAGCGGGGACCATGCAAGTCGTGGAACCCCCTGACTGGAATGACCTTTCGTGTTTGCAGGACTTATTGAAAGACATGTCACCCCGACGATTGGGAGCAGGTCATGGATGATGTCGAGGACTTTGATGTGGAGGCATTGGTGCCCCCTGATGGCATTGTTCATGACATGTCACCCGACGAGGGCGTGGATTTGATGTATGATTTAGTGTCTTAACCCTCGTCTCAGTATTTGGCAGAACTGTTTTGAAATCGTAGGACTATTTGGCAGAACATTGAATCATTGTGGTAGAACGTTTTGAAGACAACTCATGAATCCAATGAGACATTTTCATTTTTTATTCTTACTCAACATGTAACTGGGGATGTTATTAAATTTACAATTTTAAACGTTTCTTGGCTTGCATGATTTTCTTGACCACCCGTTCCGTCTTGTTTTTCTTGCCGGGTAATCGATCAATGGCTTGGATCATCTTGGTATCGGCTTTCCATTTATCTTGCAAATTCTTGGCACGACTGTAATCAATGTCGTGTTGTTTAGCAATTTGGTCCAAGCGATTGATCCCGGGATCCCCACGTTTCAGACGTTTGGCCAAATGGGTGCCAGGTCCCATGTACTGATAACCGGGCCAATGAAATTCTTTGCCCGTTTTCGCAATCCATTTTTGTACATCCAAGGCTCCTCCTCGTTGGGGGCGTTTCCGTCCCCTTTTTCTCTTGGTGGGCATGTTTTAGTCACTGTCGTAATCCAATCGACGTCGTAACTTTTTGCCACGAGCCCAATCTTCCCAACCGGGTAAAGGTTTCAATCGTTCCACTTCTCGGGCAGGTGCTTTGCCTTTGCGACTCTCGGCTAACTTTTTTTCCAAGGTCTTGCGCTGTTCTCGAATGACTTCTAAACGCGACCGGGTATCCCCTCGACTGGTGGATGGGCTCCCTTTCTTGACAATCTTACTGGTAGTGGCTGCTCCTTTGCCTTTCTTGGTAGCAGGGGTAATGGTGGGTTTGGGAGCCGACGGACCTCCTTTTATCATGCGCTTCAACCATTGTTCCACGGGTCCCGTCACCAAATCCCCGGCTTCTTCTTCTTCTTCTTCGCCCGGTGGACCACCCGGGGCACCCGGGGCACCAACCCCCACCCCGCCAGGAAATTGACGAATGCGTTTGGTTAACTTGATTAATTCTTGACTCAACGGTTTGGTTTGAGCATTCACTAGGGCGGGAGGTAATTGGGGGTTGGCTAACAAGACATGTTTTTTGGCGGCGAGCGTGGCGGCTTTGTTCAACAAGGCATTTTCGGTGAGTTCTCCTTTGTAATATTGAACGAGTTGTTCCAAGTCCTTTTGGGGAATCATGTACACTTCGTCCATGTTCGTTGACTACACTCGGAGCAAAGTTCCCCGTCTTCCTGGTCACGGCAACTCTTACAAAGACGGGCCCTCAAGATGTGTTGGTACTCTCGATACAACAGGTGATATTTATGCTTCCAATAATGACACTCGTCTTTCCACTGGTCGGTGGCCCGATTGGCCTCTTGTAATAGAGTCATCCACGTAGGGAGGGTTAACGAACACATTGACATAGCACCTCGTGAAGTCCTTGAAACAATCCGCTTCCTTTTTGTTGGACTAACCACTGACGACGTTTTTTGACGGAATGTTGACGACGTCCCAAATCACGTAGTACCTTTTTATAGGGTTGAAGTTTAGCCAGCATGGGTGGGGTGACGGGAATCTTGTTTTTTAAAAAGTTCAACACCAGTTCACTCACAGCATTGATTTGATCGGCATTGGCATGTTGTAACAACTCTTGACGTTTGGAACCATTGGCTTCTTGTAACATGGACCGTAAAAACGGTAATTGACGTCGAAGACGTTGCATCCTTTATCGGTGACGACGACGATACCGTTGATTGGCTTTTTGAATCGTGCGTTTTATACGTTTATCCGTTTCCAAGGCCGCGGCTTTCCCCAATCCTACCATAGCGGGGACCAATAGATTTAAAAAACCGCCTCTTTGACGACGGCGTCGTCTTCTCCTCCTCACCATGGTCGACCCGTCAATAGCCGTTGAAGGGCTTTGTCTTGTTTGATGAGGTCTTGCGTCTCTTTATAGCCTTGACGGGTATTGCGTTTGAAATCGGACCACCAACCCCCACCTCGTTGTCGTCGGTAATGTTGTACATTATCGGTAATGCCTTTCAAGGCTTGACCCCCTAATTTGCCTAAAGCCAGTCCAAACCCAGGCGCTGGCCCTGATAGAAACATACTCATGCCATGGGCAATTTTATCCACCAAACGGGGTTTGCGACGCATTAAAGCCCCTCCTCGTTGTTTCCTTTTTCTGCGTCGTCGTCGTTGTTGGACGGCCATGGTTCTAAGAGTGTGGGACTAGGAGGGAGCGGCTTTTTATTGATCCAATAGTCTTTGGGTCTCAAGGGACGAGGACATCCATCTACATAGCATAGGGCTTCCAAGGGTTGGTACACAAAATGACCATGGTAATCTTGGAGACATCGTTTGGGTAACGGAGGGGTGAAATCCACAATGGTATCATCCAAGGTTTGCATCTTGATTAAAAATCGTTCCAGATCCTCCAAGGGAATACCCCGCACATGGGTTTTCAATTCGGTCAAGGCTTTGGCATAAGTGGTAAACGCAAACCGACTCATGGTCACTTTAAATCGGTATTGTTTAAAATCATTCCATCCTTTGACCACCGTGCCCACGGCCGCCAAACAGGCTACCAACGTACTGTTTTCCAATAGCGGGCCCGCAATCATACCGGCAGCCATCAGGAGTAAGGCCAGGCCATTGAACAAGGCATTGATACACCTGTAATGATTCAACATTTTTCGATAACACCACCATTGTTGATGATAAAAGGCATACAAGGAATCCATCCGTTGTAATAATTCTGGGGGGAAGGGAAGACCATGTTGTTTCGATCCATTCAATAACGACACGACGGTTTTCATCTTTACGGCGAAACACGGGACGACGAGGTTTGTACGCTCGGTGCTCCTCCTTGTTTATAACTGGTGACAATGCTATTGGTCATGGTGACATTAGCAATTTCACGTCCTTGGGCCAACTGTTCTTGATCTTGTAACAGCATCCGTAAACGTCGTTGTAAATCCGCTTGACGCAAGGTACGAGGCTGTCGGCCAGAACTCCCAGATGTCCAAGATCCTCGAGGGGTAGCTGGATTAGAGGCCGGTGTCAAAGGTGTACCGGGAAAAAGTCGTCGTCGTCGCCCACGTCGTCCACCACGTCCTCCACGACGGCCGCCACCACCACCACCACCACCACCACCACCACCACCACCTCCTCCACCACCAGCACCACCACCACCACCAGCACCCCCAGCACCACCACCAGCACCACGTCCACCACCAGCACCACCACCAGCACCACCACCACCAGCACCACCACCAGCACCACCACCACCACCACCAGCACGCCCACCACCACCACCACGTCCATTACCCGCAGCACCCGCTGCTGTCCTACCACTTGGGGCTGTTCGCCAACCAGGTGGACTTCTCGGGGACTCCGGGGTGGTCTGGGGGCTTTGGAATGGGGGTGAGTGGGATGCTCGACTTCCTACCCCAGCAGGGGAAGAGGCCTGTGCAGGGGGTGCACCATCCAAATCGGGCCAGGTGGCCACTGTCCTGGGGGAGGGGAGACTTCTCAAAAACTCACGGAGCACCTCGGGGTGCATTTCCTCCATGGCCACGTCCACAAGGCCTTCGTCTCCCGTGAAATACAGTTGTTGCATGGTCCCTGGGGACATTTGATTACCACTGGATGCCCCCACCCCCGCCGGGGACACGGTATCGTAGGATTGCGGAGGTTGACGGTCATCATCGGCCATGGTTTGCTTTCTCTCTTTTTACCTGTTCCAAGGGGCTCCCTTTATAGTCGCTTTTGATAGGTGCGAGTCCATCCTTCGTCTTTTAACAGGTGACTCAACACCCGTTGTTGATCGGACGAGGCGGGATGTAAATCCAAGACCAAATACCCATACGGTCGTGTCGTGGCTTGATGAAACGTCTCCAACGTGTCTTTCCACGTGGTCGGAAATGATTGAAGCATGACATTGCGTACCCCTAATTGATCTCGGGGGTTCTTGAACGCCACGATGTAATGGGCATTGCGGGATATACTTTTCGCATAGCGACCCACGGGAAACATGTCTTGGCACAAGTAGAGCACCGTCACCCCTTGATGATGCGAATGTTTGGTGAATAAATCCAACACGCGTTTATCATGACTGCCTTCATCCATTAAATCATCCAAGACCAGGACCCCCTGTCCTTCAGGAAACCATTGCACTAAGGCCTCATGATCGGGAATCCCTTCGTGAAACACCACCCCTTGATCTTGCATGCCTTGAAATCGATCTTGCCAGGCCCCATAACAATAATGCATTTGAGTCGGTGGGGTTTCAAACAAATCCGGGTTGTCTACCAAGAGTTTTTCCGTAAACACAGTTTTACCACATCCCGAAGGACCCACCACCAAGATAGAGGAAGGCGTATGAAAACGAAACGGTTTCCCCGTTTGCATGATGATGACGAACTACCCCTTAGAAAAAAAAAGGCACCTTTTTATTGGAATCGGTGGGACTCGAACCCACGCACGACCCGATCCGTATCTGAATCAAAGGTCTAAGGCTCTACCCACTGAGCTACGACTCCGACACCACTTTTTTCCAACAAATTTTATTTAAGCATTACATTGATGATACGGATGACAACAAAGTTGATACCATCTGGCTTCTTGGCCTACAATCAATTGTTGAAGGCGTTGACCGGCTTGATGGTCATTACTAACATAATCATGATCCGAAAACTCATTTAAAAACGCTTGCAAGGTCCGTCCACGGGCTTTGGCTTTCAAGTACAACAAGGCGTAATCACCACAACTCTTGCTTGAAATGGCTTGGAGGGACTTGCCATTGGTCACCACATACTTCCAATGTTGGACGATCCAATCTCGTAACGGGGTCGCTTGCACGTACGTATCCATGGGCAAAGCATAACTGTCCAGGACTTCACACACCTTTCCATCCGTCCACACCGCTAACCAATGTTGTCCCGGTTGATCGTGTGGGTCGGTATTCACAATGTACCCTTGAGGTTGGGTCTTGACAGGAGTCTTGGGTAAACGATCACAGGCCACCGTCCCGTAAAAGACCGGGTTCAATTGGGGGTCGTCTCGGGCTAAATAATCCAATTGCACATTATTCAAGGCCACATGTTCCATTTCTTCAGTGTTGGTAAATGTTATACAACACGGCTCCGTTCCTGTCAATCTCCAGCAAATTCTCAAATTCTCCATACACGAGTACGGTTATATTGACACCGGGGGCAGCTCCAAATTCCAAGACCAATTGTAAATCACCCGTTTGCTTGGGGTTGAGGTTTTGACTGTCAGCACATCCATTGGCCACATTGTCAAACATGTACAAGGTACAATTTTTATCTTGGCCCCAATCTTCTAGTTCTACCATATTGCCTTTCTTTTTACACCAGGCACCACTGGCTTGCAGAAAACGGAAGTAGCCTAGATTATCTCGGGTGCCATTGTTGTGCACTAACTGGAGGGTTTCATAAGGGTATTCTTCTCCTCTGACAATCTGTTTAATGGACGTCAGACCAAATTTCTGGAAGCAGAACGGATCTCGGGTCACATCTCCATTGAAGGCGCGGCTGTCCAGTAACCCCACAATCAATCGGTCAGGTATTCTGTTTTGAAACAGGTTAGGGATATCAAAGCGGACCAGGTTGTTTTGCATGCTGAAGGTCCGGATTTCACTGCGGACGGTCGGGTAAGCCGCCACTTGGCCTTCATTGTGTCTTTTGCTAGAGATACTCTGGTAGATGGCGTCATTCAAACGCAGTTGACAGAGATGAAACCGTAGTTTCACATCGCCTTCCATCAATCGGCCAGCTAGAGCCACTCCATTCAAAAACAGGCTGGGGCCATTGAAATGAAATTTCATCTTGATTTCGATACCAGGCACCAACAGTTTGCCAGTGTGAAAGACTTCCAAGTGGGGGGTAAACACTAGACTGTGGGTGACACCTCCAGCATACTTGGCCACTTCAGCGACCATCGCCTCAAAAGCCCCTTTGTGATTGGCACTCAGATTTTGCCAGGCTACATGGTCTCCTGCTTTGTCTGTGTTGTTGTTGGTCCATTGGGGTGGGAAATCCACTTGATTGTACCATCCTTGGGGTCCTAACACGGTCTTGCCATCTTCTCGGTCATAATTCAACAAGGTTTCCAGGTAAGCTTTGTAATGATACGTGTCGGATTGTGGGCTGATCAACGTGCCATTCAACTGCAAGTCAATTTGTTTGATGATGGAATGGGCCAAATTATTGACGGGCCACAATTTCTGATTGGCCACCAAGTTCCCGGCATCCTCTTTTTTCAAACTCAATTCCATGGTAAAGTAACTGCGTCCCAAATCCACAAAATCGTCTAATCCAGGAATGATGAATTCCATGGGATTGATACCCGTGGTGGTGGGTTGGATGGTGACCATGCGATAGGCATTGATGCTAATGTCGGTCGGTGGCACCTTGAAAATCCGTAAGGCAGGGTTGACGGTCGCTTCGGAACGCTCGTGAGCCGGGGCGGTTTGTGTACTCACGTCAGGCATGTTTAACGTCGTCGAGTGGTACCTCGTCGTCGTCGTGAGGGGTTTTTATAGCGTCGTCGTCCTAAACGTTGTCTCAAATCAAACCCGGGGACTCGCATGACCTCGGGACTCAACCAGCCACCACGTTGTCCTCTCCTGAGTTTCCAAAACGGATACAGTCCACCCCATTGAGACAACCCTCGATTACTACGAATCCGTCGAGGTCGTGAATGCACGGGTTCCATGTTCACACTCCCAAAATATCACGTGCACGTTTGGTTTGTTTGGGAAATAAGGCAGTGGCTACACGCACGGCGTCTTTCACGTTCTTATGACTCAACGCTTTCTTGGCTTGTTTGGTGATTTCCTTTTTAAGGACGTCTTCGGCTTTGCGTTTGATACCTCGTGTCAAACCCGTTTCCAAGCCTCTCTTGATATTACTAGGCAATTTTAAAGGATTTCGCGTCCTTATAAGACCTTGCAACCCCCCACGCATCAGATCCGTCATCACTCCTTTGCCTTGTTGATCATACCACTCGTCGGTTCGAAATCGTGTCAAACTTCCCCCACGCATGGTGTCTTCTTCACCAGGGATAAACGTTTTGTCTGGGCTTTATGGGACTCCCCTTTTTATACCGTCATCATCGTCGTTTTTTCCGAAAAGCGGCTTCCAACCCTTTTTTAGCCCCGTAACTCGCGGCACCACTTGCGGCACCCAACGCCACAGCTTTCCCTCCAGCAATCAAGGCTGGAATGAGGGCCGCCAGGGGCAAGAGACCCCCTCGTTGCCTTCTTCTTCTCCTTCGACGCACTCTTGTCTTGGGCATCTTTGTTTGTTTTCACAACTCTTGTTTTCTTTTTATACTCACATGACGTTGCACGTAAACGATTCCCCCGCCCACCGTTTGCGTTTCCCACTTCGCATTTCTTCCATACGTTTCTTCGTTGATCTTAGGTAATTCTTTTTGGCTAACTTTTCTACCCCTTTGGTGATGGACCAAGCGGCCTTAGGAATCCCGGCAATCACCGCGTTGACCCCTTCCCCCGCTTGTGGACGCTGTGGTCGGCGTCGTCGTCGTCGTCGTTTCGGAGGCATGATTGATTTGGGTTCCCTTCTCGTCTCTCTTTTTTATGTCTTTTTGAAGTGTAACGTGACAATGGTATGACCTTCACCAAACTTGACCAAGTCTCCTCCGGCACCAATGGTTTCAGCCACTTGAACGTGAATCATTTCCACCACCTCGTTACGAAGAGACATGTAATGAATGTGCAACGGTTCAAAATACAGGGTGCCACGTGCTTCTCGCTTGTACTGGATTTCACGTAACAAATCAGTCACGCGATTGCCCACCATCATACTGCCTGCCACGTCGGAGTACACGTGCAACGATCGTGTGGGTTCCCCCACCACGGCACGAAACGCTACATTCAAGTTGGTGAAACGCCAACCACAACTCATACTCAATTCCATATAGTCTTCCACTCGACTGGTGGTCCAAAACACTGGGTTCCCCTCCTTATCGGTGATATCCTTCCAATCGCTGTTGTTGGTGATGTCGGGGACTTGATCCCCCATGAAGTCTTGCTGTAAGTTCGGCCCCAAAATCCATCCGCTGGTGATTTTACGTAACCATCCCATCTTGGCAGCTAACTTGGTATGAACGGCAAAGGAGGGCGTGCGAACGGAACCATCATGAGAGACGTTCGTGTTGTCAATCAGCAGATCCTCCCCTTCCCAACGAAACTTGACGTACGTGTGTTTGCCTTTATCGTCCAAAAAGGTACCCCCTTGGATAACCGATTCCCGTCGTTTCTGTTCCACATGAGTAATGGCGGCTTTCATAAAACTCACCCCGTCCACCACCCAATCCCAGTCTTTAATATCATCAATTTTGGTCACGGCCGCTCCATATTTGTTATAGGTACCACCGCTTTTACTGGGTGCTTTCAGGTGCCATTTGATACCTAAGACGTGTTGTCCTTTCATCACCAACTGATACAAATTGACGCGCGCATCCGGTAAGGAAATGGCACTCAACCCCACTTGCCATCCACCCCCTGTGAGCTGTAACGGTTGAGGTAAACGAATCTTGAAGGAATTGGCTTGGTTGTTGGGAAATTCACGTCGGTTGGCATGACTGGGTAACGTCACGTAGAACGACATGTTGTCTTCTTCTTCACACCACGACTTCCCTTTTAAAGTGGAGGGTCAGTAGGGTACGCCCTTCACCAAATTTCACGAGATCCCCATTGGTTTCGGCCATCTGCGTTTCCACGATCTCCACCACTTCGTTGCGTACTGGGACATATTGAATATGTCGAGGTTCAAAGTGCGTGGTATTTTGAGGCTGGTACTTGATTTCTCGTAAGAGATCGGTGATACGACCCCCTACCATGCTGCTGGTGCCTACATCACAATACACATGCAAAGGACGCGTGGAGGGAAATTCCAACGAGGGACGAAAGGTCTGGTTCACATTCACAAACCGCCAAGGACACGATAGACTCAATTTCAGATAATCCCCCTCCACTTTCCAAAAGATGGGGTTGTTGGCGGCATCGCGGACATCCGTAGGGGTGGGAATGGTGGAAATGCCTTGAAATTCTTGCAGGAGATTCGGACCCAATCGATACTGGCCGGGGGACACTTGTTCAATCCATCCCATTCTCAGGGCCAAGGATCTGCCCCATGACACGTGCGCTACTTGTCGTTTGTAATCCACATTGGTCGTATTCAATAACAAATCCCCTTCGGACGTCCATTCAAACGTCGGGTATAATTTAACGCCATTGTCCTCTGTCCATTTGTTTTTGGGTTCGGTTTGTTTGGCACGGCTTTGCTCGTAACGGTACACCAGTTGATGAAAAAAGTGCGATCCCGTCGACGAGGCCAATTCCTTTCTCATATCTCGCCCGTAGACAGTGAGTTCGCGACGTTGATGCCACCATCGATCGTTGCCTTGATCGTCTTGGGAATACACCCGTTCGTGCCATCGTACGTACAACAGAGGATGGGAATCGCCCACGCCTCCTTCTTCCGCTATCACGGGAATGGTGGGTAAGGATAAACTCACCATGCCTACCATCCATCCTCGTCCCATAAATCGAATGGGTTTAGGCAATCGGTTTCTGAAATGATGACTCTTGTTCCCAGGAAACTCTTTGGTACTCGCATGACTCATCAACGTCACGTAAAACGAAGAGTTGGGCACCAACGTCATTGTTTAGTCACGTCGTCTTTTGGGTGGGCTTGTCTCTTTAGTCTTCAGTTGTCGTTTGGGTGGGCTTTTCCTCTGGGGTGGTTGGAGAGACGTGACGTCTTGACTACGAATCCAACTATTGTACTTGTCGGGCCACCCTTTCCACTTGACCAACCAACGATCTTTTTGTCGCTTAAGTACCTTTTCAATGCGAAACACCTCGGATACATGGACTTTTTGTAAATCCTCTTCATAAAACGTACCTTGGACGGGGGTATCATCCCATTCGTGAATCTTATACGTGGGCACGGATCCCGGGATCACACGATGCACCACAAACACTTCTTCGGTCCAACCGGGTAAATAGCCTTTTTCAAAGGTACGATGAATCTTATTGAGACGTACACGATCTCCGACTTTGAATTTAGGTTTTTTCTGGTCTTTCAACCGTTGGGCATACAATCGTTTCCACACCGCTTCTTCGTTGTCCCATGTCACGTCTTGAGGGGCCATACCAATACTTCGATGCCGGGTGGCATTATACCCCTGCACCAACTCGGGTAAGACATCGTCAAATTTCAACGTGTTGGCCGCGGTGAAATAACGGTACAACCGTTCTTTCAAGGTGCGGTTAAATCGTTCCACCACACTGGCTTTCGCATCCCCTTCCGTCGAAAAATGTTGAATCCCTTGCTTGTCAAGCCATCGTTGAAAAATCCGGTTATAAAATTCTTTCCCTCGATCCGTTTGCAATCGATTCGGGTGACGTCCTTTCAAAATCTTGTCAAAGGCATGGACCAACGCCACCCCGGTTTTGTCTTTCAACGGTTGTACCCACGCGTACTTGGACAACACATCCAAGACCGTCAACAAGTATCGTATACCCCGATTATACTTGGCCAAGGGTTGCACTTCCACTAAATCCGCGACCCATTGATCATCTAATCCTCCTACGATCACGGGGACGGTGGGAAAACGACGACGTCGGGGTTTATGTAACGTATAGGCCAAATCCCGTTCCAAGACCCGTTGGGCTTTTTTCAAAGGGAGACCCTGGGCTTTAGCAAATCGTTGCACCCCTCCTAAACTGCCGGGGGCTCGAGGATCGTGGTACCTATTCAACCATGATGGGGAGACCTTTTTCTTTCGAGGGGCCATACGTTTTGGCATTCACCCCATAAGGTCGATATGGTAGGGACCGTGTGGGGATGCGCCTTTTGAATGATTCGATACCATCGCCATGCGTTCGGGTGAGCTTTTAACCATAAGACAAACACCACCCATCGATATAGGTTACGGTCCACATGGGTTTCTTCAAAGAGGTGGAGAGGATGCGTGTCCTCGGGACAAGGGGGTATGGGGATTTGGGTGCCGGGTTGATGATCATATAAGACTTGACAAAGGGTTTGATGACATTGCCATTGCCCCAGGGACAAGACAGACTCCCATGCATCACACACAGACTCCATGGTGACATTGATAAAACATTTTATTCGTTCTCTCATTTTAAAAGAGACCTAGACGGCCGTAACTGACGGTCTCTAGACCTTTCTGCCAGTTCTCCACACTGTCACTGTACTTGGGGGGTGGTGGAGCTGGGGCTACCATCATTTCTTGACGGTTCTTGAGCTCTTGAATTTCTCGTAACAATTGTTTCTCATAGTCTGTCAGGGGTCGTTCTCGTTCCACGTCCTCTTTGCTCTGGACTCGAGGGGGCGGGCCAGGGATGTCATAGCCCCTCTTGGGATATCCTTGAGCATCACGGGTGGGTGGTTCAGCTTGTTGGTCGGCTTTTTTGGGAGGGTTGTCATGAAACCACGTCCAGTACTTGGAACCCAAGGGTTGATCGGCCCATCGGAAGAAGCCACACGTTTTCTTGGAACAAGTCAGAAACAACCGATCGGGGTTCTGAGTCGAATGACTCTGTTGTAGCGTGGCGGGTTCACGGCAAAAGCATTGTAAACCACCCCACATGTCCAACACTTCTACATGAGGTTGACTATACACGGCTTTCATATACTCCAGAACTTGATCTTGACCACAAAACAGCAAACACGGTTGCATGGGACATTTCACATACTTCCATCCCTTTTGAGATTCTCGCGCCTCCAAACGCACCTCATGGTAAGGACATACCATAGTGTCCACTGAACTGGGAGGATCATACACGGTCGTCAAGGTGAATTGAGGTGATGGGGGTGATTGCTCCACCATGTCATTCAATTCTTTCATCATATCTTCCACAGCAGCTCGGGTGTCTTCCACCACGTCGCACACCACAGGATCACAGTCCACGGGCGTCATATGTTGAATGCTCTTCTTCTTCTTCTTCCCCTCTGGGGGATGGGTTGATTTTCTCTTCCGATCGACAGACATCGTACTCAAGGTTGATGTCACCCCTACCGACCATGCCTTTTTATACCTTAGACCCTTGACTGTCATTGGTCAGCTTATCCTACCCATATAAGGACTTGTTATCTTCCCATTGGTCAGCTTGTTCAATCCAAATAAGGACCTCTTGTCTTCCCATTGGTCCGTTGTCCCTATTTAAGACGGTCCCTTGGTCACTAGATCTTCATTCTCAAAAGCCATGCCCCCAGACATTGACATGATCGGAGAACAAGATCTCGGTGCCTTGGAACTGCAAGTGGGTCATGGCCATGTGGTCTACACAGGGGGAGCCAAAGGTACGGATGCCCTCGTGGAACAACATGCCAAACACTTTGGAATGCAACTAGAAGTCCTGGTCCCCCCGAACCATCCACGAGCCACTTTCATCACCCCTTCTACCGTGGAAGTCCTGATGCTGGCCAACCCCCATCTTCACCAGGCGGCTGAGAAACTAGGCAAACAGATGCCCAGTCATTTTTACACCTTGCAATTGCTGCAACGCAATTATCAATTGGCCAAAAAAGCCCATACCATCTATGCCTTTGGCATCTTGGAACAGGATCATAAACGCGTGAAAGGAGGCACTGGTTGGACTGTGCAATTGGCTATGGATCAAGGCAAACCCGTCTACCTGTTTGACATACCCAGTCAATCATGGTACCGCTCGGACCATTACTACCAAGTCAATGAGAATGCCGCCACCCTAGTCACTGGCAGTCAATTTGTTCCTTGGGGACCTAAAAAGCCCACCCTTCATCAAAGCAGTGCTATTGTGGGATCCCGGGATGTGGACGAGAAAACCCGAGCCGAAATTCAAGCCTTATTCAACCGCACGTTCTGTCTACCCGAGAACATTGATCAATTACGTATGGAACTGGAAGACTTTCATTTGTAATTTTTTAGTTTTTTACTTTTGGAATTGTACATAGCCTTTTCAATTCTTTTAGTTTTTATTTTTTCAAATTGTACATAGCTTTTACTTTTTATTTTTTCAAACTGTAGATAGCTTTTTCAATTTGTAAATAGGAGCACCCCAACCCGCGTGGCAAAGAACACAGACCACCCTTTGTAAAAAACATCAACTCTTTTTTTTAATTAAAAAATAAAAACTGACAACACTGAGTTTGCACTATGGTCATAAATAAATGTCTCTTGACTCACAGTAGCCTTGACTCACAATAAAATGGGAGATCCGCTTCAAATTCTTCAAACTCTTGGAGTAATTGGTCTTGACAAGAGGCCATCTTGAGATGACCCACCTCGAGGTGCGATCTGTTTTATAGTCTCTGGGATCATTCCCCGCAAAGCCTGATGGTCCATCTAAGGAAGGGGGAGGGGGGTCCCCCCTCCTCTTCCCCTCCCAAGGCACCGCTGGGTCTCCTCATCACCTCTTGTTATCCCAGGCTGAACCCTGTTTGGCATGACCTCTTGTTATGCCAGGCTGTGCCCTGTTTGGGATGACCTCTTGTTATGCCAGGCTGTGCCCTGTTTGGGATGACCTCTTGTTATGCCAGGCTGTGCCCTGTTTGGGATGACCTCTTGTTATGCCAGGCTGTGCCCTGTTTTGGATGACCTCTTGTTATGCCAGGCTGTGCCCTGTTTGGTGATTGGTTCATCACCCCTCCCACGTGACCCTTGGGTCTCTATAAAAAAACCACCGTCCCATTCTATTTTTCACTCCCAAGCCAGCAAGCAGTCAAGCAAGCAAGCAAACAAGCAAGAATGTCAAGTAAACGGGATAGCGGTAAGCCTTTTTTATTCCTCATCTCTTTTCAACAAACCAATCTAAGTAGTTAGCCTGTTCTGGAGCTAACCGGGCTAGGTCCCACGTGCTCCAGGATTTAATTAATGATTCGCTTTCTGTATAAAAAAAACAACCACGTCATGTCCGTTGACTTTTTCTGGAGAGTTCAAGAGTGATGATGGTTCGCCCTTGTTTGAACGGAGCCGGTTGTCCATTGGCTGTTTGAATGTCTATCTCAATGCTGTCAAAGATGGTCTTGCCAAGAGGAAAATACATCCGTTGCTTGGTATCAAATTGATGATCGGTATTGCCGGCATCCAAGGTACGTAAAAACCCTTTTTGTTGATTTCCCACAATGCTCGATGCAACCAGATCCGTGTAAATCATCAATTGTTGTTGTTGTTGCGGTTTGACCGTCGGCGTACTGGGAAAGGGTTGTCGACTCAGATTCGGTCCCAAGAACAACTCATACTCGAAATCGGGGTGAGTAAAACTGACGGAGACATGACCAAACGGTGGATATTTGTTGGCAGGACCTTTCGTTACTTCCCATTTATGACGATCGTTGTAATCCACGATATGTTTCACCAGATAATTTTTTTCTTCCACAATTCGTTGCGTGGGCGTTCCATCTTTCACAAGGCCCATCAAGCCAGCTAATTTCCATTCCATTTCAAATTGCATGTTGGCTGGAATGAGTACATACAACGAATCTAATTCGGAGGCAATGCCGGCATTGGTGATTTTCACGTAGGGTTGAGCCAGGTTCAGAGCAGCTAGTTGTTGTCGTTTCGCTTGATCGTCCACGTCCATTTTGGCTATATCCATCATGACTTCCATGTGTTGTTTTTCTATTTCGTACGCGATGGCGATCCATGCTTCTTTCAAATTGTAGTAATACCCTGGTGGTAAATGGATTTGTTTGGTGACTTGAATGGGAGCAGTTCCATCCGCACGTTTTGGTATGTATCTAACATCTGTTTTCATCCAATGGTTTTGACTATCTTGTTGCGTCCAATTCTGTTTGGTTTGATCTACCAATGGTTGATTAAAACCAGGGTGTGAGATATGAACCAAGGCCACTTCCCAATCATCTTCTACCAGATAATGTGAATGAGGAAGTCGAGCCGTAAATTTTTGTCCCGTGCCTTGTGCTTGATCACTAATAAGGGTAATGTAAAAACTCATCGTGATTACTCCCTAACCCTAGGGTTTACCCTTTTATACCTACCCCCGATGCTTGAATTGGACTTGTGCCATATCAAACCCATATCAAATCCATATCTGGACCATATATGGGTCACCCCCGTTCCCACAATTGGACTTTGGACTTTGAGCCCGCGTTTTCTCAGCGGGTTTACTTCCCCTTGAGCCCACGATCCCTTTTTCCGACTCGTCAGCGGTTTCCCTTTCCAAATCACGTGACTTCCGGTTGCATGAGCCTGCGATCCCTTTTTCCGACTCGCCAGCGGTTTCCCTTTTCAAATCACGTGACTTCCGGTTGCATGAGCCTGCGATCCCTTTTTTCCCACTGGTCAGCGGTTTTCCCCTATTAAAAAAACACGTGACTTCCGGTTCCGGTCATGACGTCACCCGACCAATCAGAAGCCTCCATTTGTCCCATACGGTCCCCCTTTACTACTGACCGCCGACCTCTGCGCACAAATATATGCAAATATGCTAATCTCATCTCGCTGTTCTCTTCTCACTGGACAATTCGCCCAATGGCGTGGACATGACAAAAATTTGCACGTATTAATTCCTTCGCGATCGGATACTTGATGGTTTTGGACGTGTCAATTTTGAGGACTTTTAGTCCGTTTTAGTTTTATCCGAAAAAGTTATGAACGCCGCTCTGAAAGGATCACTCATAAAGACAATTAATTAATACAGCTGGAATAATGGAACAAGGGTCGTTGACTGTTTAATCACGAAACTTAACTAATTAAAAAGGACAAGATTTCTGCAAATTGGCAAACAAAACAAAGAAAAGCTTTACTTTATGGAAATTATTCAACACGAAAGCTATTCCAGTTTACGCAATTTTCTGACAAGACAATTAGACTGACTATATGTTATCCAGCATTTACCTTTGCTTAGAAATTGGATGTGCGAGTTAGGAGCACAAACATCTATTTTTTTGTTGGGGGGGGGGGGGAGGGGGAAGGACGAAAAAAGAACAATTTTCACCAAACTTAGGGCAGACTATTTATCAAGCACGAATGTTTGTTAAAGGGCCGGGAATTGTGATATGTCCTATAATATCACAGTTCGACTGCAAGAAAGTCCTTGTTTTTACCCGAGTTTTTCCTGCTTTCCGGCCGCAATTTGGAGCCGCGGCTTTGCTCTCTGCCATGTGTACCATTCGCACTTTCATCCTCGAGTTTTGGCCAGTCATTTTGTTTTTTACATCAAGCAAGCTGAGTACGCTTTTCCTCAGGAAAAAAAATTAACCAGCAACGCAGTGATTAAATGTTCCGATGGAGTTTTATTTATTCAATGTCTAGCTATAAAAACATTACACTAATAAGCTCCATCAAAATGAGAGGCTGCTGTCGGCTTCTCTCTGATCGTCACGCAACTCTGGACATTCTCGAGGCAGATCAGACCATGGGGGAATGACGAGCTTTTGAGAACTCCTCATGCTCGACATTAGTGTAATCCGCGTCATGTTTTGTAATCTCAAGGCGATGGTCAGCATAATGAAATCCAGGGTATGTGATGACCGCTAACGCTGCAGGATTCATTGCTCTGCGAAGGAACAGAACAGTTGGAATTAGACACTGTAAGCTGTACAGAGTATCTTTCGGGAAGAAAGTAAAATTTCGAAAGTAACCCCCCTACTCTTGGAAGAAGAAATAACCTTCGACCTTTCATTCGTTAAACATTTCAGACAAAAAGCACCTGGTAATTTTCACCTTCCAAAAATTACAATGGTGACCTGTAAAAATAAGAAGGATAATCTTTGTAACTTTTCTATGGTGTTTAAATTTTAAAGTGATCAGCGTTTGAGATTTTACCGCACGGACTCGCACGAATTTGTTCCTGGTGGATGTCAGTCGACTTGTTTTTAAGCGAATGAGGGGGGTGAATTATCTAAACGATGGGGGGGATACACCTCAAAAAACTGCAGTCCTTCTCAAAGTTACTTACTTGTGAATTGTTTTGAAGTGGCATGTGTAAAAACCACCTCCTTGAAGTTTCAGAGTCATGTTACTTTCGCCCACCAGAAAATCTCCTTTCATGCACAGCCTCTCAGTTACTGGCATCCAGCCCGCTCCCTTTCTCTGCATAACAGGTCCATTTGGAGGAAAGTTGACGCCCAAAAGCTGGACTTCGTAGTAGAAACAGTTGTCTTTCATTCTGTAATAATAAAATTACATTATGATTTCAGTTGATCAATAATTAATTTTCACTTAGGTGGAGTGGATGGGTGGTTTGCCTGTAAACTAAAGAGGATAGAAACGACCATTAAAATAAACGCTGAGCGACAGTATCCTTTGCTGCTGTTTATTATGCTGTACAAGATCGTAATAAGTTTTAAGGCTGTATGTGAAACCTTCTTCGCCAAAACAGTTTTCTTTTTTTAAATATTTTTCAAAACGATTTTTTCTTAGTGAAAATGTTCGGATTTTCTCTGATTTGAGCTAGGATATTCACGCGCAAAGTACACAACAAGGGATATTGAACTTACGTTGACTTGTTGCAAACCGTCATGACTGCTCCGTCTTCAAAGGTTACTATCCGCTCCCATGACAATCCACCATTTTCAATAACCTGCTTGTAAAAGTCAGGTATGTCGGCGGGGTGCTCCACGAAGGGTTTGCTGCCATACTGAGCCATCGGAGTCAGCATTTCAAAGGAAAATGGCAAGGGCGCGCCCCTAGTCACACGAAACGTCGCAGTTTGACAGCCACTAAAGCATGAGACAAAATCAAAGATTTTTATCAGTGAAAATATTCAAGAGTCACTTGACTTCATCAAGTGAGATTTTAATGTGTAGAGAGCGTACATGAGTACTACGATAAGATACTTCATACGATAAGATACTACGGTAGAAGCTCAACATGGGCTCGACGTTTTTCTGCTTTTGACCCTCGTGATGTTTCAGTAACCTCCCGGGAGGGGGTGGGGGGGGGGGGGCTACTCAATAAAGTTTTATACGGAGGGGCTCCACCTGGAGGTTCAAACCCCTTACCTTTAATATACTAATTTTACCCAAGTAGTACTCCTTTCAAATCCTTGAGCAAAATTGCATCCTATTCTTATACCTCAAGGATAAGCCAAAACAAAAGAATTTCCTATAATCGCCACGTTTTTCTCGGGTATTCAGTCCTTCTGATTCAGTGCGTAGTTATTTCTAGCAAAATGTGGCACCCTTTGACACCCTTTTCGCTTTAGCCACCATTTCTTCCACTTTGCAGCTGATTTTGTAACCCTTTCGTACACTAAAATTGCATTTTCCGTACCCTTTAATTTACTGCGAGCTTAAAAATGGCACCCCTTTTGGGCGGAACCTCCCTGTATAGCCCACTATAAGGAGTAACCTTGGCATAATGTCTTTTCTTTCCTTCCCGGTTTTTTTGTCGTTACGTAATAGTTGAATTTTAAACTCCCCAGCAAAGCTTTTTTTTTTTTTTAATAAAATGACTATCAAAAGCAAAAGCTTGACTTAGGGCCAAATAAAGGTTTCCCGAAATTATTGCTTGGTAATTAATGCAATCTCAACGCAAAGAAAAAGATAGAAGTCTACGATTTTCAGATATGACAAACCTGAATTCGACTTGCCAAAATGGTATTTCTTTCTTTATAACGCATGGAGGGAAAATTACTGATTGCTTATTGGTTGACACAGAGGGCATTTTTTTCTTAATTTTCTTTCCAACGAGGGCAAAATTACTGACTCCTGATTGGCCAAGCGCCAAAATTGCTCGCATTTGATTGATTGAGCGCGAGAGCGCGTCATTTGCATTTTGTAAGGGTCTTGAAACGAAAAGCGGATTTTGAATTGTTCAAAACTAGGATATTGCTTCAGAGTTCGGCGTTTACCGGGTTGGCTAGCAAAATAAGTAGGAAATCGGGTGATAGCTCGAAGAGAAATTCCAAAAGGTAGAGCTGAATGTTTTATGGTGTTTTAAAACTACTGAAAATCTTGGTTCAGCCACAGGTAGCCAAGACTTGAGTTATGACTGAAAATCACTTAAGGACGGTGGCCCCTAATAGGAAGGTTTCTTTTCCTGTTTGTGGCCATGTGGGATCTGTTACTCGTACCTAGGGCTGTTAAAATCCAGAAAGAAAATGGGGGGTCACCGCGCATTTTTCAGAGATAACTAGGCCCAAATATGGTAAAAAAGTGCTGATTGAGCATTTTTTTAAAATTAGGAAAAAAAACTTTTTAAAATAAAAGATAGCCATTATTTGACTTAAGTAGGAGATGAAGATGTCTGGACTGATAGGCGCTTTGTAATGAATAACAAAGATACAATTCTCAACATGCTGCCGAATTCTATATGCGAATTTCCTGTTCTTGGCGGGCCATTATTTGACCCAGTAAATTGGAACGTTTTGTAAAATAACTTTTGACGGACGGTTTTTCTTCTTAAAAAAAATATTTCACAATACCTAACAGTTGTCCTGCTTTTGATTGGTTACATAAAAACTAGGGGTAACCGTGCATTTTAAAAAGTTGACTTCACTTTTTCCTAACTCACGCACGACATGTTTTCCATCAGTGACGATTTTCTTGACGCTCTCCTCCCCGGTGGGGAATAAAATGCAAGTCGAAGTGATGGATGCTGGGAATCGAAGATGGCAGAGGGGACTCATGGTGAAAGCATGCAGCAAAGCAAAATCCTCGTAAAATGTCGATTGATTTTATCTCTGCCAACTGTATGGGGATTTTACAATTGCCTTATCAAAGAACATACTATAATGGAGTGCCGCTAGGCGATTTCATTGTTCAATGAATGCTGTGCAGCGAGAATCTTGATTGTTGTTTGCATGCTTGGAAGTTCTAGGCTACTGCAAATTGTCAGTGGGGTCAGACCAAGCCTGTAATATATATAGCTAGGCTAGCTAGCCTAACCCCGGAACTCCCATAAATAAGCTGGTGTTCGTTTCTCAAAAAACCCGAAAACTCTTCGGGCCCAAAAATTTTGCGGGGCTAGTTTCGGGCGCGATGTTCTTTCGATAGTGTTTGCACAGCGCCGCGAATTGCTCCACAACAATCCGAACTCGAAAGTCACACTACCGTTTTTATTAATTTTGTTCGAGCTTCAAACTGTCTGCATGAAATATTTTCTTCTTCTTGCGCCGTGTTCCTTGGGTTTTACAATGTTTCAATATCCTGTCATTTAACTGTCAAGGCGTGTCAAATCATCTCAGACTTTTTGGCTGTTTGTTTGAATGAACTGGACACGTCGCTTATCTACAGCAGCTAAATATAACTTATTGTTTTGGGTTTTCATCGTGTTCGGATCTTGACAACTGAAATAACACGAAATGCCGCTAAATCGGAATCTGTAGCTCTGAAGCGAACTAACCCAGCTGTAATCGAAAGCTGAAATTTCTCGTCAAGTTTTCGATTTGTTCCTTCTCATTCGGCTAGAACGCTTAGTGGAGTTATCAAACTCGGCTACTCGTCTACTTCAGCAGGTCAACCCGATTTCATTCCATCGGTTGCTGCAGTTTATAACAGCTATCGACATTTTTCCAGACCGACAGGAGGTAGGTTTTCTTTTAATATTTCATAGACTATCGGGCGGGTCAGTTAGGTGCTGTTTTTGTTTTTCTTTCAAGAAGTTGCTTCACAATTTGTTTACGCTTTTGACTCTTTCTAATCTCTGACGAACAAATTACAAATGGAAAGATTTTTCATCAGATGTAAGCCTTAGATATGTTTCCTTTCCCTCTGCTAAGAAAATGCCACACGTGGAAATGACAACATGTTAGTACCTTAAAAATAGGAGTGATTATTTCACTGCAAAAGATCTGAAATACAACACTGCTCAAGTGTCTGAAACTTTCGGTTTTCGCGTTAGGTGAGAAACAGTTTCAATCTAAACAAGTAGTTTGCTTCAACTTTGTCCTCTAGACAGTGTCTTTTTACGACTTTCATTTTGAAACACTGTTTTAAAAGCATTCTAAAAGAGAGAGAGGAAGGCCATGCCAGCATAAAACTTCGTACTTTTCTACTAATTGTTCTGCGTTTTTATGCTGATCACGCTAAACACTCATACATTGGAGTGCATTTGTGGTTTGTAAAGATTCTTCTCAACTCATTGGCCCCTAAAATACAGTACATTTCAGTCGTTATTCGCCAAAAGATGAAAAACGACAATGGGAAAACATAAAGGCGAAAACAGAATGCGGACCGCTGAGGAAACAGTGAAGTTGACCTATTTTTCTTCAAAAACAAGACTTAAACACAACTTTCACAGGCAGCTCTTCTTCCAGCATTCTTTGGAAAGCTAATTAACTTCAAGGAGAGTATCCGTGAAACTACAGTTGCTGTAATAATGCCATTTTAACTTGCTGCCGGTAGCGACTTCACAGATTTGTCAATGTAAAAACGAGTTTCTTACTGATTCGCATGCATCCTGCTGGCTGTTAAGTTCTGTCAACCATCAATCATCTTTGCTAAAATAAATAGTATTGCTACCGGCGGCATCTGGCAGTTTACCGGTCAAAATTACCCAAAAAAGGTTTTTGGAAGCTTCCAAGCACATGTAAATTATGGAGGAAAATGGCACAAGTTTTTCGCCTGCAAAGTGTTATTCGGCAAAGAGATTTTACTCGCGATCAGTTGCTGTATTATTTTGTTCCAAAGATTTAAAAAATTACTCGGAAGCAATTTCATTCGATCATTCACTTTAACATCTTAAGAATATCATTTTCAACATAGGAAGTCTCTCAATTAAACAATTCTTATAATATGTAAATCCACAATCAAATTGGTAATTTTCTTTACCGTGGAGGTGGAGGCGAGGTACTTGAGAATTTAAGCGAAAGGTTGACGCTATCGTGGTCTTTTCAGAAGGTCGCTTTCCAGAAAAACAAGTGTGTTCAGCTAACACGCCGAGATCCACCTTCTCGCCAAGTCAACTTCGTCCCTCCCGCGCTACTTTCCTTGTTTCACTTGTTGTCGGAAGCCGGTGTCGATGTTTGTTTTTTGTCGTGCAAGCGCTGGCGCTTCGACTGCCTGGATTCTTTCATTAACCTACCATTTCGTTTTTGGTTTCACGTTTCCCATTTGCGGGTCAACACTTCCACAGCCGAAGCGAAATACAAAAACAACAACTCAATACACCTAAAATTTTATTTTCGCACCACTGCACACACAGGAATCGCGCGATCGCGCGGGATGAACGCGCGATGCGCAGAAAATGTGCGCGTTAGCAATAGGGGCCACCGTCCTTAAAGTGCCACTGAGACGAAAATTCATAGGTTTATTTCCGCCAAATTCTGTCGCAGAATATCGCGTTTTGTTCATATTTCCCCAGAAAACTGAACAACAAACCTTCCATCTTAATATTTTTTAGCTCCAAAGTCGCGTAAAATGTGTCCGCCATTACTGAAAACGTGTTCCTGGGTGATTGCGCAATTTAATAGCTTGTGACGTCAGAGGCTCACCTCAGTCGCGTTTCCTTGTGTTTTGACTGAAGATGTCTACCGTCGACTGCGAAACCTCCGAAGAGTATTTCTACGATTCGGAACAGTCTTTAACTTCCGAAGCCTCTGAGGATTCGTTTCATTCGGCAAATGAAGCATTTTTCCTACCGTACGATGTAAGAACTGATGTGAGGTTTCAACTAATAATCTTGTAAACAAACGGTTTGTTGACAATATTATTTGAGTTATTTGGCGGGAGTTGAAAACATAAGCGAAATATGCTTAGACAATGATTGCAGTTCAGGCCCCAGTTGCTCAAAAAGTGGATAACTCTTTTTCAACGGATAAGTCGCTGTCCGGTGGATAAAATTCATCGCTTCATCTCGGTTGTTCAAAGCTTGGATAGCGCTCTCCAGCCAGCTGTTCAGCCGCTATACAGCGATCATAAAGTTGTCCATTCCAAGGTAGGTTGTGTAACTTTTATCCACTGTAAACCTGTGGCAAAATAGACATGGCTATTCGAAGAATTGATCTTTTAAGCTGTGGAAATTTAGACAAAACACCTATGAAAACTTTAGACTTCGATGCTCGCGAATTCTCAGCCTTGGGTCGATCGATGTTACTGTTGGTGTGGGAGAAAATAAAAGAAGCGATACCTTGTCTGCCGTTGTTTATGTTCATTATATATTATAAAAAAAGTATTGAGATTTTTGGTCATTCTTGGCATAGTCTGGGAATCTTTCTTGAAAAACCGTTATTGTTGTAGTCAGCTGCCAGGCAGCTTATCGTGTCTATCATAGTACAGTGGTCACTCAACACATTGAAACACAAGTGCTTGGCGCTGCTAAATATTTTAAACAGTTTTTAGAGAATTCTTTTTCTGAGCCGAAAGAAGTGAAATAAATCAAAACCTTTTTTTCAAGAACTGGAGGCCTTGTGTGACCGGAATCTAAATATTTGCAGTCAAAATTAAAAGCGCACAAGGAAAATTTTCCGCTGCTCAACAACAACATGCGGACCGCCGAGGAAACGAAGCTTTCGCTTGCCTTATTCGCTGTGAAAAATAATAACGATATTTAATCATTTTTCTTAGTAGTTCATTTACTAAGATTGCTATGACAGGTAAAAGAAATAACATTGTTAAACCCTTAGGCAAATAGTGGCGTGTGATATTTGACCCATATTTTTTCCCAACTTCAATTTCCACGCACCGACAATCCGATCTATTAAAGCCTTCATCTCGAACAACAACAACAACATTTTATTTGCATTCCCAATTACAAATGCCATTGCACATAGAAAAGAGAAAGAAAAATGTTGCAAAATCGATTAATTTACAATTTCTGTGTCTATTGATCCATTTCTTAATGCAAAAACTTCGTAAATGAAGTAACCTAATTTTTAACAAGTGAAAGCGTCAGTGCTATTTAAGAGAAATACAATTTTAAGAATCGAAATCGGAAATTTACTAATAATATCGTCCATTAAAGATTTTCTAATTGGATCATATCTATTGCAAGATAAGAGGAAGTGTACTTCGTTTTCAACTTCATTTGAGCTGCAGCATTGACAAATTCTCAGATGCTCAGGGATTTTAGGGGTGGAATGTCTTCCATTTTCAATTCTTATAGGTTGTAATAATACCTAACCTAAGTTTTGCTACTGCCTGAACAATAATGTCAATCGACTGTTCACCGACAGGGAATAAAGAGAGAAAAGTTTCTCCACATTCAGGATGGTATGTTATAAAATAAATGTCCATGCTTCTAAGCGATTACTGCTCTGAAATTAACACACGCGGAATTAAAAAAAGGAAAAGATAAGCAGTACAAACTATATCAGCTTAATCACGGCGGTCAGGATTGCATTCGCCGAGGATCTTCGCGCTAGCAGACGGCAGAACTGAAAGGGATTTCCTCGACGATAATAAATTTCAAAATACGTTAAAAGAAATCAGTTTTGCACAGTGGTGGATGCGTTGAAAAAGAAACAAACTATCACTTCAACTGCGTTATAAGATTAAGTAAATTACCTTTCGTCTTGTTCGCGCAGATAATGTTTTTTTCCGGTTCTTTTTTCCATACAGTTGGAATGGGCAATGGAATGATCGACCTCTGGGATCTTGCGACATGAACAGCCCTCTGGAAAAACTCGTCCGTGAAATGATCAAAATGCCTCTCGGGTTGAAATTCGCACTGTGTGTGAGTGCGAACATTGTCCTTTTTTCCATTGCGGGTCCGTTCGCAGGGCTTCAATGAAGCAAAATACCAGCTCGGTGGTTGGATTTATTGTTGTAGCATTGTACAACACAAGTGCTACCTGTCATTACTGCTGCAGCAAGGAAGATTTCAAAGTCGAACAACAAACACTTGGCAAGAAATCTTTCCTCGAGGACAATTTGCTTTCCTGTGGCAAGTGACCATGTGAAGGCACTAGGTTTGAGGTGAGCCTCTGACGTCACTTCCGCTCATTCGCAAGCCAGCTTCCGGAACAAGGGCCAGTAATGGCGGCCGCAAAATCTCGACAAAAACCGTCCGAAAAAAGCGACTTCTAGTCGTCGTAATAAGTTGAAATTTGGCATGGTAACTAAGAACCATAAACTATGTTCAAAAATGTAAAAATATGGAATACCAAAATTCTGGTCCCAGTGGCACTTTAAATTTTACGAAATAAACAGAGTTTCTTTGTTTATATCTTACGTACTTGCTATCTAGGGCAAAAATTCGCTCTCCGAGCAAGAATAAGCGTCTTTCTAATTTTTGCTCCCAAATAGTATTATAAGTTATGCAAGGTTGCACACTAATCTGCCATTTCACCCGCACAAAGGCATACCTCTTTTCACTAAATGAGCTATATTTCTTGAAATGTGCCGTTTCCACTCAATTTCCTCAAACCTGAATGAATCCATAGTCGAAAATCAACTATACGCCGGAAAAGTTCTATGTTTGCCAACATTTGTCACCATAAACGGCAATATTTTGAGCTTCCTGTATAAGAAATCAAATGTCGGTATTCGACCGCCGACCTCTGCGCACAAATATATGCAAATATGCTAATCTCATCTCGCTGTTCTCTTCTCACTGGACAATTCGCCCAATGGCGTGGACATGACAAAAATTTGCACGTATTAATTCCTTCGCGATCGGATACTTGATGGTTTTGGACGTGTCAATTTTGAGGACTTTTAGTCCGTTTTAGTTTTATCCGAAAAAGTTATGAACGCCGCTCTGAAAGGATCACTCATAAAGACAATTAATTAATACAGCTGGAATAATGGAACAAGGGTCGTTGACTGTTTAATCACGAAACTTAACTAATTAAAAAGGACAAGATTTCTGCAAATTGGCAAACAAAACAAAGAAAAGCTTTACTTTATGGAAATTATTCAACACGAAAGCTATTCCAGTTTACGCAATTTTCTGACAAGACAATTAGACTGACTATATGTTATCCAGCATTTACCTTTGCTTAGAAATTGGATGTGCGAGTTAGGAGCACAAACATCTATTTTTTTGTTGGGGGGGGGGGGGAGGGGGAAGGACGAAAAAAGAACAATTTTCACCAAACTTAGGGCAGACTATTTATCAAGCACGAATGTTTGTTAAAGGGCCGGGAATTGTGATATGTCCTATAATATCACAGTTCGACTGCAAGAAAGTCCTTGTTTTTACCCGAGTTTTTCCTGCTTTCCGGCCGCAATTTGGAGCCGCGGCTTTGCTCTCTGCCATGTGTACCATTCGCACTTTCATCCTCGAGTTTTGGCCAGTCATTTTGTTTTTTACATCAAGCAAGCTGAGTACGAAAAAATAAATTGTTTTGAATTTATAGGTACCCCAACCCTCAGGAAAAAAAATTAACCAGCAACGCAGTGATTAAATGTTCCGATGGAGTTTTATTTATTCAATGTCTAGCTATAAAAACATTACACTAATAAGCTCCATCAAAATGAGAGGCTGCTGTCGGCTTCTCTCTGATCGTCACGCAACTCTGGACATTCTCGAGGCAGATCAGACCATGGGGGAATGACGAGCTTTTGAGAACTCCTCATGCTCGACATTAGTGTAATCCGCGTCATGTTTTGTAATCTCAAGGCGATGGTCAGCATAATGAAATCCAGGGCATGTGATGACCGCTAACGCTGCAGGATTCATTGCTCTGCGAAGGAACAGAACAGTTGGAATTAGACACTGTAAGCTGTACAGAGTATCTTTCGGGAAGAAAGTAAAATTTCGAAAGTAACCCCCCTACTCCTGGAAGAAGAAATAACCTTCGACCTTTCATTCGTTAAACATTTCAGACAAAAAGCACCTGGTAATTTTCACCTTCCAAAAATTACAATGGTGACCTGTAAAAATAAGAAGGATAATCTTTGTAACTTTTCTATGGTGTTTAAATTTTAAAGTGATCAGCGTTTGAGATTTTACCGCACGGACTCGCACGAATTTGTTCCTGGTGGATGTCAGTCGACTTGTTTTTAAGCGAATGAGGGGGGTGAATTATCTAAACGATGGGGGGGATACACCTCAAAAAACTGCAGTCCTTCTCAAAGTTACTTACTTGTGAATTGTTTTGAAGTGGCATGTGTAAAAACCACCTCCTTGAAGTTTCAGAGTCATGTTACTTTCGCCCACCAGAAAATCTCCTTTCATGCACAGCCTCTCAGTTACTGGCATCCAGCCCGCTCCCTTTCTCTGCATAACAGGTCCATTTGGAGGAAAGTTGACGCCCAAAAGCTGGACTTCGTAGTAGAAACAGTTGTCTTTCATTCTGTAATAATAAAATTACATTATGATTTCAGTTGATCAATAATTAATTTTCACTTAGGTGGAGTGGATGGGTGGTTTGCCTGTAAACTAAAGAGGATAGAAACGACCATTAAAATAAACGCTGAGCGACAGTATCCTTTGCTGCTGTTTATTATGCTGTACAAGATCGTAATAAGTTTTAAGGCTGTATGTGAAACCTTCTTCGCCAAAACAGTTTTCTTTTTTTAAATATTTTTCAAAACGATTTTTTCTTAGTGAAAATGTTCGGATTTTCTCTGATTTGAGCTAGGATATTCACGCGCAAAGTACACAACAAGGGATATTGAACTTACGTTGACTTGTTGCAAACCGTCATGACTGCTCCGTCTTCAAAGGTTACTATCCGCTCCCATGACAATCCACCATTTTCAATAACCTGCTTGTAAAAGTCAGGTATGTCGGCGGGGTGCTCCACGAAGGGTTTGCTGCCATACTGAGCCATCGGAGTCAGCATTTCAAAGGAAAATGGCAAGGGTGCGCCCCTAGTCACACGAAACGTCGCAGTTTGACAGCCACTAAAGCATGAGACAAAATCAAAGATTTTTATCAGTGAAAATATTCAAGAGTCACTTGACTTCATCAAGTGAGATTTTAATGTGTAGAGAGCGTACATGAGTACTACGATAAGATACTTCATACGATAAGATACTACGGTAGAAGCTCAACATGGGCTCGACGTTTTTCTGCTTTTGACCCTCGTGATGTTTCAGTAACCTCCCGGGAGGGGGTGGGGGGGGGGGCTACTCAATAAAGTTTTATACGGAGGGGCTCCACCTGGAGGTTCAAACCCCTTACCTTTAATATACTAATTTTACCCAAGTAGTACTCCTTTCAAATCCTTGAGCAAAATTGCATCCTATTCTTATACCTCAAGGATAAGCCAAAACAAAAGAATTTCCTATAATCGCCACGTTTTTCTCGGGTATTCAGTCCTTCTGATTCAGTGCGTAGTTATTTCTAGCAAAATGTGGCACCCTTTGACACCCTTTTCGCTTTAGCCACCATTTCTTCCACTTTGCAGCTGATTTTGTAACCCTTTCGTACACTAAAATTGCATTTTCCGTACCCTTTAATTTACTGCGAGCTTAAAAATGGCACCCCTTTTGGGCGGAACCTCCCTGTATAGCCCACTATAAGGAATAACCTTGGCATAATGTCTTTTCTTTCCTTCCCGATTTTTTTGTCGTTACGTAATAGTTGAATTTTAAACTCCCCAGCAAAGCTTTTTTTTTTTTTTTAATAAAATGACTATCAAAAGCAAAAGCTTGACTTAGGGCCAAATAAAGGTTTCCCGAAATTATTGCTTGGTAATTAATGCAATCTCAACGCAAAGAAAAAGATAGAAGTCTACGATTTTCAGATATGACAAACCTGAATTCGACTTGCCAAAATGGTATTTCTTTCTTTATAACGCATGGAGGGAAAATTACTGATTGCTTATTGGTTGACACAGAGGGCATTTTTTTCTTAATTTTCTTTCCAACGAGGGCAAAATTACTGACTCCTGATTGGCCAAGCGCCAAAATTGCTCGCATTTGATTGATTGAGCGCGAGAGCGCGTCATTTGCATTTTGTAAGGGTCTTGAAACGAAAAGCGGATTTTGAATTGTTCAAAACTAGGATATTGCTTCAGAGTTCGGCGTTTACCGGGTTGGCTAGCAAAATAAGTAGGAAATCGGGTGATAGCTCGAAGAGAAATTCCAAAAGGTAGAGCTGAATGTTTTATGGTGTTTTAAAACTACTGAAAATCTTGGTTCAGCCACAGGTAGCCAAGACTTGAGTTATGACTGAAAATCACTTAAGGACGGTGGCCCCTAATAGGAAGGTTTCTTTTCCTGTTTGTGGCCATGTGGGATCTGTTACTCGTACCTAGGGCTGTTAAAATCCAGAAAGAAAATGGGGGGTCACCGCGCATTTTTCAGAGATAACTAGGCCCAAATATGGTAAAAAAGTGCTGATTGAGCATTTTTTTAAAATTAGGAAAAAAAACTTTTTAAAATAAAAGATAGCCATTATTTGACTTAAGTAGGAGATGAAGATGTCTGGACTGATAGGCGCTTTGTAATGAATAACAAAGATACAATTCTCAACATGCTGCCGAATTCTATATGCGAATTTCCTGTTCTTGGCGGGCCATTATTTGACCCAGTAAATTGGAACGTTTTGTAAAATAACTTTTGACGGACGGTTTTTCTTCTTAAAAAAAATATTTCACAATACCTAACAGTTGTCCTGCTTTTGATTGGTTACATAAAAACTAGGGGTAACCGTGCATTTTAAAAAGTTGACTTCACTTTTTCCTAACTCACGCACGACATGTTTTCCATCAGTGACGATTTTCTTGACGCTCTCCTCCCCGGTGGGGAATAAAATGCAAGTCGAAGTGATGGATGCTGGGAATCGAAGATGGCAGAGGGGACTCATGGTGAAAGCATGCAGCAAAGCAAAATCCTCGTAAAATGTCGATTGATTTTATCTCTGCCAACTGTATGGGGATTTTACAATTGCCTTATCAAAGAACATACTATAATGGAGTGCCGCTAGGCGATTTCATTGTTCAATGAATGCTGTGCAGCGAGAATCTTGATTGTTGTTTGCATGCTTGGAAGTTCTAGGCTACTGCAAATTGTCAGTGGGGTCAGACCAAGCCTGTAATATATATAGCTAGGCTAGCTAGCCTAACCCCGGAACTCCCATAAATAAGCTGGTGTTCGTTTCTCAAAAAACCCGAAAACTCTTCGGGCCCAAAACTTTTGTGGGGCTAGTTTCGGGCGCGATGTTCTTTCGATAGTGTTTGCACAGCGCCGCGAATTGCTCCACAACAATCCGAACTCGAAAGTCACACTACCGTTTTTATTAATTTTGTTCGAGCTTCAAACTGTCTGCATGAAATATTTTCTTCTTCTTGCGCCGTGTTCCTTGGGTTTTACAATGTTTCAATATCCTGTCATTTAACTGTCAAGGCGTGTCAAATCATCTCAGACTTTTTGGCTGTTTGTTTGAATGAACTGGACACGTCGCTTATCTACAGCAGCTAAATATAACTTATTGTTTTGGGTTTTCATCGTGTTCGGATCTTGACAACTGAAATAACACGAAATGCCACTAAATCGGAATCTGTAGCTCTGAAGCGAACTAACCCAGCTGTAATCGAAAGCTGAAATTTCTCGTCAAGTTTTCGATTTGTTCCTTCTCATTCGGCTAGAACGCTTAGTGGAGTTATCAAACTCGGCTACTCGTCTACTTCAGCAGGTCAACCCGATTTCATTCCATCGGTTGCTGCAGTTTATAACAGCTATCGACATTTTTCCAGACCGACAGGAGGTAGGTTTTCTTTTAATATTTCATAGACTATCGGGCGGGTCAGTTAGGTGCTGTTTTTGTTTTTCTTTCAAGAAGTTGCTTCACAATTTGTTTACGCTTTTGACTCTTTCTAATCTCTGACGAACAAATTACAAATGGAAAGATTTTTCATCAGATGTAAGCCTTAGATATGTTTCCTTTCCCTCTGCTAAGAAAATGCCACACGTGGAAATGACAACATGTTAGTACCTTAAAAATAGGAGTGATTATTTCACTGCAAAAGATCTGAAATACAACACTGCTCAAGTGTCTGAAACTTTCGGTTTTCGCGTTAGGTGAGAAACAGTTTCAATCTAAACAAGTAGTTTGCTTCAACTTTGTCCTCTAGACAGTGTCTTTTTACGACTTTCATTTTGAAACACTGTTTTAAAAGCATTCTAAAAGAGAGAGAGGAAGGCCGTGCCAGCATAAAACTTCGTACTTTTCTACTAATTGTTCTGCGTTTTTATGCTGATCACGCTAAACACTCATACATTGGAGTGCATTTGTGGTTTGTAAAGATTCTTCTCAACTCATTGGCCCCTAAAATACAGTACATTTCAGTCGTTATTCGCCAAAAGATGAAAAACGACAATGGGAAAACATAAAGGCAAAAACAGAATGCGGACCGCTGAGGAAACAGTGAAGTTGACCTATTTTTCTTCAAAAACAAGACTTAAACACAACTTTCACAGGCAGCTCTTCTTCCAGCATTCTTTGGAAAGCTAATTAACTTCAAGGAGAGTATCCGTGAAACTACAGTTGCTGTAATAATGCCATTTTAACTTGCTGCCGGTAGCGACTTCACAGATTTGTCAATGTAAAAACGAATTTCTTACTGATTCGCATGCATCCTGCTGGCTGTTAAGTTCTGTCAACCATCAATCATCTTTGCTAAAATAAATAGTATTGCTACCGGCGGCATCTGGCAGTTTACCGGTCAAAATTACCCAAAAAAGGTTTTTGGAAGCTTCCAAGCACATGTAAATTATGGAGGAAAATGGCACAAGTTTTTCGCCTGCAAAGTGTTATTCGGCAAAGAGATTTTACTCGCGATCAGTGGCTGTATTATTTTGTTCCAAAGATTTAAAAAATTACTCGGAAGCAATTTCATTCGATCATTCACTTTAACATCTTAAGAATATCATTTTCAACATAGGAAGTCTCTCAATTAAACAATTCTTATAATATGTAAATCCACAATCAAATTGGTAATTTTCTTTACCGTGGAGGTGGAGGCGAGGTACTTGAGAATTTAAGCGAAAGGTTGACGCTATCGTGGTCTTTTCAGAAGGTCGCTTTCCAGAAAAACAAGTGTGTTCAGCTAACACGCCGAGATCCACCTTCTCGCCAAGTCAACTTCGTCCCTCCCGCGCTACTTTCCTTGTTTCACTTGTTGTCGGAAGCCGGTGTCGATGTTTGTTTTTTGTCGTGCAAGCGCTGGCGCTTCGACTGCCTGGATTCTTTCATTAACCTACCATTTCGTTTTTGGTTTCACGTTTCCCATTTGCGGGTCAACACTTCCACAGCCGAAGCGAAATACAAAAACAACAACTCAATACACCTAAAATTTTATTTTCGCACCACTGCACACACAGGAATCGCGCGATCGCGCGGGATGAACGCGCGATGCGCAGAAAATGTGCGCGTTAGCAATAGGGGCCACCGTCCTTAAAGTGCCACTGAGACGAAAATTCATAGGTTTATTTCCGCCAAATTCTGTCGCAGAATATCGCGTTTTGTTCATATTTCCCCAGAAAACTGAACAACAAACCTTCCATCCTAATATTTTTTAGCTCCAAAGTCGCGTAAAATGTGTCCGCCATTACTGAAAACGTGTTCCTGGGTGATTGCGCAATTTAATAGCTTGTGACGTCAGAGGCTCACCTCAGTCGCGTTTCCTTGTGTTTTGACTGAAGATGTCTACCGTCGACTGCGAAACCTCCGAAGAGTATTTCTACGATTCGGAACAGTCTTTAACTTCCGAAGCCTCTGAGGATTCGTTTCATTCGGCAAATGAAGCATTTTTCCTACCGTACGATGTAAGAACTGATGTGAGGTTTCAACTAATAATCTTGTAAACAAACGGTTTGTTGACAATATTATTTGAGTTATTTGGCGGGAGTTGAAAACATAAGCGAAATATGCTTAGACAATGATTGCAGTTCAGGCCCCAGTTGCTCAAAAAGTGGATAACTCTTTTTCAACGGATAAGTCGCTGTCCGGTGGATAAAATTCATCGCTTCATCTCGGTTGTTCAAAGCTTGGATAGCGCTCTCCAGCCAGCTGTTCAGCCGCTATACAGCGATCATAAAGTTGTCCATTCCAAGGTAGGTTGTGTAACTTTTATCCACTGTAAACCTGTGGCAAAATAGACATGGCTATTCGAAGAATTGATCTTTTAAGCTGTGGAAATTTAGACAAAACACCTATGAAAACTTTAGACTTCGATGCTCGCGAATTCTCAGCCTTGGGTCGATCGATGTTACTGTTGGTGTGGGAGAAAATAAAAGAAGCGATACCTTGTCTGCCGTTGTTTATGTTCATTATATATTATAAAAAAAGTATTGAGATTTTTGGTCATTCTTGGCATAGTCTGGGAATCTTTCTTGAAAAACCGTTATTGTTGTAGTCAGCTGCCAGGCAGCTTATCGTGTCTATCATAGTACAGTGGTCACTCAACACATTGAAACACAAGTGCTTGGCGCTGCTAAATATTTTAAACAGTTTTTAGAGAATTCTTTTTCTGAGCCGAAAGAAGTGAAATAAATCAAAACCTTTTTTTCAAGAACTGGAGGCCTTGTGTGACCGGAATCTAAATATTTGCAGTCAAAATTAAAAGCGCACAAGGAAAATTTTCCGCTGCTCAACAACAACATGCGGACCGCCGAGGAAACGAAGCTTTCGCTTGCCTTATTCGCTGTGAAAAATAATAACGATATTTAATCATTTTTCTTAGTAGTTCATTTACTAAGATTGCTATGACAGGTAAAAGAAATAACATTGTTAAACCCTTAGGCAAATAGTGGCGTGTGATATTTGACCCATATTTTTTCCCAACTTCAATTTCCACGCACCGACAATCCGATCTATTAAAGCCTTCATCTCGAACAACAACAACAACATTTTATTTGCATTCCCAATTACAAATGCCATTGCACATAGAAAAGAGAAAGAAAAATGTTGCAAAATCGATTAATTTACAATTTCTGTGTCTATTGATCCATTTCTTAATGCAAAAACTTCGTAAATGAAGTAACCTAATTTTTAACAAGTGAAAGCGTCAGTGCTATTTAAGAGAAATACAATTTTAAGAATCGAAATCGGAAATTTACTAATAATATCGTCCATTAAAGATTTTCTAATTGGATCATATCTATTGCAAGATAAGAGGAAGTGTACTTCGTTTTCAACTTCATTTGAGCTGCAGCATTGACAAATTCTCAGATGCTCAGGGATTTTAGGGGTGGAATGTCTTCCATTTTCAATTCTTATAGGTTGTAATAATACCTAACCTAAGTTTTGCTACTGCCTGAACAATAATGTCAATCGACTGTTCACCGACAGGGAATAAAGAGAGAAAAGTTTCTCCACATTCAGGATGGTATGTTATAAAATAAATGTCCATGCTTCTAAGCGATTACTGCTCTGAAATTAACACACGCGGAATTAAAAAAAGGAAAAGATAAGCAGTACAAACTATATCAGCTTAATCACGGCGGTCAGGATTGCATTCGCCGAGGATCTTCGCGCTAGCAGACGGCAGAACTGAAAGGGATTTCCTCGACGATAATAAATTTCAAAATACGTTAAAAGAAATCAGTTTTGCACAGTGGTGGATGCGTTGAAAAAGAAACAAACTATCACTTCAACTGCGTTATAAGATTAAGTAAATTACCTTTCGTCTTGTTCGCGCAGATAATGTTTTTTTCCGGTTCTTTTTTCCATACAGTTGGAATGGGCAATGGAATGATCGACCTCTGGGATCTTGCGACATGAACAGCCCTCTGGAAAAACTCGTCCGTGAAATGATCAAAATGCCTCTCGGGTTGAAATTCGCACTGTGTGTGAGTGCGAACATTGTCCTTTTTTCCATTGCGGGTCCGTTCGCAGGGCTTCAATGAAGCAAAATACCAGCTCGGTGGTTGGATTTATTGTTGTAGCATTGTACAACACAAGTGCTACCTGTCATTACTGCTGCAGCAAGGAAGATTTCAAAGTCGAACAACAAACACTTGGCAAGAAATCTTTCCTCGAGGACAATTTGCTTTCCTGTGGCAAGTGACCATGTGAAGGCACTAGGTTTGAGGTGAGCCTCTGACGTCACTTCCGCTCATTCGCAAGCCAGCTTCCGGAACAAGGGCCAGTAATGGCGGCCGCAAAATCTCGACAAAAACCGTCCGAAAAAAGCGACTTCTAGTCGTCGTAATAAGTTGAAATTTGGCATGGTAACTAAGAACCATAAACTATGTTCAAAAATGTAAAAATATGGAATACCAAAATTCTGGTCCCAGTGGCACTTTAAATTTTACGAAATAAACAGAGTTTCTTTGTTTATATCTTACGTACTTGCTATCTAGGGCAAAAATTCGCTCTCCGAGCAAGAATAAGCGTCTTTCTAATTTTTGCTCCCAAATAGTATTATAAGTTATGCAAGGTTGCACACTAATCTGCCATTTCACCCGCACAAAGGCATACCTCTTTTCACTAAATGAGCTATATTTCTTGAAATGTGCCGTTTCCACTCAATTTCCTCAAACCTGAATGAATCCATAGTCGAAAATCAACTATACGCCGGAAAAGTTCTATGTTTGCCAACATTTGTCACCATAAACGGCAATATTTTGAGCTTCCTGTATAAGAAATCAAATGTCGGTATTCGACCGCCGACCTCTGCGCACAAATATATGCAAATATGCTAATCTCATCTCGCTGTTCTCTTCTCACTGGACAATTCGCCCAATGGCGTGGACATGACAAAAACTACTGTGTCGTGGAGGTGTGAACGGTGATCAAAGGCCACGCTTCACGCATGAAGTATCACACTTTTTTCCCACTTGCCGGGAAAAACCTCCAGACAAAATCGTGCGCGTTCCACTCGTCTCTGTCTTGAAGAAAATCAAAAAACAAATTTGGATCCTCTTTATGTTTGCCCTAAACTGCAAGTTCAAGCAACATTTTACTCAGATATTTGTCTTCCGCTTTGAGAAGGCATTTCTTTATAACAGACAAGGTGACTAAATTTTACCACCACTTGTTTGCAACAACAAACTCACTTATATAGTGCAAATTTCCTCATCATACGGTTGCTACAAAATGCATACACGCTTTGCTTGCTACAATTTCGTGCATCTTGTATTTGAGAGAAATTCAAAACAAATATATAGTACACGTTGACAGTAAAATGTTGCATTTTAGGGCAAACATAAGGAGGATCCCAATTTTTTTTGTCTTTTTTTTTCTTCAAGACAGAGACGAATGGAACGCACGCGAGTTTTTGTCTGGTGGTTTTTCCCGGCAGATTGTAAACAGTGTGACATTTCATCCGTGAAGCGTGGCCATTTGATCACCGTTCACACCTCCCCGATACAGTGGTTTTTGTCATCTCCACGCCATTGGGAGAATTGTCCAGTGAGAAGAGAACAGCGAGATTAGATTAGCATATTTGCATTTATTTGTGCGCAGAGGTCGGCGGTCGAATACCGACATTTGATTTCTTATACAAGAAGCTCAAAATATTGCCGTTTATGGTGACAAATGTTGGGAAAGATGGAACTTTTCCGGCGTATAGTTGATTTTCGACTATGGATTCATTCAGGTTTGAGGAAATTGTGAGTGGAAACGGCGCATTTCAAGAAATATAGCTCATTTAGTGAAAAGAGGTATGCTTTTGTGCGGGTGAAATGGCAGATTTGTGTGCAACCTTGAATAATATTATAATACTAATTGGGACCAAAAATTAGAAAGACGCTTATTCTTGCTCGGAGAGCAAATTTTTGCCCTAGATAGCAAGTACGTAAAATACAAACAAAGAAAGTGTTTATTTCATGAAATTTTACTAATTTTCAGTCATAACTCAAGCTTTGGCTACCTGTGGTTCAGAGAGCGAGAGGAAGCTTCGAAACTCATGTAATTAGCTTACTGACTTAAATAAAATTTACTTAGTTTGACTTTTAAGTGTCTTTTGTCAACGAACTAAAATTGTATAAATATTTATCTCTTTTTATCTATTTGTCCTTAATTCCACTCGGTCTCATGCGATTACTTTTACTAATCTTGGTGCTATTACGTAACAGTTGAATTCCCCAGCGAAACTAATAAAACGACAGAAAATAACTATACAAGGCTGTGGCGATAAAGGACATAGCACCTAGCCACTTTGCTGACCGCCGTAGTCTCACTGACACCATTAGAAAAGCATTTTGGGGTTCCATTTATTTGAAAGCTGACTTCAACTTACTCAAACGGTTTGCCCTTGCCTTCGCCTTCCAACGTGAAGAAGTGGCCGTTTATGCAGCCCTCCATATGGACTTTGGTCATCATCTCTTTCGCAATCTTACTCTGTTGGATTTAAATACAAATAAAGACGTCAGAATAGTTGAAAATGTGACCATTTTAATTTACTACAGCCAGTGCGGAGAAGCCAAATAAAAGTTCATGGCTAGTTAGCTAATTTTCTTGGCGTGCAAATCTATCTTTTTTGACTGGAATATAAACAAACACCAAACGATGGGCGGATGCAGCATGCAAACGATCGATCTGACCAGTAAAATTTATGTGCACTGTGCTTCATTGCAAAAATTCAATCTATCACTTTTCATCATACCATGTTGCTGAGAAGGCAGGCTTAGTGTAGGCTTTGCTCGATTCCTTTACAGAACTGATCAGCTTCAGCATCGGCGCTTGCTCTTATCCAGTGCAAGGTGTTACGCCCATTTTGCGCATTAGCCAATAGAAAGCCTGAGTACTCTGCAGGGAGAAGATGAGACGATGAAAAACATAAACGTTCATTGTCATTAAAGATGTATTTATTGTTCATCCTGGTGTAAGATAGCTACAAATAGCGACACGTAAACAATCGACCTCATCGAAACCTAATTAAAAATATGTCGCTTCATAGCCATTGTCTTTAGTAGACTATTGCAAACCTAAAAAAAAAATCTTTGTTGTCTTCCGCCTATTGGCTAGCGGTGAAAATTAAACGCTGATGTTTCTTATTGGCCTCATCTATCAGTCCCTCAGGCTTTCTATTGGCTAATACGCAAAATGGGCGTAACACGTTGCTCTTGATAAGGGCAGGAACCGACGCTGAAGCTGATCAGTTTTGTAAAGGAGTCAAGCAAAGCCTACACTAAGCCTGCCTTCTCAGCAACATGGTATGATGAAAAGTGATAGATTGAATTTTTGCAATGAAGCACAGCGCACATAAATTTTACTGGTCAGATCAATCGTTTGCATGCTGCATTCGCCCATCGTTTGGTGTTTGTTTATATTCCAGTCAAAAAAGATACATTTGCACGCCAAGAAAATTAGCTAACTAGCCATGAAATTTAATTTGGCTTCTCCGCACTCTGTAGCAAATTAAAATGATGGTGACATTTTAAACTTTTCTGACGTCCTTATTTGTATTTAAATCCAACAGAGTAAGATTGCTAAAGAGATGACGACCAAAGTCCATATGGAGGGCTGCATAAACGGCCACTTCTTCACGTTGGAAGGCGAAGGCAAGGGCAAACCGTTTGAGTAAGTTGAAGTCAGTTTTCAAATAAATGGAACCCCAAAATGCTTTTCTAATGGTGCCAGTGAGACTACGGCGGTCAGCAAAGTAGCTAGGTGCTATGTCCTTTATCGCCACAGCCTTGTATAGTTATTTTCTGTCGTTTTATCAGTTTCGCTGGGAAATTCAACTGTTACGTAATAGCACCTAGTTTAGTAAAAGTAATCGCATGAGACGGAGTGGAATTAAGGACAAATAGATAAAGAGAGATAAATACAATTTTAGTTCATTGACAAAAGACACTTAAAAGTCAAACTAAGTAAATTTTATTTAAGTCATGAGTCAATACATGAGTTTCGAAGCTTCCTCTCGCTCTCTGAACCACAGGTAGCCAAAGCTTGAGTCATGACTGAAAATTAATAAAATTTTATGAAATAAACAGTGTTTCTTTGTTTATATCTGACGTACTTGCTATCTAGGGCAAAAATTCGCTCTCCGAGCTAGAATAAGCGTCCTTCTAATTCTTGCTCCCAAATAGTACACTCTTTTTCTTTTATAAGAACCATTTTTATAAGAACATTGAGGCTGAGATTTGCCCCAAAATTTAAGAAAATGTATGGGCTAAAATAAGAACATCCTCAGGCTCAGCCAAATTTTACGCGTTCGTACAAAACAAAAAGAAAAGAGCGTATTATAATATTATGCAAGGTTGCACATAAATCTGCCATTTCACCCGCACAAAAAGCATACTCTCTTCGGTAAATGAGCTATATTTCTTGAAATGCCCCGTTTCCACTCACAATTTCCTCAAACCTGAATGAATCCATAGTCGAAAATCAACTATACGCCGGAAAAGTTCCATCTTTCCCAACATTTATCACCATAAACGGCAATATTTTGAGCTTCTTGTGTAAGAAATCAAATGTCGGTATTCGACCGCCGACCTCTGCGCACAAATATATGCAAATATGCTAATCTCATCTCGCTGTTCTCGACTCACTGGACAATTCGCACAATGGCGTGGACGTGACAAAAACCACTGTGTCGGGGAGGTGTGAACGGTGATCAAATGGCCACGCTTCACGGATGAAATGTCACACTGTTTACAATCTGCCGGGAAAAACCACCAGACAAAAACTCGCGCGCGTTCCACTCGTCTCTGTCTTGAAGAAAATAAAAAAAAACATTTGGATCCTCCTTACGTTTTCCCTAAAATGCAACATTTTACCGTCAACGTGTACTATATATTTGTTTTTAATTTCTCTCAAATACAAGATGCACGAAATTGTAGCACGCAAAGCGTGTATGTATCTTGTAGCGACCGTATGATGAGGAAATTTGCCTATATAAGCGAGTTTGTTGTTGCAAACAAGTGGTGGAAGAGTTTAGTCACCATGTCTGTTATAAAGAAATGCCTTCTCAAAACGGAAGACAAATATCTGAGTAAAATGTTGCTTGAACTTGCAGTTTAGGGCAAACATAAGGAGGATCCAAATTTGTTTTTTGACTTTCTTCCAGACAGAGACGAGTGGAACGCGCACGAGTTTTTGTCTGCTGGTTTTTCCCGGCCGGATTGTAAACAGGGTGACACTTCATGCGTGAAGCGTGGCCATTTGATTACCGTTCACACCTCCCTGACACAGTAGTTTTTGTAATGTCTACGCCATTGGGCGAATTGTCCAGTGAGAAGAGAACAGCGAGATGAGATTAGCATATTTGCATATATTTGTGCTCAGAGGTCGGCGGTCGAATACCGACATTTGATTTCTTGTACAAGAAGCTCAAAATATTGCCGTTTATGGTGACAAATGCTGGGAAACATGGAACTTTTCCGGTGTATAGTTGTTTTTCGACTATGGATTCATTCAGGTTTGAGGAAATTGTGAGTGGAAACGGCACATTTCAAGAAATATAGCTCATTTAGTGAAAAGAGTATGCTTTTTGTGCGGGTGAAATGGCAGATTAGTGTGCAACGTGCATAACTTATAACACTAATTGAGAGCAAAAATTAGAAAGACGCTTATTCTAGCTCGGAGAGCGAATTTTTGCCCTAGATAGCAAGTGCGCAAGATATAAACAAAGAAACACTGTTTATTTCATAAAATCTAATTTTCAGTCATAGCTCAAGCTTTGGCTACCTGTGGCTGAACCAAGATTTTCAGTAGTTTTAAAACACCGTAAAACATTCAGGTTTACCTTTTGGAATTTCTCTTCGAGCTATCACCGGATTTCCTATTTATTTTGCTAGCCAACCCGGTAAACGTCGAACTCTGAAGCGATATCCTAGTGTTGAACAATTCAAAATCCGCTTTTCGTTTCAAGACCCTTGCAAAATGCAAATGACGCGCTCTCGCGCTCTATCAATCAAATGCGAGCAATTTTGGCGCTTGGCCAATCAGCAGTCAGTAATTTTGCCCTCGTTGGAAAGAAAATTAAGGGAAATAATGCCTTTTGTCTCAACCAATAACAAATCAATAATTTTCCCTCTATGCGTTATAGAGAGAGAAATACCATTTTGGCAAGTCGAGTTCACTGGGTCTGTTATATCTGAAAATCGTAAACTTCTATCTTTTTCTCTGCGTTGAGATTGCATTAATTACCAAGCAATAATTTTGGGAAACCTTTATTTGGCCCTAAGTCAAGCTATGGCTTTTGATCATGTTGATGGTCTTTTATTCAAACCAAAAAAAGACTTTCCTAGGGAGTTTGAAATTCAACTAGTACGTAACGACAAAAAACCAGGAAGGAAAAAAAAGACATTATGCCAAGGCTACTCCCTATAGTGGGCTATACAGGGAGGCTCCGCCCAAAAGGGGTGCCATTTTTAAGCTCGCAGTAAATTAAAGGGTACGGGAAATGCAATTTTAATGTACGAAAGGGTTACAAAATCAGCTGCAAAGTGAAAGAAATGGTGGCCAAAGCAAAAAGGGTGTCGAAAGGGTGCCACATGTTGCTAGAAATAACTACGCACTGAATCATAAGGACTGAATACCCGGGAAAAACGTGACGATTATAGGAAATTCTATTGTGAAATTATGAATATGTGAAATTCATATATTTGAACTGCGGAATGAAGAAATAAATGTAAAGAAGATCCTCGCAGTTATTAACGCAACTTATGCAGTTGCGAAAAGAAAGCCTGAAAAAAATCCTGAAAAAAATCCTGAAAAAAAAGAAAAAATCCTGAAAAAAAAGAAAGCCTGAAAAAAATCCCGGCAAGCCTGATTTTTTCAGGCTTTCTTTTCGCAACTGCATAAGTTGCGTTAGTAACTGCGAGGATCTTCTTTACATTTAAATTCTATTGTTTTGACTTATCCTTGAGGTATAAGAATGGGATGCAATTTTGCTCAAGGATTTGAAAGGGGTACTACTTTGGAAAAATTAGTATATTAAAGGGTAAGGGGTTTGAACCTCCGGGCGAAGTCTCCCCGTATAAAACTTTATTGAGTAGCCACCCCCCCCCCCCCCCGGGAGGTTACCTAAACATCACGAGGGTCAAAAGCAGAAAAACGTCGAGCCCATGTTGAGCTTCTACCGTAGTATCTTATCGTATGTAGTATCTTATCGTAGTAGATACTCATGTACGCTCTCTACACATTAAAATCTGAATTGATGAAGTCAAGTGACTCGTGAATACTTTCGCTGATCACAATCTTCGATTTTGTCTCATGCTTTAGTGGCTGTCAAACTGCGACGTTTCGTGTGACTAGAGGCGCACCCTTGCCATTTTCCTTTGAAATGCTGACTCCGATGGCTCAGTATGGCAGCAAACCCTTCGTCCAGCACCCCGCCGACATACCTGACTTTTACAAGCAGGCTATTGAAAATGGTGGATTGTCATGGGAGCGCATCGTAACCTTTGAAGACGGAGCAGTCATGACGGTTTGCAACAAGTCAACGTGAGTTCAATAACCCTTGTTGTGTACTTTGCGCGTGAATATCTTCGCTCAAATCAGAAAAAATCCGAGCATTTTCACTAGGAAAAAAAACGTTTTGAAAAATATTTAAAAAAGAAGTGTTTTGGCGAAGAAGGTTTCATATACAGCCTTAAAACTTAGAACGATCTTGTACAACATAACAAACAGCAGCAAAGGATACTGTCGCTCAGCGTTTATTTTAATTGTCATTTCTATCCTCTTTAGTTGACAGGCAAACCACCTATCCACTCCACCTAAGTGAAAGTAATTATTGATCAACTGAAATCATAATGTAATTTTATTTTTACAGAATGAAAGACAACTGTTTCTACTACGAAGTCCAGCTTTTGGGCGTCAACTTTCCTCCAAATGGACCTATTATGCAGAGAAAGGGAGCGGGCTGGTTGCCAGTAACTGAGAGGCTGTGCATGAAAGGAGATTTTCTGGTGGGCGAAAGTGACATGACTCTGAAACTTGAAGGAGGTGGTCTTTACACATGTCACTACGAAACAATTTACAAGTAAGTCACTTTGAGGAGGACTGCAGTTTCTTTAGGTGTATTCCCCCCCCCCCACCTGTTTAGATAATTCACCCCCCCTCATTCGCTTAAATACAAGACGACTGACATCCACCTGGAACAAATTCGTGCTAGTCCGTATGGTAAAATCTCAAACGCTGATCACTTCAAAACCTAGAAAAGTTGCAAAGATCATCCCTCTTATTTTTATCATTGTAATTTTTGTAAGGTGAAAATTACCAGGTGCTTTTTGTCTGAAATGTATAACGAATGAAAAGTCGGGGGTCATTTGTTCTTCCAGGAGTAGGGAGCGGGTACTTTCGAAATTTTACTTTCTTCTCGAAAGAGACTCTGTACAGCTTACAGTGTCTAATTCCAGCTGTTCTGTTCCTTCGCAGAGCAATGAATCCTGCAGCGCTAGCGGTCATCAAATGCCCTGGATTTCATTATGCTGACCATCGCCTTAAGATTCCAAAACATGACGCAGATTACACTAATGTCGAGCATGAGGAGTTCTCAAAAGCTCGTCATTCCCCCATGGCCTGATCTGCCTCGAGAATGTCCAGAGTCGCGTGACGATCAGAGAGAAGCCGACAGCAGCCTCTCATTTTGATGGAGCTTATTAGTGTAATGTTTTTATAGCTGGACATTGAATAAATAAAACTCCATCGGAACATTTAATCACTGTCTTGCTAGTTAACTTTTTTTTCCCGAGGGCTGAGGTACCTAAAAACTTTTTCTTATTGAGCTTGCTTGATGTAAAAATAAATAAATAAATAAAAGGCTAAAACTCGTGGCTGAATTAGTGCGAATGGCACACATGGCAGAGAGCAAAGCCGCACTCGAAATGCGGGCGGCAGAAAGCAGGAAAAACTCGGGTAAAAACAAGGACTTTCTTGTAGTCGAACTGTGATAGTATAGAACATATCACAATCCCCGGCCCTTTTACAAACATTCGTGCTTGATAAATAGTCTGTTCTAAGTTTGAAAATTGTTCTTTTTTCGTCCCTACCCCCAACAAAAAAATAGATGTTTGTGCTCTTAACTCGCACATTCCAATTTCTAAGCAAAGGCAAACGCTGGATAAGACGTAAAAAAGAATATATCAGTGTTTCCCGACCTTTCACGTTCGGTGAAACATATCATATACAGTTCGTCTAATTGCGTAGACTGGAATAGCTTTCTTGTTGAATAATTTCCATAAAGTAAAGCTTTTCTTTGTTTTCTGTTTACCAATTTGCAGAAATCTTGTCCTTTTTAATTAGTTAAGTTTGTGATTAAACAGTTAACGACCCTTGAGTCGTTATTCCAGCTATATTAATTAATTATCTTTATGAGTGATCTTTTCGGAGCGGCGTTCATAACTTATTCGGATAAAACTAAAACAGACTAAAAGTCCTCAAAATTGACACGTCCAAAAACATCAAGCATCCGATCCTGAAAGAATTAATACGTGCAAACTTTTTCCAAAGCGTTCATAATCAAGGGTGGATTCATTTGCACCATACTCGTATAGCTCTCGCTTTAGCGCGTGGGACTTTTCTTTTGTTTTTGGGCCAAAAAACAATAGAAAATTTGCACGTGCCAAAGCAACAGCTATACGCGTATGGTGCAAATGAATCCACCCCAAGTTTTGCTTTAATAGAGTGAATTCGTATAACACGTTTAGGCTTGGATAAATTCTGCTCGTAAAATGGCTTATTCTGCCTGCCGGTAGTGCTCGTAAAAATGGCTTATTCTTGCTCGAAATTCTGCTCGAACACCCTTATTCTGCTCGAATTCTGCTCGGTACCCGAAAGGTTTTTGGGGTGTCTGTAAAACCCGGAACAGCCCGGAACAACCCCGGAACACCCCCGGAACACCCCCAGAATATCCCATAATACCCCGGAACACCCTCAAAACTCAGGGAACACCCCCGGAACACCGAAAATAGTGGTCAGCGGTCAGACTGCTCACGAATTGACTAAGCCGAAGACCTCCGAAGATTCCCAATTCTTCATAAGACTTTTGCGGATCACCCTGAGATTTCCGAGCATTTCAAGAATGCTTCGGAATATTTTCGAAGCTTTTAAGAACAGCGAAAAAACCATTAATTAATGGGAAAAATAGCTTTATCTCCACAGGCGTATGGAAAATGTTTGGCCGCCAGTTCGTTACGCTAGTATATACACCTCATTTAAAAAAACCTCAGTTTACATTAATTTGAAGTATCCTACCGTAGTGCATGAGTGCTTCAGGAATGTTAAAATCCGAGAACGTTTTTCCATGTCCAATAAATTCCCATCTTACAGCTTTCTCTTGTCATATTTGAATGACAACGTTTTTGCAGTTAGGCCTGCATACATTTTTGGTTAACAAAAGAGCGTAGCTCGAAAAATAAATGAGTAGGAAGAATGTGCGCCTGCAAAAAAGTACTCACTATAATTTTGTAGAGGTATCCAAGGGCTTATAATGTAGGATGTCACAACGTAACCCGGGAGCAAAAGGATCGAACGAGTTTACAATCTTATAGCGGGAAAAAGAACAAGTATTTTATTTACTTTCACAAGATTTAGTTAGACTATAAGAGTAAAAATTCAGTAAACGGGAAAGGGAAAATATCAACGATGAGAGTACATATCACATTTCCTTGAACTTTGCAAAGTTCGTGTGCTCCCTCAATAAGCCAACTTTATACGTTGCGATAAACCTTGAGTTACAACTTACTTCTCAAAACTATTCAAACGTTTTTCTAATTGGTCTTTAGAAGGAGTGGCGGCGTTTCTTTGCCCAGTTCGTACAGTAACAGGAAGTGGGGCACTTATTGAGAACATGCGGTAGTACTAGCGACATAAATTGAAAAGGAACAGCCTTAACGGAAACAAAACAAATCCTATAGACGTTTAACAGCCTGCAAAATCTGTTTTGTTTTGAATTATTATTCGGGATGCCCACCCCCAGAATTTCACTTATAGACGTCACATCGGTTTGTCGAGAGTTATAATGCAAATCTCGCATGAGTTACAACAACTTCAATAATTGAATTGAAATATTCAAAATCAAATCTTTGTCAATCTAAAGGACACCAATGTTATTTTTTTTTTTATTTTTGTCATTTTGACTTCCGGTGATCCGCAAAGGTCTTCGGAAAAATTCGGAAATCTTCCTTAATCTTCGGAGGTCCTCGGGCCAGTCTATCCGTGAGCGGTCTGACCGCTGACCACTGTTTTTGGTGTTCAAGAGTGTTCCTGGCTGTATTGAGGGTATTCCGGGGCATTATGGGATGTTCCGGAGTATTGTGGGATGTTCCAGGGGTGTTCCGGGGTTCTGCTGGGCTGTTCCCGGGTGTTCCGGGGGGTGTTCCGGGCATGTTCCGGGGTGTTCCGGGGGTGTTCCGGGGTGTTCCGGGGCTGTTCCGGGTTTTTGTCTGTAAAACCGGGAACAGCCCCGGAACACCCCGGAACACCCTGGAACACCCGGAACACCCCCAGAACACCCCGGAACATTCCCGGAACACCCCTGGAACAGTCCGGAACAGCCCAGAACAACCCCGGAACACCCCTGGAACATCCCATAATACCCCGAAACATCCCATAATGCCCCTGAATACCCTCAAAACAGCCATGAACACTCTTGAACACCAAAAATAGTGGTCAGCGGTCAGACCGCTCACGCATAGACTGACCTGAGGACCTCCGAAGATTAACAAAGATTTCCGACTTTTTCCGAAGACCTTTGCGGATCACCCTAAGACAAAATGACAAAAATAAAATTAAAAAAAACACTGGTGTCCTTTAGATCGACAAAGATTTGATTTTGAATATTTCAATTCAATTATTGGAGTTGTTGTAACTCATGCGAGATTTGCATTATAACTCTCGACAAACCGATGTGACGTCTATAAGTGAAATTCTGGGGGTGGGCATCCCGAATAATAATTCAATTCACCATATAACACGTCACGGTCGCGATAACTTATTCTTGGGCATTGCGTGACAGATTTTGCACGCAAAACAAAACAGATTTTGCAGGCTGTTAAACGTCTATAGGATTTATTTTGTTTCCGTAAAGGCTGTTCCTTTTCAATTTATGTAGCTAGTACTACCGCATTTTGTCAATAAGTGCCCCACTTGCTGTTACTGTACGAACTGGGCAAAGAAACACCACCGCTCCTTCTAAAGACCGATTAAAAATGTTTGAATAGTTTTGAGAAGTAAGTTGTAACTCCTGGTTTATTGCAACGTATAAAGTTGGCTTATTGAGGGAGCACACGAATTTTGCAAAGTTCAAGGAAATGTGATATGTACTCTCATCGTTGATATTTTTCTTTTTTCGTTTACTTAATTTTTACTCTTAAAGTCTAACTAGATCTTGTGAAAGTAAATAAAATACTTGTTCCTTTTCTCGCTATATTAAAGAGTGTAAACTCGTTCGATCCTTTTGCTTCCGGGTTACGTTGTGACATCCTACATTATAAGCCCTTGGATACCTCTACATAAATTATAGTGAGTACGTTTTTGCAGGCGCACATTTCTCCTACTCATTTATCTTCCGAGCTACGCTCTTTTGTTAACCAAGAATATATGAAGGCCTAACTGCAAAAACGTTGTCATTCAAATATGACAAGAGAAAGCTGCAAGATGGGAATTTATTAGCACATGGAAAAACGTTCTCGGATTTTAACATTCCTGAAGCACTCATGCACTACGGTATGATACTTCAAATTAATATAAACTGAGGTTTTTTTAAATGAGTTGTATATATTAGCGTAACAAACCGGCCGCCAAACATTTTCCATGCCCCTGTGGAAATAAAACGATAACGATCGTTTGACCTCGGAATAATGACCTTATAGCATTGCGTGGCACTGTATCATTTGGCTTCGTTATGTCCTTGAGGTCACACCTGTTTTTCGAAAGTGATAATGCAAACCTCGCACGAGAAAAATCAATGCAGAATTAACAGTTCAACTGTCACTTTTTCATATCACTGAAAATCGTAAGTTATTGATATGAAGGTCACGTGCATGATATATTTTCCCATTAATTTATGTTTTTTTCGCTGTTCTTAAAAGCTTCGAAAATATTCCGAGGCATTCTTGAAATGCTCGGAAATCTCAGGGTGATCCGCAAAAGTCTTAATCAATTCGTGAGCAGTCTGACCGCTGACCACTATTTTTGGTGTTCCGGGGGTGTTTCTTGCTGTTTCGAGGGTGTTCCAGGGTGTTATGGGATGTTCCGGGGTTGGTCCGGGCTGTTCCGGGCTGTTCCGGGCTGTTCCGGGCTGTTCCGGGGGTGTTCCGGGGTGTTCTGGGGTGTTCCAGGGTGTTCCAGGGGTGTTCCGGGGTGTTCCGGGGTGTTCCGGGTTTTACAGACACCCTTCGGTTTCCCACAAAAATAACACAGTTCATTGAACAAGCCTAAAGCCACCACCTGGATTACACGGCCAAAATTTCTGAATGAAACATCTTTCTTGGACGCTTTTTGTACAAACGCATCTGCTCTGTTCTGTTCTTAAGCAATTTTTTCTTTACAACAAGCAAGCTGAGTAAATACGACTTTTTGAGCAGATAGGTACGATCTCTGGGAAACAAAATAAACTTTTTTATCAGTCACCAGCAGCAGAGCCTATTAATTGCATGTCAGGTGGAGTTATATTCACTCAGTCTCTAGCAGTGCGAAAACATTACGCTAATAACACTCCACTGTCAAAGGCAGCCCTCTACTCTCTGTACACAGCGACTTTAGACACTCTCGAGGCATCTCTGGCCAAGGGAGAGTGACAATCCTTTCAGAACTCTACCTGCTCAAGATTGGTGTAATCTCCCTCATGATTTGTGACTTCAGTGCAGTGGTCAACATTGCGCCTTACGAGCACTACTTCGCTTCCGACGATTCGCGAATTTTAGACTGTTCAACCCAAAGCTATCTTAAGAATTTTTTTTCGTCAAGCAAGCTGAATAAACAGGACTGTTTTGAGCGAGTACCTACGATCTTTGAGGTAAAAAAATGACTCGTTTTTCAGTCAGCAGCAAAGCAGTGTATAATTAAATTGTCAGATGGAGTTTTATTTTCTCGATCTCTATAAAAACATTACACTAATTATTTCCATATATAGCACCGCGATTTTTGATATTCTCGAGGTGGATTAAGCCAGACGAGAGAGAAGAGCCTCTGAGATCTCTTCCCGCTCGACATTGTTGTAATTCAACATTCGACAATGCTGTGGTCAACACAAAGAAATCCTGGCATCGTGACAGCTGTGGGATTCTCGGGTTTTGCTCTGCAAAGGAACACAACAACAGAGATGAGATGAGCGACAGTGTTGGCGGTACGGGGTTTCTTTAGAGAAAAAGGTGAAATTCGAAAACAATTCTCAGCCTCCAAAATTTGAGGAAAAACCGTCAAATATTAGAAGTGAACATCCTGCCGATAATAACCTCACTCCTTCTTCCCTGCACGTGCCCCAGAATAGGGTAAGCTGTTGAGCTGACTCCATTTACTTCCCATAAGAAAAGTAAAACGGCCATTTTAGGTTCCACGTATAAGTACATAACACACGGTAATTCAAGGCTTACTAAGATATCACGCCCTATTACAAGTCGACGGTCCTCGTCGTACCTTTTACTGTGTTTACGTTTTAGGCGATTACCGTTGGAGATTGAACATACGTGCGTACGAAATCCTCGTTAGAACTAGTACCTCTTGGATGTCAGTCGAATAAAAGCCAATGAGGGTGAGGAATTAGCTGGGAGGGTAGAAGAAATATACGCCTCTTTAAATAGCAGTTAATATTCTCAGAGTCACTTACTTAGAAATTGGTTTGAAGTGGCTTGAGTACACCCACCTATAGCTAGCTAATTCAAGATTCGAGTAGTCACAGTTTTCACCCAACAGACAATTTTGTTTCACGTACAGCCGCTTCGTGACTGGCATTCATTTCACTCCCTCGCATGATGGGTCCATTTGGAGAAAAGTTCACGCCCACAACCTGTACTTCATAGTGGCAACAGTTGCCTTTCATTCTATCGACACAAAAAATGATACAGTCTAAGTACAATGTCAGTTTGGGCGATAAATTTATTTATCTCAGAGTGCTTGCAAAAAAGACAGGTAGATCGCCAATAATTTAGCCAGGATACAGGTGATCATTACAGTGAACGCTGCCGAGCGACATGTCGTTCTGGTTTAGTTTGTCATGCCGTACAGAGTGATTCTAACGTACATAAAAAATGAAAGCTAGCGAATAGTTTTTTATCCTAGGAACGTTCAGTTCAATATTTTACAAAATGATTTGGTTTGGCGAATTTTACCCTGTTTCAAGTCCAGATATTCCTGTGAGTGGAATAGACACAACAGAAATACTCACAGTTTGCAAGTCATATTGGTATTCCCCCATTCTAAAAAGCCTGTTTGTAATAGTCAGGTATGTCTGCAGGGCGTTCAACGAAGGGTTTCCTGCCGTACATACACAAAGGAAACAGCATTCCTTAACAAACCAAGGAGGGCTTACCTTTAGTGACAAACAAAAACCGCCATACTTTGAAAGCCCCTATAAAGCATAACACAAAATGGTGGAGTCACAAATTTTTTTATTCCAATTGTCCCTCTTCCCCGCCATATTGCCTTTTTGTTTACTCCCTTCGTAACGTTACATTACAGTTGAACTTTTATTTTGCAGAGAGCCTAAAAAACAAAACAAAATAATATGGCCATAAAAGGCCATTCTGGGTGCCTCAGGGTCGAATCGAGGTTTCACTGAAAGTACTCAATCTCAACGCCAGCAGAACGATAAAAATTAAGATCCTTGTATTCAAAAAGTAACTCCACCTTACCACAGTGCTATTTCTTTCTGACCCTCTGTAACCTAAAACAATCGCTGAATTTAAATATTGCAGCAAAACTAATAAAATTAAATGGAGTACCTATAGAAACACAAGAGCAGCTTAGGGTCAAATAGAGATTTCCACGAAACTTGTGTTTGGTTGTTACCGTGATGACACCATTAAAAGGACAAAAGTTTAGGATCCATGTGAGTAAAAACTGCTGCAATACCACTGCTACTGCTGCAAAACTTGCTGCAATATCACTTTTCTCTCTTTGTACTGTTATGTAATAGCTGAGTTTTTCATTCCCCAACGAAGCGAATAAAACTATATAAAACACCGAGATACAAAAGCTGAGGCAACTTACGATCAGCTAGTGGTTTCTAGGCAATCTCTACCTCACTAAAAGATAAATGCTTAAGATCCTTTAAGGTAAAAACTTAGTTAAACTTGCCAACAGTACCTCTTCTTTCTCTCTTTACAAGTACTGTTACATAATGTAAGTTATGTAGTAGTTGAACTTTTACATTTTGCGGTAAAGCTAATAAAGCAACAAAAAATAAAATAACTAAATACTTTGGTGATTCAGCAAATGGCCACTTGTTGACCACTGCAACCTCCACTTGATTTAAAACATAGCATTTTAAGGTCCCTGTATATTTGAAAAACGACTCAACTTACTCAAGCGGTTTGCCCCTGGTGTTACCTTCAGAGTGAAGAGGTGGCCAGTTATACAGCCCTTCAAGTGAAGTTTGGTTATCATCTCTTTCTAAATTTTACTCTGCTTGATAAAAACATAAAATAAAAGCATCAGTCAGGTTAGAAATGTGAGCGTCATTTCACAACAGTGTGAGGAAGTGCCGAATTATTTACATCGCATTTATGCCAGCTTGCTTTTTTCTTGGTATGACTATCTAACTAGGTGGGGAACTCTGCCCTTACTGGATAAGTTCTGTTGAAGTGTTTTGACAGAAGATAAACTGGACAGCTGAGATAGGAAAGGAAGTCATTAAAAATACCTCGTTGAATAAATTAGTGACAGAGGAAGTGACAGACAGAGCCCAAGGGGGTACTCTGGGAATTTTTGTGTGGGGTTGAGCCACTGGGACTGAGGCATTGTGAAACACAACATATACAACTCTATACTACACAATAAAAAGCTCTACCTCATTTCAGACTAACTGAGTGACAACTCCTATTCTAGACTCAAGTTTTCAAACAGCTGATCAGTTTCCTGATAAATTATTGAACCTGCTCAAGATCTAAACTCTCTGATTCCTATACCCTATCCCAGACTAAACTGCTTGAAAACCATAAATTTTCACAGCAGCATCTCCCCATCAGGCATGCCAAAATATGCAGGTAGTGTTTTGCTGCCTGCAGCGAGTTGCTAGTTACTTTGCACCGCATTTTTTAGGAACCTTCTGGCAGGGGACACAGTCCCTGCTGCCTACTACATCCATTCTGCTAATGCCTACTACAACTCATTTTGACAGGACTGCCATGCCCACATGGCCTAGGTGGCATTCTGTAAGGGTAACACCAAAGATCTTTGGTGTGTATTTCAAATTTTTTGGCATATAGTGTCTTATAAGAGTTAAGTGTTTCTTCGGCATGGAATTAACATGGAATGCACCTAGGCACATGGCTTATATATGCAGTAACCTTCCCCTCTCCTCCCCCGCTTTCTTGGGAGACAGAGAGAGAGAGAAATCAAACCACAATTCACTCATTTTAGATAGCTTCTAGATTGCAAATATAAATGTGCAGAAACCTGCTGCCTATCAGCATCTATTATTGTCTTGCTGTTCCTGTGTTATGAAGCAACAGTCAGGTGTAAGCAGTTAGAGAAATACGTGATGTTGCTGGTGGTAATGATTACGTTATCAAAATATTTCCCACTTAAAGCGGATGCCCGCCTTTAACCTTAAAACTATAATAACCAGAGACCGTTTATTTTCATAATTTTGTCGCAAGTCCTTTGACTTTGAGACATCTTGGATCGATGGCTTCTAGATTTTACTAGATTAAGCCTGAGCAGTTATTTTCATCTTGATGTTGCTATGTTATGGAACAATATTTTTCCAACTACGTGAAGGCGTTTCACTGGAGTCGGTACTGTCATTTCGCTGAGTCTAAGTACATCAATGTTTTCACGCTTCCAGCCATCATCCATTCATACCTCTGTTTCCCTTGCGTGTCCTACTGTGGTGCAGCATTATTCCAAAAGTCTTTGACGTGAACAAGGAAACGTGCTTTCCGGTGTATTTTCGCCCTGTATGACACTTGATCGGCCGCCATCTTGTTTTTACCCACTGGTACAATAATTTGCAGGTGCAGGAATCGCCTGTTATATTGTCCCCAGGGGGTTGTCGGTTTTCATACTGATTTGATCAACCTCCTGGGGGCTGGGGGGGGGACAAAGATTTAGGTGGGGCTGTGCGGCGCACTTCTTGAAACCTTTGCCAAAATATGCGATTCTGCCTACTCTATTTCGGACCTTACCCAAAATTCGATACCCTATTTTTGAAGAGCTGTTAACCCTATTTCGTTTGCGTAAACATTTGAGAAGGGCTTCAAATTCCCAGCGTTAATCAAACCTCATTTTTGGGGGGAAAAAAATTAATAAAAAGACAGTTTCTTGTAAGAACCATACCAGATCGCATATCAGAGTGCACAAACCTCACCCTATTTCTATATCACATTTCAGACTAAAAAGGCTCAAAAACCATACCCCGCACATACCTATATAGCTTTTATAAGAGAGCACACCCCCCGGATCAACGTAAGCTTCTAAATTTTTGGATCGACGTTTAAACGTTGTCAAACGCCCGAAAACAGAAAATATAAGAACATTAAAATGCCCATTTTTAAAATGAAACTTACAGATCGATGTCTTCCACGCTATCAAACTTCTTATTGAAACTGAGTTGTCAGTTGACTACTTTCCAATGGGACTACTGCGCAAGCACGCAACCAAAACCACCTGGACAACGAAACCTAACCTAATGACATTTTGCAAAAACGAACGCCGCCAGAATTTCATGGTCGAGACACTTTATTGACTTAACCCTATTTAGCCTGGGGGGGGGGGCACATTGCACATTGGGCACATTCAAAATGGCGGGTTTGTGACGCCATCATGACGTCATGACACGTCATAATTGACACGTCATAATACCAATCTGTTAACCTAATGACGTACTAAATACATGCCACGCTTCATCACAAGAGCGTTAATACTCTCAGGCTCAGAAACTCAAGAAAAGCCCAGGCGAAATAGGGTTAAGACGGATGGGTTCGAAGAACTGGAGGTGGAATTTCGGTTGTTTCCATTCTGAGTCTGTACCCCCTGGGTTGGGGGGAGGCACTTAAGGGAAGCCCCTGCTTAAGACGAAATCCGTTCATTTCGCTACCCTGTTTAAGAGAAGGGACTTCTACATATCGTTTGTGTTCTGCGTTTTTCTTTCTGCCTTGTTTTTCATTTCCCATTCAGACAGTATTTTTTATACATATAAACGACATCATAGAATTCGATTTAAAAGGAATGTTGGTACCCACATGTAGGTTCAAGGCTTTCAGTCGAGAAAAACACCCTGTTCAAGACGCTAAGTAGTGAAATTTAAGACGCAAGACCAGTTTAGGCCAAATTAGGGAGTGCCTTCCCGGGTGTCTGATAGTGCTTTGACTTTCTTTGTCTAAGCAGATATAGTTGTCAGTCTATGACCGAAAACTTGTTCACTTGAATCGTTAACGAATAAACTAGTCGGTGAGACTATGTATAGTACGCTTCACTGTAGTGTAATCAGGAAAACCTGAATTGTTGCGGAGACAAGCAGCTAAGGCGACGATCTCAGTGATAACTCAGTATAGTGTTACTGGTTGTTACTGAGAATGGCTGACTTTTCCTCTTTTGAATTGTTTGCGTGATCTAATAAAGCTTCCAAAATAACAGAAACAGAACGCCTCCGAAGGTTTGAATTTGACCAAAGATTTAAACAGTTTAAACGGCGATTTAACACTGCATGACTAATCAAGTTTTCCATCAATTAATAGCACTGCCAAAATCGTAAAACCAAAACTAAAGTAATCATGCATGGATCAGAGCATACAGTATCTACTGACCTGTTTCACATCCAGTTACGAATTGTTTTCTACATTCTCTGAATGAATTTACATCACAGCTTTATACTTTCTAAACTTTGATAGAAAACCGCTAACACGAACTGTACTTTTGTTAAATTAAAAAAAAAACATTACAAATTTGTTGTATGAATGGAGCTTAGAATGGTGAAAAAAAAACAAAGCATTGCGATTAAATGAGCAGTGACACTTTTTTTATGAACAGTGAAATTGATATTGATAGTCTTCCCATTTTGCTTCACTTTAAACTAGAAAAGCACTTCGAGTGCATATTACTGCAAACAAAACTGTCTGCTGTATCTGCTTATTCTGTAATCGCCTTTCCAAAAAGTTAATAATTTTTAACATAAATTTCCTTCTTGTCGAACCAAATTTTGTCCATTACTTTTCTTTCTGTGAACAGATGATTAACTTTTGGTTGCTACAAAAAGTGTGTGCGTGATCAGGTGATTGGCCGTTTTAATGCAATCGGTTCTGTTTTTCTGCACTTCATGGCTTTGCTTTAACAACGTCATTTGTAATGCTAACAGATAATAAAGATAGTAAATAAAAATAATGTTCAACACTTGGACCGGGAGGAAAGCCAATTGAAGCGGATAACCCGGGTTAAACGTTGACCAAGGTTTCCGTTTATCTGAACACCAAAGTCCATTTGGAGGGCTGTATAAACGGCCACCCCTTCACTGTTCACGGTGGAAGGTGAAGGCAGGGGCAAACCGTTTGAGTAAGTTAGAGTCAGTTTCTAAACACATGGAACTTAAAATGCTGTCTTTAATGGTGTTGAGACTACTAGTCCAGTCCGTTAGCGTCGAAATTTACGAAAATCGTGACAAGTCGCGTAAAAGCACCAAATTTGGCATACATGTCCTTGAGGGCATATAAAAAAAAAATTTAGAAGGGGTGCCACGTGATCCGAGTATCCGGGGGGCCACAGCACTCAAATTAATTTTTATTCATGGTCACAGGACTCCCACGCTCATGAAAAGACCACACACTGGCAAACTGAAGAGGATTTGATGGGCTTTTTTAACTGGCCTTGTCAGCGAACGACAGAAAATGACAACAAACAGCCGTTAAAGTTTACCGAGCCACATATCCTTGTATTTTCCGCTCCCTTTTCGCCTGCCTGTGTTCCCTGTGGTCAAATAGACTTAAAACTGAATCGTTTCACTTCAGATAACTGTGAAGGGAACGAATAATTATTAGTTCGAATTAGTCGACAAACAGTCCCAAATCAGCAGCTCAAATCGCAAAGGAAACCATTGCCTGCTACAGCTATTCAAACATTACTTATTTCGGGTTATTTTCGTCAATCGTTCAGGAACATGTACGCCGACCCATTTAGGAGAAGGATAACTGAAAGAACTGACTTCCGTTCTTAATTCTTTTGAGTTACGTTTCTTTACAGCCTCTCCCGCATTAAGTTCCTTTAGACAATAAAAGCTAGTCGGGTTGACGAGAAATCTGGAAAATGTCAGATGTTTTAAGTGTACTGTTGAGAAAAACATCGCGAGAGACATTTTAAGGTCACTGACATCTCTGCCTTTACTTTAAAAGTCAGTTTAATTCACAGTACAATGACTGAAGAAACAAAATTAGTAACGAACATTTATATATGAAATAATCATATATTTGAACTTATGATAGAATTATATGAAGATCATCGCAGTGAAGGTGTTTCAACTTAAACAGTTGAAAAGAAGAAACCTGAAAGAATTCAGGCTTGAGCGGGGAATCGAACCTTGCATGACCTCTGCGATACCGGTGCAGCGCTCTAAAGCGCTATGATTATTTCTTATATTAATGTTCATTTCTCCATCTACGGGGTAAATACGAACTCTCGATTGACCAGCTCCCAGTTGGCTTGATAGTTCAGTTGGTTAGAGCGCTGCACCGGTATCGCAGAGGTCATGGGTCAGTTCGATTCCCGTTCAAGCCTGAATTTTTTCAGGTTTCTTCTTTTCAACAGCTTAAGTTGAAACACCTTCACTGCGATGATCTTCATATAATTCTAAAATTGGCAACGTTCAGTTCAATCTGCCATGAGTCGTGTGTCACCAGCAAGTACCATAAGAAGCACGCACGCTTGCTAAACTCTCTTTCACGGTAGTCAACCAGCTCCAACGATTAGTCACCACTTTTTCCAGCATCGTACGTTTTTCTTTCTTTTTTGTCTTGCAGTTCTTAATTCAGTACACCGCATCGGGTACTTAACTTATGCCGATAACATTAATCAAATCCCTCCCTCTTAGAAAACGGGGGCACCCAACGGTTCGTTTTCGGAGGAATATCTGTTCGGCAGACCGAAGTCGCCTGAGATATTCGGATTTAATTGCAGTGAAAAATAAAGATTTCTGTGGCGAAACATCACCTCACGGATTTTCTTAAAAAATGACTGATTAATTCCTTTTATTTTTGGAGGGACAAATATGTCATTTAGAGTGTAAAATAAGGTCAGCTAGCATTTTCGGAATGACATTAGCAGCTCGGAAATTCGACGGATAGGATTCCGTTTCCTAAAATTGTATGCGCCTTAACTGATTTTCAGCTAAAAACGCCGAACAGTTCAACCCGTATTAGCTCACACAAATATGCCCTTAAAAAGCTCGGAAACGATCTTAGAAACCAGAAAATGGTATTTCAAGTATTTTGCTAAAAGTTTCTCTTTGGGTGCCCTTAAGAAAAGACGCCGAGTTCTGCAGAACAGGATTTTATTGTATATTTCAGGCGAGCGTTCGCCTGAAAAACGCGTAAAACATTAATCAGGCTAAATTACTTGCGACTGTTAGATTCCGAATACAACGCATAAAAGGAGAGCGAAAAGGCCTAGATATGGTGACGAGCTCAATCTTTCGCCCTAGAATAGCGAGGGACGTAAATAATTACCGTCTTAGAGTTTCAGTGTAGGTCTTTTAAATAACGCGTAGATCAGAGGGGATGGTTATTAGCTGTTATTGTAATAGGCCAGAATCTTCTCTGACAACATTACGTGTTCTTCACGATTAACGTAAAAAACGCTATTGCTTCCTTATTTTATTTTTACCATCACTTGTTTTTGTTTTTCCTCTGAATGTAGCTAGCAGCCTTAGCAGCTCACACCTACAACCGCCTGCAGAACAGGCGTTTCTAATTAATGCCTGTCTTGCGCGCAGGCTCCTATTTACACCCGAGAGAATGGCTGATTAACCCATAAAAATCCCCTTCTCCAGTTTGGTGAAAAAATTCTGAAGTTCGCCAGGTCATTCTAGCTAACTGATGCCTTTTGATGTTTTTGTTGTCGAGCTTTGTCGGCCTTTATCTCTTATAACGAGCGATCTCGAGATCTACAGTATGCGTGGCTGAGTGATCACAAATTGAATTATTGAATGTGTTGGTTTATTTGTAACACTTTTTAATTAGAAAAGAAATTTCTCTCCCAGATATGTCTTTGTCAAAAGAGAGCTTGAACTAAGACTTAGATAAGCTGCTTAACCCTTTTGGGATAAGCTTTATTTTCCATTAGTCCGGCTTATGGTTGTTGTCCACCAGTCACGGCCAGTAATCTATTTGACCACAGGATCCCCAGGCTCATGAGCAGATCTCTTGGTAGACAAATGTACATACAGTATGTGGATTTGATGTGGCAAGTAACTCTAATGACTGTTTATTATCATTTGTTCCGTTCGCTGATGAAATCAGTTAAAAAGTTCCCTACAATAATTCTATTTTGGTATTAGTGATTTGTTAGTGAGCCTGGTTGTCCTGTGACCAAGTTATTGACAATAGATTTGCGTTCCACGGCCCCCCGGATGCTCGGATCTCGTGGCACCCCTTCTCAATTAGTTTTATACGGTCTCAAGAATATGTGTGCCAAATTTGATGCTTTTACGCGATTTGTCACGATTTTTCCCTTAACGGACCGGACTATACAGCGGTCAACAAAGTGGCTAGTTGCTTTGCCCTTAATCGCCCATAGCTTCTTTTAGTCATTTTCTGGAGTTATTAGTTTCGCCGCGAAATTGAAAAATTCGTGATCATCACTAGTTATGCAACAGATCGAAGGAAGAGAGGAAAGGCTTTGTGGCAATTAAGTTAAAGTAAGATCTTGTAAACGTTAGTGGATAAACCTTTTTCGGAAACTTTTATTCAGCCTCGACTCGCCCTTTTAACTTTCTAACAGGTATTTTCTTTAGTTTTCTAATAGCTTTGTCGAGAAATGAAAAATTCAACTATTACGTAATACCACAAAGAAGAGAGAAATAGAATTTTGACAGGTTACGGTAAAGGCAGAGTTTAGATTTATGAATGGTAAACTTCTGTCTTTTAAATCGCGTTGAGATTGCAGTAATAGCCCAAGCAATAATTAGGGGAAACCTTTATTTGGCCCTAGCTAAGTTACGTTACGCTATGCCTTTTTATAGTCAGTTTATTTTTTACTTCTATTAGCATCGCTGCGGAGTTCAACACCATTACGTAACGATACAAAGGCCGGGAGAGAAAGAAAAGACATTATGGCTGCAGGGTTACCGAAACAGCTTGCGCAAGAGGGTCAAAAACAGAAAAACTTCGAGCCCATGTAAAGAGCATACGCCAGCAGTTTTGTGGTTCCCAAAACGTCGGGTTATTCGTTTCGCATGTTATTTCAGTATGCTTTTGCCTGAGCCTGTGATTCCTCGCTTTTAACGTTAAGTTATAGTTCAAGTATCTTATCATAGTAGGTACTCACATACGTGTCGACTCTGCACTAACGTGGGAAAGTAGCAAACTTAAGTGGCAATGTCTGTAAGAGCGGTCCACTGCATTTCGGGTCAGAAAAAAGTTTTCCCTCAAACTTTGTCCAGGAAACCATCTTGGGTCACAAGTAAAGGAAACGAGTTTCGTTTTGGGAAATACGCTAAAATATTTTTTTAGAGCCCACAACAGTAAGAGCGGCAAAAGGCGTAAATTAGCGCCTGGCCAGAATCGAAAATTGTATAAGTTGGCGACCTCACTGCTCAAAAACCACAACACGCAGCAAAAAAGGGTTATTATTTTTAAGTTAAGAGCTCCTTCAAGGGTGTAAAGCGTATGTTAAATTTAATTTGTGTTGAAGTGGAAGCTCGTGATAATTGATATATTAACACTCATCTGAGCGCTTTCTGAAAACTCGCAAAAGTACCCTGTCTTCGTCGGCCTTTATTTCCCGAGTCCAGACCGAGTCGCTCTAAATTCCTATCGAAGTGCGTTAATGAGATGTCAGGGAGTACAGAAATATAAAAACACCTTGCGCTTTTTATCGTCCTTTACCACAGTGACTTCGAACTTTTGGTGATTTTTGCGAATATGTCACACGCATTATGCAAATTAGGTTGTTGAGCAAATTCGGATCGTGTGAACTGAATAGCTTCTAGATTTTAAGATTTCTCCATTTCAAGTCATAAATACAGAAAAACATACACAAATAGAAGTTTTGAACTGTTCAAATTGATGAAATAAGCGAATTACTGAGTCCTGATCTTTGGATGCTAATCTGGAGAATTGCGTGACTCGCATTATGCAAATTAGGTTGTCTGCTAAACTTGGTCCGTTCCGGTAACCGTTGCAAAAAACCTTTTCAACTGTTTGGATCCCACTTTTGTTTTAATTGAATATCAAAGAAATGTTGAGACTACATGCACTGTAGGTAGAAAACGTTGACGATGAATTCAGCAAGTTACAGTACTGACTTCTATTCATGTGTCATTTGTATAACTCTGTTTGCAATGAAATGGACAGCTTGTTGGATAAAAAGGAATCTCTACTTTTTTGTAGTCGGGTTTTGATTTTTTATGTCTTCGTTTTGCTCTTTTGATCTTCCTTTTCCACAGCGCCTTCGAACTTTTGGTGCTTTTGTCCCAGGGGGAGGGACACTTGACCAACTGAGGGTTTGAGGGCCTGACTGTATAGGACAAAAAAAAGCCCTAAATTACCTACTCTGTTTAGGACAGCACCCTCTATTTTAGGCCCCTGTTTAAAGCAAATGATTATTATAGCAACTCCCTTGTTTTACACAATTTTAAGTGTTTCAAAGACCAGCAAACGTCCCCGATCTAGGATACCTAAATACTGTGTAAGCCATATTTAATGACGACAATCGGGTCTGACCATACCCTGTTTACGACAAGTTGATACCCTATTTAGGACAGACTCGGTTAAGATTTTGTACCCTGTTTAGGACAGAGAGGCCAAAAACCATACCTTGTCCAGCGGCACCTCCCCGTATAGGCAATATAGGGGAGTAACCCCCGCCCTGGGCTTTTGTTCCGGGGCTTTTGTGAAGCGCTTTATTTTGTTTATGCAACGCTTGAGACAAGCAAGGTTGTTTGCGTGTCAAAGACCGCGGATTATAAGCTGCCGATGTTTGGATCCTTTGGGGCAAAATGTGACGAAAATTATGCCAACTGGATTTTTTTGCCAAATAAACGACGTGTAACTTTTTGCATCTCTCTTTCATCGATGTTTGATTTGAAACGGCTAAAGCCATGTGTTCATGGGATAGTCACCTGGTCACAGATGTCCGTTTTTAAAACAGTGCTCTGGTTCCTTTTCTTCAGTTCAATCAAAAGAATTGGATATCATTGTATCAGTTTTGATATAAAAAAGCTTCAACAGCGAAAACAAAAAAGTCTAATTCTGCATCATTCTGCATCGCGTGTTTTGATTTCATGTCCAAATTCAATTAAGACCTAGCTCTTAAAGAACTGGAGGCTTCTTGGAACCTTGCTGACTTCGAGTGGAAGCGCCTCACAGACGACGGTGAATCACTTAACTTTCGAGCTACTTTCGCACTCTGGTGAAGGTGTCTTTTGATAAGCCATTTCGGAATTGTCTTAAGCCTCTCTATCAAAGCGAGGCTAGGTGCACACCTTTAATATTTAAAAATTGGTCTTATTTACACGTGAATGAAAACTAATTTTCATATGAAAGGTTGTGCACATAGCCTCGCTTTGAAAGGGAGGCTTAAAGCAATTGTGGTCAACCCAAATGTGTTCTACAAGATTTACAACGTGTCTTGAACTGTTCAGCAAGACTCATTTATTCAACAAGTAAATTTGAACATGTCACACCTTTGCTTTTAATCTTCACTGGCTTCCTGTTGAACAAAGGATTATTTTCAAGATCGCTCTGGTTGCATTCAAAGCTCTTCATGACGCTGCTCCCAGTTACATCACGGAACTTCTAAGGCCTTACAAGCCTAGCACGCAGGACACTGAGATCATCTAGTCATTATCTCCTTGGTTTCCCAGATTTAATCTGAAAACGTATGGCGGTCGTTCCTTTACAGTTGCCGCTCCGACCATATGGAACAGCCTTCCTTTAGAATTAAGAAAATGAGTATCTCTTTCGACTTTTAAGTCTAAACTTAAGACTCGGCTGTTTAAAGAAGCTTTTGGCTAGGAATTCTGATTTATTTATCGTCATGATTAATTTTGGTTCATTTTTATTTGTTTTTTAAGATTATTTGTAGATTAACGTAATGACAACTTTGTAAAACACCATTGAACCATTGGGAAATGGCGCTACAGAAATTTATTATTATTATTATTATTATTATTATTATTATTATTATTAGTTGGGAAATGGCCTATTTCACTTCTCGCTCACAGGTCTGATTAAATTCTTGACTTAAACAAAGAACTACCCCTAAGTTCCGCATCCTTTGAACAGTTCACTTGAGGGATAATCATTTCTTTTGAATTATTAGACACGATCACGATCTCAGTTTAGCGATCATGTCGTGGGGCGGAGGGGGGGGGGGGAAGGCCTAGCTATGACCTTTGTATTTCCGGGGCTTTTCCCGCCCATAGGGATTCGCCGAGCGAAGAATGGTACTGGCTTTTGTACAAACCCTCTTCACTGGCTTGCTGTTGACGTGCCAAGGTGGAAAATTATCTGACAAGCATTTACTAATTTCAATGTTGGACGTTACTATTTAACTGGGAAACAATAGCTTCTAGTAATTTTTGGCCACCTCAGGCCTCAGCCTGAAAATATCATAAAAGCTTATAATTATAACAGCCTGCCTGAGCCTCATTGTTGTTAATTTTCCTGTGATTCTGATATTGTATTCATTCTCTTATGTTTCTCATTATACATTAATTGCAATACTTGTGAATGCAATAAAACTGATTGAGAGAACAAAACGAACCAGAGCACTGTTATATATTATAAAAGGCCATCTAACCAACCCTGGAAAAGGAACCTACCAAGACGTAGCTTTAGCCGTTTCAAATCAAACAAAAACTTTCAAGTTTCTTATAACCTGATGAAACGTTTGGCAGAAAATTTAGTTTGCATAATTCTCGTCACATTTTGCCCCAAAGCATCCAAACATCGGCACTTTATAATTCGCGGTCTTTTTATTGAGTTTGCTCCACTGACGCGAACAACCTAGTTTGTGTAAACAAGATAAAGCGCTTGACAAAAGTCCCGGGACAAAAGCACCAAAATTTCGAAGGCGTTGTGGAAAAGGCAGATCAAAGAGCAAATTGTAGGAATAAAAAACCAAAACCCGACTACAAAAAAGTAGAGATTCATTGTTACAAGTTGTCCATTTCATTGCAAACAGAGTTATTCAAATGACACATGAATAGAAGTCAGTGCTTTAACTAGCTGAATTCGTCGTCAACGTTTTCTACCTACCGTGCATGTAGTCTCAACATTTCTTTGATATTCAATTAAAGCAAAAGTGGGATCCAAACAGCTAAAAAGGTTTTTTGCAACGGTTACCGGAACGGACCAAGTTTAGCAGACAACCTAATTTGCATAATGTGAGTCACGCAATTCTCCGGATTAGCATCCAAAGATCAGGACTCAGTAATTCGCTTATTTCATCAATTTGAACAGTTCAAAACTTCTATTTGTGTATGCTTTTCTGTATTTATGACTTAAAATGGAGAAATCTTAAAATCTAGAAGCTATTCAGTTCACACGATCCGAATTTGCTCAACAACCTAATTTGCATAATGCATGTGTCATATTCGCAAAAATCACCAAAAGTTCGAAGTCACTGTGGTAAAGGACGATAAAAAGCGCAAGGTGTTTTTATATTTCTGTACTCCCTGACATCTCATTAATGCACGTCGATAGGAATTTAAAGCGACTCGGTCTGGACTCGGGAAATAAAGGCCGACGAAGACAGGGTACTTTTGCGAGTTTTCAGAAAGCGCTCAGATGAGTGTTAATATATCAATTATCACGAGCTTCCACTTCAACACAAATTAAATTTAACACACGTTTTACATCCTTGAAGGAGCTCTTAACTTAAAGATAATAACACTTTTTTGCTGCCTGTTGTGGTTTTTGAGCAGTGAGGTCGCTAACTTATGCAATTTTCGCGTCTGGCCAGGTGCCAATTTACGGCTTTTGCCGCTCTTACTGTTGTGGGCTGTAAAAAAACTATTTTAACGTATTTCCTAAAACGAAACTCGTTTCCTTTACTTGTGACCTAAGATGGTTTCCTGGGCAAAGTTTGAGGGAAAACTTTTTTCTGACCCGAAATGCAGTGGACCGCTCTTACAGACATTGCCACTTAAAATCTACGACAAGTCACTCAGGTATATTTTCGCTGATCACAATCTTCGATTTTGTATTATGTTTTAGGGGCTTTCAAGTTATGAAGATTCGTGTCACTAAGGGCGCTCCCTTGCCATTTGCCTTTGAAATGCTGACTCCAATGATGACGTATGACAGCAAACCCTTCGTTCAGCACCCCGCAAACATACCTGACTATTACAAGCAGGCTGTTGAAACTGGTGGATTGTCATGGGAGCGGATCGTAACCTTTGAAGAGGGAGCAGTCATGACAGTTTGCAATCAGTCAACGTGAGTTGAATAACTCTTCTTTGCTATGTCCTTGCTCGTAGACCCTAGTTCAAAACACAGAAGAATCCGAGTATGTCTCCGAAGCAAAGTCGTTTTGAAAAATATCGAAAAATGAACAGTGCTATTGTGAAGGTTTCATATATTGCCTTTAAAGTTAGAACGACTTGTACAGCATAATGATAGGATAGTGTCGGTGGGCAGCGTTCATTTCAATGGTCACATGTATCCCGTCTAGTTTATAGGCATTCCGCCTATCTTTTGTTTAAATACATTCCTACGTATGTTATTTTATCTTTCTACTCCAGGTCTTTCTATTAAAATATCAATGTCAGAGTCGTAAAACTAAAACTCAGGGTATTATTTAATTTAGTCTGACACAACGGCGGAAACAACACAACAGTTTTCCTTTGAACTTGCTGCAAAGATGGCGACATTTAAACCACTGATATAGAGCCAGTTAGTACGCAAAACCATCATTAGTACTCGCGAAGTCAGTTGCAGGCGTTAGGACACTGTAACTGAATTTATCAATCAAACTGAGATAATAATATCATTCTTTTTTATGTTCCCAGAATGAAAGGCAACTGTTTCCACTATGAAGTCCAGCTTGTGGGCGTGAACTTTCCTCCAAATGGACCCGGCTGGATGCCAGTCACGGAGGACCTGTGCATGAAAGGAGACTATCTGGTGGGCGAAAGTGACATGACTCTGGAGCTTGAAGGAGGTGGTTGTTACACATGCCACTTCAAAACCACTCACAAGTAAGTGAGTCTAAGAACGACTGCAGTTTGTTGAGGTGAGTTTTTCTTGCACCTTCCCAGTTAATTCGTCCCCTTCATATGCTGTTAGTCGACTAACATGCAAGAGGTGCCAATTCTAACAAAGCTTAAGGAGTACTTCTTACCGCGATCGAATCTCGTAACGGTGATCACAATGAAATTAAAACACCTTGAATCGGTACAACGAGCAACCATCTTACTTTTAAAGGAAAGTCCCCACCGTGATGTTACCATCTTTGCTGTCGGTTTTCCTGATTTATGAAACGAAAAAAAGGAAATGGAGCGAGCTAACTAGCCTCTAACCGGCTGTTGTGGGGTGCGCAGGAGAAGGAGGGGATTATTATCTGCAGGATGTTCGCTTCAGAGTTTGTAAAGGACGGCCGGGAGTTACTTCTTCTTTCGGGACTAGGAGGATTACTTTCGAAATGTAACTTTTTTCACGAAAGAGACCCTGTACAGCCCACGTTGTCACTCATCTGATTCCACTTGTTTTGTTCCTTTGCAGAGCAATGAATCCTGCAGCTGTCAAGCTTCCTGGATTTCACTATGCTGACCATCGCCTTGAGATTACCAGTCATCACGCGAGTTACACCAATGTTGAGCATCAGGAGACCTCAAAGGCTCGTCATGCCGTCCTGGCCTGATCTGCCTCGAGAATGTCCAGCATCGCGTGACGGCTCAGAGAGAAGTCAGCAACCTCTCTCATTTTGATGGAGCTAATTAGTGTAATGTTTTTATAGCTAGAGATTGAGTAAATAAAACTCCATCGGAACATTTATACACTGTGTTGCTAGTTAATTTTGTTTCCCGGAGATGGCGGTACCTATTCGCTCAAAACAGGGTAAGGGAGGCTGTATTCGTAAGGCGCAATTGATGACCACTGCGTTAAGAACACTAATCATGACAGAGATTACATAAGCATTGAGGAGTACAAGATCGCTCTCCCCTGGCCTAAAATCCGTCTAGAATGTCTAAAATCGCTGAGTGGAGCAGACAGCACCCTTTTATAGTGATTACATGTTCCACGTGATTAGTGTAATGATTTCACAACTAGAGACTGAGTAAAACTCCGTCTGACATGCAATTTATACACTTTTTTGCTAGTGCATGAATAAAAAAGCAGTTAGTCTCGTTTTCCAGGGATCGTATTTATTCGGTATGCCTGATGTAAAAAAAACTGAAACAAAAACACTTATAATAGCTTTCTGACCTCTTAGATTTCTTTCACGGTAGTTCCGTGTTGAAATCGTCGGCCACGCTATGTAAATAGCCAACTTCCTCCCACCAGTTGGGATTTTTAAAATGTTTATTTTCAGTATATAATGTTACTTTCTCTGATTTATGGTGTCCCCAATCAGTACTTCGGTGTTAAAATACATTGACACCTAAATGAAGTGATTTATTTTTTATAAAAGAAACTTGCGGCTGAAAGTTCCAATGGCGGAAAGCGATGCCGTACTCGAAATGCGCAAACCAGGAAAAAAACTCGGTAAAAATATGAACTTTCTTGCAGTCAAGCTTTAAACTGCTGTATGAATAACCTGTTATAGAACATCACGACGACCCCTAAACTGATGGTGAAAATTCATTTTTTCTTTCCTACCCCCCCCCCCCCTGCAAAGGAATTGTCTTGTCCCCCTTACTCAAGCGTTCCAGGTTCTAAGCAGAGGCTTTGCTATCATTTCTTATGAGGTAATTTTGAAGGGAACATTTGTTTTCAAACTGACGTGTTTTATTGCTTTCATATGAAGGCTCTTTTCACTCAAACAGTACAGATAGTCCGGCAGATAAGTGTCAAATCAGGGGTGAGTACTGCACTTTATGATAAAAGTAACCTGCGATCAGGCCGAATTTTAGCATCGCTCTCATATTCTCTTACGTTGGTCGCTCGCTAAAATAGGGCCTGATACAATCTCTCACAGAAGTTCATGTCGGCGGCCAAATTTTGGCCGCGGGAATCTCGCAATCTGATTGGCCCTTTAATAATAGAGCTGTCAACGGAAGTAAATTGTCTACGAGTCTCGCTCACAATTTCGATCCGACCGCCATCGCCAAGGAACAACCAAGGAACAAGTCTGCCGAAGTAGAGGTGTTGCTCTAATAAATTCTCGTCGTTCTAGGAGAATTGTCACCATTTCTTTCTCTCCTGAGAATGGCGTTCGGTTTGACGCAAGCTGTCTCTTACCTGGAGCAGAGAAGTATAGCAACAGTGAAGTATGTATTCCGTTTTATCGCATCGTGTCTCGGAATTTTCATTTGATGGCTTTCAGCTAGTATTGATAACATGAACAGAGTAGTGGTTTTTTCCGCGTTTTACGAAACAAAACGAACAGCAGACGAACACGTATCTTTCGCCAAGAATGATCAACAAGTCAACCGATAATTCGGTAAACTTACGGTAAACTGATGTTTGGCGGGAGCCGCAATCAAGTCGCAATGACGATTTCAGCTTATATTCATTCATTGTTTAACACTTATGTCGTTTTATTGATCTCTGACAATGACATCAAAGGATCTGACTAGTTTTATAATAAATGTTCTTCGTTTTAAAATTCGCTGCTGTTTAGAGATAAAATTCGCTGCTAATCTGAAATATTTATCACTTCTGGAACTAAATTAAATTACAAAATACTCCTTTGTTTATAAACGGTTTTATTTATATCTTTACTAAAGAATGAAACTGAAGGTACTTCTCTTAATTGCCCAAGGCTTTTTACACAGCATATCGATGAGAAATGCGAAGAGAATATTTCCGGATACCACCTGAAATGGGAAAGGATTCAAGCATGCAGCATATTTTGGTACATGGCAACCTCGTCGTGTTTTGAATTTTCATTCAGTTTCAGCTCGACAGACAGAGCAACCATGTACAATACCAGAACCTTCAAGTTAGCAATCGTGTAAATTTGAGTGCTTGTGCCTAGAAGATATCTCGTAGCCTATGGTTTTCTTATTTTGCCAACATTTGAGTGACTTTTTGCGAATTGCCGTTATGAGAAATTTGCATACCGAGGATCATGTAAGCAGAAGAAATTTTGATTGGCTGTTTTGTTGAATGTCAATCAATCAAAAAAGTGGGCGGCAGACGTTCCGTAGAAGAATTGTATCAGGCTTTATTTTTCGTTTCGCCCGTCCCGCCTGAATGTTTCACCGAGCGAAACGAAAATAGAGCCTGATCGCAGGTTATGATAAAAGCATCAAACTGGGCACATTAATACTAGCCATCATGGAGAACATTTTTAAGATTGGAGGCAATCGGGATATGCTCTGTGTCAGCCAGGAGAGGGTGATAAAAGTAGTGGGGACAATTATTCAAAATGGCCGCCGCCAGAGATACTTCTTTAGTGTAGAAACATACAACATAATCATGACATAATTGTCTTAAACAATGCCTGACCGTAACAATCCACTGAAATATGTTCAAGGATTACAATAATGCTATCAAAATTGGCATAGAAGGTTTCTGAGAATGAAAAATTGAAAAGATAATTCTGAGGTCATAATTATGCAAATTAGAAATTTTAATGAATTCACATTTGATGATTGCATAGTTGTAGCTGACTTTTTCATTACTATCGTCTCAAATTTTACACGAGACAACCATAAATTGTTCTCTCTAACTGGTAATAGAATGTACGACACTGTATTATTTTTCCTGGAGGCTGACAAATGGCCAGAAATGAAAAAAAAAAGTTTTCTTGAATTAGGTTTGTTAAAGCGTCTTGACTTATGCAGTTAAAAAATGGAAGTGCTACTGATTGTCCTAATTTTGTGGTTAATTATTTATTGTTTATCCACTATACCAACCACAAGTTAGAGTAACTAAACAGCTATAGAGGCCTATTGCAAATAATTCCACTGTTTGAAGAGTATATGGTTGATACCGGTGGCCATCTTGGGTGTTACCTAAATGTACAACTCACTTGTATTGCTAAAAGCATGTGGAAATACATATTTTTTGTATGCAGCGATTCGATTCCGGGACTTGTATAAGAAAACATACTACAACCGGATATGCAGATTTACTCCTGAAACTCCCCATTAAATGCCGGCCAAGGAAAGCTTCCACGCACAACCGGTTAGCACTCGTACTCTATGTGTTAGTTCAAAAGGCATCGCATCTAAGGTACAAAATTCTCGCAGCACGAAACCGAGCTGCGCAGAGTTGTGCGAATACTGAGAGCGCACCATAACGACTGCAATAACATTTCTGACAGACGGAAGGAGTTCGACATCCTGGCCTGGGATAGCTAGATCAATCCATCGTTAAAGGACGCTTCTGTTGGAAGACTTTATTCTGTATCCTAGAATTGCAACGAGGTACAGTCGAACCTCGATTATCCGGACTCGGTGGGACTAGGGTAAATAGTCCGGATAACCGAGAGTCCGGATAATCGAAAATATGAATATTAATGAGACAATGTAAACAAAAGAAATAAAGATAACACATTTTTAATTCTAAAAGTTTGCTTCAATGACTGCAAATACATGTGTGAAGGTCTATCACGTTCAGTGTTTATAAATGAGAACCTATTAATCGCTTCTAAAAAACTGAAACATACTAGTTTGCTTTAAAGTCTTATAACGAGATCGCATGGCGAAGTCCATCATACGGAGCGTGTAATGCGCTGTTTTAAACGCAATTTTCCTGACTTTTAACATAATTTCTGAATTTTTTTACCTCCTAAAGTTTTTAACATCTAAGGTCATTAATATTAGTAGTAAAATACGCTCGTTTGGGAACCAGGCTGGCTTCTGATTGGTTGTTGGGTTGCCCTAGTAACAGACCACGGAAACCGCGGACCAGTATGAAAAAGGGATCGCGGGCGCATGGGAACCGGAAGTCACATGACCGGAACCGGAAGTGACCGAAAATCACATGACCGGAACCGGAAGTGACGTCACCGGAAGTCACGTGGTTTAAACCGGAAGTCACGTGTTTTAGGATGGGAAACCGCTGAGCAATGTGAAAAAGGGATCGTGGGCTCAAGGGGAAGTAAAACCGCTGAGAAAACGCGGGCGCAAAGTCCAAAGTCCAATTGTGGGAACGGGGGGTAACCCATATATGGCCCAGATATGGATTTGATATGGGTTTGATATGGCACAAGTCCAATTGAAGCATCGGGGGTGGTCCTTGACCCATATATGGCCCATATATGGATTTGATATGGGTTTGATATGGCACATGAAGCAAAAGGTATTGGTTTGTTTACAATAACTGAGAGATGATAAATAAAACACAACAACAAAATGCTATTGAACATACTTTATTGGTTGTTTCATTAATAAGGTTTCCAATATTTCCAATCGCTTCTAGAGCAGGGTGGTGGTCTCATTGGGTTTAGTCGTTGAGTCAACCACTGTCTCATGTTTGGAATGACTTCGTTTTTGGTTTTACCCAGATAGTAGACGTTGTAATGGTTACCACCCAAATCATCTATGAGTCGTCCATAGTATGCTTCAGTGACGGGCATTTCGATGGCATGAGAATGGGCAAGCCATAAAGGATTGTCTTTCCAAACGGTCCTGACTTGCGCAGCAAACAGCAGGTCTTCTTTCCATGGTTGAATAGGATTGATTTCAAGGACGGCAAGAGGAAAGGGTTGTAGGCAGCTTGGACATTTGAAGATGGGACGTCGCGTTGGGGGTGGTTTGTGACAGGTGTGAGCACAGTCGATATGACAAGATCTCCCACAGCATTCCAATATGGTATTATTGGTGACAGGTTGCAAACAGAACAGACATGCGTTGTTGTTTTGACCCTCCAGGTTTGTGTTGTTTGGAGCCACCAGGTTTCTGTTGTATTGAGCCATCAGGCGAAAGGATCAATCACTTGTTGGGCTTCTGAACTAAGGCCTGGATCATCCGGCGATTGTAACATGGTATGGGGAAGGTGGTTTTTTTATAGAGAAACCAAAGGGTCACGTGGGAGGGAAGGGACCAATGAGAGAAAGACCCCATCATGCTGTGGGAGGGGAAGAGGTGGGGGTACCCCCCTCCCCCCTCCTTAGATAGACCATGGTGCATTGCGCGGATCAGGGTATATAAGTCAAGCGAGGCCACAGGACGCCATTCCTAGCTTTGAGCCGGTCCTGAGCGACTTATGTCAGTTGAGCCCAAAATGTCTGAAACGAGAACGCCCTTGGGTTCCCTGGGCAGTGAGGTGAATGTGGGAGGAGAGGAGGTGTTGAGGAGACGTGTCGGCCCGGAGCAATCGCCCATCCAGCGCCAAATTTCGGGCATGTACGCCAGGAGGGAGGAGTCATGGCGCCCCCTTACACGACAACGCGTGGAGGCGTTTATTCGGTTGTTTTTGCTGTGTTTTGTTCAGCCGGAGAATGGTCACCCACTCCACCCAGGCACGTACCGTAAGTTGAAGAGAGTGCTAACCCACCGGATCATCCCTTTTATCGAGCGCCGTATAGTACCAACCAGGGAGGAAAAATATTGGCCGATTAGCATGCGACTGTTTGAGGAACTTGACTTTTTTATGGCGGCCCATTTGTCTGAAGTGTACTGCGGAAATGCTTGGTTGACCATCAGTCATTTTTATCGAGAAGTGAAGAAAGTGGAAGAACGGGAAAGACGGGAACGAGCCAGTCGTGTTCGACGCGTTTTGTTTGTGTAAATAGACTTGAACATTTTTATTCCTGTTGAGTATTGTGAGTCAAGGCTACTGTGCGTCAAGAGACATTTATTTATGACCATAGTGCAAACTCAGTGATGTCAGTTTTTTTATTTTTTAATTAAAAAAGAGTTGATGTTACAAATGGTGGTTGGTCTTCTTTTGCCACGCGGGTGGGGCGAGCCTATTTACAATTGGAAAAAGCTATCTACAATTTGAAAAAATAAAAAGTAAAAGCTATGTACAATGGGAAAAAGTAAGAAATTGAAAAAAGAAAGCTATGTACAATTCCAAAAGTAAAAACTAAGAAATTACAAATGAAAGTCTTCCAGTTCCATACGTAATTGATCAATGTTCTCGGGGAGACAGAAGGTGCGGTTGAACAAGGCTTGAATTTCGGCTCGGGTTTTCTCGTCCACATCCCGGGATCCCACAATAGCACTGCTTTGATGAAGGGTGGGCTTTTTGGGTCCCCAAGGAACAAATTGACTGCCAGTGACCAGGGTGGCGGCATTCTCATTGACTTGGTAGTAATGGTCCGAGCGGTACCATGATTGACTGGGGATGTCAAACAGGTAGACGGGTTTGCCTTGATCCATAGCCAATTGCACAGTCCAACCAGTGCCTCCTTTCACACGTTTATGATCCGGTTCCAAGATGCCAAAGGCATAGATGGTATGGGCTTTTTTGGCCAATTGATAATTGCGTTGCAGCAATTGCAAGGTGTAAAAATGACTGGGCATCTTTTTGCCTAGTTTCTCCGCTGCCTGGTGAAGATGGGGGTTGGCCAGCATCAGGACTTCCACCGTAGAAGGGGTGATGAAAGTGGATCGAGGATGGTTCGGGGGGACCAGGACTTCTAGTTGCATCCCAAAGTGTTTGGCCTGTTCTTCCACAAGGGCATCCGTACCTTTGGCTCCCCCGGTGTAGACCACATGGCCATGACCCACTTGCAGTTCCAAGGCACCGAGATCTTGTTCTCCGATCATGATGTCTGGGGGCATGGCTTTTGAGAATGAAGATCTAGTGACCAAGGGACCGTCTTAAATAGGGACAACGGACCAATGGGAAGACAAGAGGTCCTTAGTTGGAGAGGCAAAAGCTGACCAATGGGAAGATAACAAGTCCTTATAGGGGTAGGATAAGCTGACCAATGACAGTCAAGGGTCTAAGGTATAAAAAGGCATGGTCGGTAGGGGTGACATCAACCTTTGAGTACGATGTCTGTCGATCGGAAGAGAAAATCAACCCATCCCCCAGAGGGGAAAAAGAAGAAGAAGGCCATTCAACATATGACGCCCGTGGACTGTGATCCTGTGGTGTGCGACGTGGTGGAAGACACCCGAGCTGCGGTGGAAGATATGGTGAAAGAATTGAATGACATGGTGGAGCAATCACCCCCATCACCTCAATTCACCTTGACGACCGTGTATGATCCTCCCAGTTCAGTGGACACTATGGTATGTCCTTACCATGAGGTGCGTTTGGAGGCCCGAGAATCTCAAAAGGGATGGAAGTATGTGAAATGTCCCATGCAACCGTGTTTGCTGTTTTGTGGACAAGATCAAGTTCTGGAGTATATGAAAGCCGTGTATAGTCAACCTCATGTAGAAGTGTTGGACATGTGGGGTGGTTTACAATGCTTTTGCCGTGAACCCGCCACGCTACAACAGAGTCATTCGACTCAGAACCCCGATCGGTTGTTTCTGACTTGTTCCAAGAAAACGTGTGGCTTCTTCCGATGGGCCGATCAACCCTTGGGTTCCAAGTACTGGACGTGGTTTCATGACAACCCTCCAAAAAAAGCCGACCAACAAGCTGAACCACCCACCCGTGATGCTCAAGGATATCCCAAGAGGGGCTATGACATCCCTGGCCCGCCCCCTCGAGTCCGGAGCAAAGAGGACGTGGAACGAGAACGACCCCTGACAGACTATGAGAAACAATTGTTACGAGAAATTCAAGAGCTCAAGAACCGTCAAGAAATGATGGTAGCCCCAGCTCCACCACCCCCCAAGTACAGTGACAGTGTGGAGAACTGGCAGAAAGGTCTAGAGACCGTCAGTTACGGCCGTCTAGGTCTCTTTTAAAATGAGAGAACGAATAAAATGTTTTATCAATGTCACCATGGAGTCTGTGTGTGATGTGTGGGAGTCTGTCTTGTCCCTGGGGCAATGGCAATGTCATCAAACCCTTTGTCAAGTCTTATATGATCATCAACCCGGCACCCAAATCCCCATACCCCGTTGTCCCGAGGACACGCATCCTCTTCACCTCTTTGAAGAAACTCATGTGGACCGTAACCTATATCGATGGGTGATGTTTGTCTTATGGTTAAAAGCTCACCCAGAGGCATGGCGATGGTATCGAATCATTCAAAAGGCGCATCCCCACACGGTCCCCACCATATCGACCTTATGGGATGAATGCCAAAAAGTATGGCCCCTCGAAAGAAAAAGGTCTCCCCATCATGGTTGAATCGTTACCACGATCCTCGAGCCCCCGGCAGTTTAGGTGGGGTGCAACGGTTTGCTAAAGCCCATCGTCTCCCTTTGAAAAAAGCTCAACGGGTCTTGGAACGGGATTTGGCCTATACGTTACATAAACCACGACGTCGTCGTTTTCCCACCGTCCCCGTCATTGTAGGAGGATTAGATGATCAATGGGTCGCGGATTTAGTGGAAGTGCAACCGTTGGCCAAATATAATCGGGGTATACGCTACTTGTTGACGGTCGTGGATGTGTTGTCCAAGTATGCGTGGGTCGAACCGTTGAAAGACAAAACCGGGGTGGCGTTGGTCCATGCCTTTGACAAGATTTTGAAAGGACGACGTCACCCTAATCGATTGCAAACGGATCGAGGGAAAGAATTTTACAATCGGACCTTTCAACGATGGCTTGACGAGCAAGGCATTCAACATTTTTCGACCGAAGGGGATGCGAAAGCCAGTGTGGTGGAACGATTTAATCGCACCTTGAAAGAACGGTTGTACCGTTATTTCACCGCGGCCAACACCTTACAGTTTGACGATGTCTTACCCGAGTTGGTGCAAGGGTATAATGCCACCCGGCATCGAAGTATTGGTATGGCCCCTCAAGACGTGACGTGGGACAACGAAGAAGCCGTGTGGAAACGATTGTATGCCAAACGGTTGAAAGGCCAGAAAAAACCTAAATTCAAAGTCGGAGATCGTGTCCGTCTCAATAAGATTCATCGTACCTTTGCCAAAGGCTATTTACCCGGTTGGACCGAAGAAGTGTTTGTGGTGCATCGGGTGATCCCGGGATCTGTGCCGACGTATAAGATTCACGAATGGGATGATACCCCCGTCCAAGGTACGTTTTATGAAGAGGATTTACAAAAAGTCCATGTGTCCGAGGTGTTTCGCATTGAAAAGGTACTTAAGCGACAAAAAGATCGTTGGTTGGTCAAGTGGAAAGGGTGGCCCGACAAGTACAATAGTTGGATTCGTAGTCAAGACGTCACGTCTCTCCAACCACCCCAGAGGAAAAGCCCACCCAAACGACAACTGAAGACTAAAGAGACAAGCCCACCCAAAAGACGACGACGTGACTAAAAACAATGACGTTGGTGCCCAATTCTTCGTTTTACGTGACGTTGATGAGTCATGCGAGTACCAAAGAGTTTCCTGGGAACAAGAGTCATCATTTCAGAAACCGATTGCCTAAACCCATCCGATTTGTGGGACGAGGATGGATGGTGGGTATGGTGAGTTTATCCTTACCCACCATTCCGGTGGTAGCGGAAGAAGGAGGCGTGGGTGATTCCCATCCTCTGTTGTACGTACGATGGCACGAACGGGTGTATGCCCAAGACGATCAAGGGGACGATCGATGGTGGCATCAACGTCGCGAACTCACTGTCTACGGGCGAGATATGAGAAAGGAATTGGCCTCGTCGACGGGATCGCACTTTTTTCATCAACTGGTGTACCGTTACGTGCAAGCCCGTGCCAAAGAAACCGAACCCAAAAACAAATGGGCCGAGGACAATGGCGTCAAATTATACCCGACCTTTGAATGGACCTCCGAAGGGGATTTGTTGCTGAATACCGCCAATGTCGATTACAAACGACAAGTGGCACGCGTGTTATGGGGCAGAACCTTGGCGCTGAGAATGGGATGGATTGAACAAGTGTCCCCCGGTCAGTATCGATTGGGTCCGAATCTCTTGCAAGAATTTCATACGGACTCCATTCCCACCCCGACGGATATCCGCGATGCCGCCAACAAGCCCATCTTTTGGAAAGTGGAGGGGGATTATTTGAAATTGAGTATGACGTGTAATTGGCGGTTTGTGAATGTGAACCAGACCTTTCGTCCCTCGTTGGAATTTCCCTCCACGCGTCCTTTGCACGTGTATTGTGATGTAGGCACCAGCAGCATGGTAGGGGGCCGCATCACCGATCTCTTACGAGAAATCAAGTACCAGCCTCAAAACACCACCCACTTTGAACCTCGACATATTCAATATATCCCAGTACGCAACGAAGTGGTGGAAATCGTCGAAACCCAGATGGCCGAAACCAATGGGGATCTGGTGAAATTTGGTGAAGGGCGTACCCTCCTGACCCTCCACTTTAAAAGGGAAGTGGTGGTGTGAAGAAGAAAGACAACATGTCGTTTTACGTGACGTTACCCAGTCATGCCAACCGACGTGAATTTCCCAACAACCAAGCCAATTCCTTCAAGATTCGTTTACCTCAACCGTTACAGCTCACAGGGGGTGGATGGCAAGTGGGGTTGAGTGCCATTTCCTTACCGGATACCCGCGTCAATTTGTACGAGTTGGTGAAGAAAGATGGGTACATCCTAGCGACGTCGTGGGAGATCACTTATCCCGCCCCGGGTAAAACCGATGGCACCATGGCCGCGCGCATAGGCACGGCGCAAACCCTCATCCAAGACGTTCAAGATTTGGATTGGGTGGTGGATGGCGTGAGTTTCATGAAAGCCACCATTGCCCATTTGGAACAACGACGCCAGGAAACGGCCATTCAAGGAGGCCGGTTTACCAACGATCAAGGCAAACACACCTACGTCAAGTTCAAGTGGGAAGGCGACGATCTGCTCATCGACAACACGAATGTCTGCCATTGTGGTAACAAAACACCAGTCCTTACCATCTACACCAAGTTGGCGCTCAAGATGGGATGGTTACGTAAAATTAGCAGTGGATTGGTGTTGGGCCCGAACTTACAGCAAGAATTCCTGGGGGATCAAGTCCCCGACATCACCAACAACAGCGATTGGCAGGATGTCACCGACGGTCAGGGGAACGCGGTCTTTTGGACGGTGCGTTCTATTTTACCGGATTATTTACAATTGAGTATGAGTTGTGGGTGGCGTTTCACCAACTTGAATACGGCGTTTCGTTCCGTGGTGGGGGAACCCACCCGATCGTTGCACGTGTACTCGGACGTGGCAGGCAGTATGATGGTGGGCAATCGCGTGACTGATTTGTTGCGTGAAATCCAGTACAAGCGAGAAGGACGAGGCACCCTGTATTTTGAACCGTTGCACATTCATTACATGTCTCTTCGTAACGAGGTGGTGGAAATGATTCACGTTCAAGTGGCTGAAACGATTGGTGCCGGAGGAGACTTGGTCAAGTTTGGTGAAGGTCATACCATTGTCACGTTACACTTCAAAAAGACATAAAAAAGAGAGACGAGAAGGGAACCCAAATCAATCATGCCTCCGAAACGACGACGACGACGACGCCGACCACAGCGTCCACAAGCGGGGGAAGGGGTCAATGCAGTGATTGCCGGGATTCCTAAGGCCGCTTGGTCCATCACCAAAGGGGTAGAAAAGTTAGCCAAAAAGAATTACCTAAGATCAACGAAGAAACGTATGGAAGAAATGCGAAGTGGGAAACGCAAACGGTGGGCGGGGGAATCGTTTACGTGCAACGTCATGTGAGTATAAAAAGAAAACAAGAGTTGTGAAAAACAAACAAAGATGCCCAAGACAAGAGTGCGTCGAAGGAGAAGGCAACGAGGGGGCCTCTTGCCCCTGGCCGCCCTCATTCCAGCCTTGATTGCTGGAGGAAAAGCTGTGGCGTTGGGTGCTGCAAGTGGTGCCGCGAGTTACGGGGCTAAAAAAGGGTTGGAAGCCGCTTTTCGGAAAAAACGACGACGACGATGATGACGGTATAAAAAGGGGAGTCCCATGAAGCCCAAACAAAACGTTTATCCCTGGTGAAGAAGAAGGCACCATGCGTGGGGGAAGTTTGACACGATTTCGAACCGACGAGTGGTATGATCAACAAGGCAAAGGAGTGATGACGGATCTGATGCGTGGGGGGTTGCAAGGTCTTATAAGGACGCGAAATCCTTTAAAATTGCCTAGTAATATCAAGAGAGGCTTGGAAACGGGTTTGACACGAGGTATCAAACGCAAAGCCGAAGACGTCCTTAAAAAGGAAATCACCAAACAAGCCAAGAAAGCCTTGAGTCATAAGAACGTGAAAGACGCCGTGCGTGTAGCCACTGCTTTATTTCCCAAACAAACCAAACGTGCACGTGATATTTTGGGAGTCTAATGGAACCCGTGCATTCACGACCTCGACGAATTCGTAGTAATCGAGGGTTGTCTCAATGGGGTGGACTGTATCCGTTTTGGAAACTCATGCGACGACGACAACGTGGTGGATGGTTAAGTCCCGAGGTGATGAGAGTCCCCGGGTTTGATTTGAGACAACGTTTAGCCCGACGACGACGCTATAAAAACCCCTCACGACGACGACGGGGTACCACTCGACGACGTTAAACATGCCTGACGTGAGTACGCAAACCGCCCCGGCTCACGAGCGTTCCGAAGCGACCGTCAACCCTGCCTTACGGATTTTCAAGGTGCCACCGACCGACATTAGCATCAATGCCTATCGCATGGTTACCATCCAACCCACCACCACGGGTATCAATCCCATGGAATTCATCATTCCAGGGTTGGACGATTTTGTGGATTTGGGACGCAGTTACTTTACCATGGAATTGAGTTTGAAAAAGGAGGATGCCGGGAACTTGGTGGCCAATCAGAAATTGTGGCCCGTCAATAATTTGGCCCATTCCATCATCAAACAAATTGACTTGCAGTTGAATGGCACGTTGATCAGTCCACAATCCGACACGTATCATTACAAAGCTTACCTGGAAACCTTGTTGAATTATGACCGAGAAGATGGCAAGACCGTGTTAGGACCCCAAGGCTGGTTCAATCAAGTGGATTTCCCACCCCAATGGACCAACAACAACACAGACAAAGCAGGAGACCATGTAGCCTGGCAAAATCTGAGTGCCAATCACAAAGGGGCTTTTGAGGCGATGGTCGCTGAAGTGGCCAAGTATGCTGGAGGTGTCACCCACAGTCTAGTGTTTACCCCGCACTTGGAAGTCTTTCACACTGGCAAATTGTTGGTGCCTGGTATCGAAATCAAGATGAAATTTCATTTCAATGGCCCCAGCCTGTTTTTGAATGGAGTGGCTCTAGCTGGTCGATTGATGGAAGGGGATGTGAAACTACGGTTTCATCTCTGTCAACTGCGTTTGAATGACGCCATCTACCAGAGTATCTCTAGCAAAAGACACAATGAAGGAGAAGTGGCGGCTTACCCGACCGTCCGCAGTGAAATCCGGACCTTCAGCATGCAAAACAACCTGGTCCGCTTTGATATCCCGAACCTGTTTCAAAACAGAATACCTGACCGAATGATTGTGGGGTTACTGGACAGCCGCGCCTTCAATGGAGATGTGACCCGAGATCCTTTCTGCTTCCAGAAATTTGGTCTGACGTCCATTCGACAGATTGTCAAAGGAGAAGAATACCCTTATGAAACCCTCCAGTTAGTGCACAACAATGGCACCCGAGATAATCTAGGCTACTTCCGTTTTCTGCAAGCCAGTGGTGCCTGGTGTAAAAAGAAAGGCAATATGGTAGAACTAGAAGATTGGGGTCAAGATAAAAATTGTACCTTGTACATGTTTGACAATGTGGCCAATGGATGTGCTGACAGTCAAAACCTCAACCCCAAGCAAACAGGCGATTTACAATTGGTCTTGGAATTTGGAGCTGCCCCCGGTGTCAATATAACCGTGCTCGTGTATGGAGAATTTGAGAACTTGCTGGAGATTGACAGGAACGGAGCCGTGTTGTATAACATTTACCAGCACTGATGGAACATGTGGCCTTGAATAATGTGCAGTTGGATTATTTAGCCCGAGACGACCCCCAATTGAAACCGGTCTTTTACGGGACGGTGGCCTGTGATCGTTTACCCAAGAGTCCCGTCAAGACCCAACCCCAAGGGTACATTGTGAATACCGACCCACACGATCAACCGGGACAACATTGGTTAGCGGTGTGGACCGATGGAAAGGTGTGTGAAGTCCTGGACAGTTATGCTTTGCCATTGGATACGTACGTGCAAGCGACCCCGTTACGAGATTGGATCGTCCAACATTGGAAGTATGTAGTGACCAATGGCAAGTCCCTCCAAGCCATTACAAGCAAGAGTTGTGGTGATTACGCCTTGTTGTACTTGAAAGCCAAAGCCCGTGGACGGACCTTGCAAGCGTTTTTAAATGAGTTTTCGGATCATGATTATGTTAGTAATGACCATCAAGCGGGTCAACGCCTTCAACAATTGATTGTAGGCCAAGAAGCCAGATGGTATCAACTCTGTTGTCATCCGTATCATCAATGTAATGCTTAAATAAAAAAGTTCGTTGGAAAACGGTGTCGGAGTCGTAGCTCAGTCGGTAGAGCCTTTGGACCTTTGATTCAGATAGGGATCGGGTCGTGCGTGGGTTCGAGTCCCACCGATTCCAATAAAAAGGTGCCTTTTTTTTTCTAAGGGTAGTTCGTCATCATCATGCAAACGGGGAAACCGTTTCGTTTTCATACGCCTTCCTCTATCTTGGTGGTGGGTCCTTCGGGATGTGGGAAAACCGCGTTTACGGAAAAACTCTTGGTAGACAACCCGGAGTTGTTTGAAACCCCACCGACCCAAATGCATTATTGTTATGGGGCCTGGCAAGATCGATTTCAAGGCATGCAAGATCAAGGGGTGGTATTTCACGAAGGGATTCCCGATCATGAGGCCTTAGTGCAATGGTTTCCTGAAGGACAGGGGGTCCTGGTCTTGGATGATTTAATGGACGAAGGGAGTCACGATAAACGCGTGTTGGATTTATTCACCAAACATTCGCATCATCAAGGGGTGACGGTGCTCTACTTGTGCCAAGACATGTTTCCCGTGGGTCGCTATGCGAAAAGTATATCCCGCAATGCCCATTACATTGTGGCGTTCAAGAACCCCCGAGATCAATTAGGGGTACGCAATGTCATGCTTCAATCGTTTCCGACCACGTGGAAAGACACGTTGGAGACATTTCATCAAGCCACCACACGACCGTATGGGTATTTGGTCTTGGATTTACACCCCGCCTCCTCCGATCAACAACGGGTGTTGAGTCACCTGTTAAAAGACGAAGGATGGACTCGCACCTATCAAAAACGACTATAAAGGCACGACACCCCATTTGAACAGGAAAAAGAGCAACCATGGCCGATGATGACGATGACCGTCAACCTCCGCAATCGTACGATACCGTGTCCCCTGCGGGGGTGGGGGCGACCACCAGTAATCAAATGTCCCCAAGGGCCTGGCAAGATTTATTTTGGTCGGGAGACCAAGGCCTTCTCGACGTCGCCCAGGAGGAAATAGGTGACGAACCCCTCTATCGGTTTATGCAATCCATCCCCCCTGTCGGTGTAGATGGTGTGCCCCCTGTGCAGGCCTCTTCCCCTGCTGGGGTAGGAAGTCCAGGAAGTCAATCCTACCGTAGCATACACACTACCCCGGAGTCTTCTGGTGCACGAACCCCTGCGAGTCCTCCTAGCGTACCTTTGGCAGCGGGTGCTCGAACAGCAGCGGGTGCTGGGGGTAATGGGCGTGGTGGTGGACGTGGTGGACGTGGTGGTGGACGTGGTGGTGCTGGTGGTGGACGTGGTGGTGGTGGTGGTGCTGGTGCTGGACGTGGTGCTGGTGGTGGTGGTGGTGGTGGTGGTGGTGGTGGTGGTGCTGGTGGTGCTGGTGGTGGAGGTGCTGGTGGTGCTGGTGGTGCTGGTGGTGCTGGTGGTGGTGGAGGTGGTGGAGGAGGTGGTGGAGGTGGTGGTGGAGGAGGTGGTGGTGGGGGTCGTCGTGGACGACGACCGAGACGAATACGAGGACGACGACGAAATACCCCTACTTCCCCTTTGACACCTGCCTCCAATCCAGCCAGCCTTCGAGGATCTTGGACATCTGGGAGTCCACCCCCTCGTACCTTGCGTCAAGCAGATTTACAACGACGTTTACGTATGCTGTTACAAGATCAAGAACAATTGGCCCAAGGACGTGAAATTGCTAATGTCACCATGACCAATAGCATTGTCACCAGTTATAAACAAGGAGGAGCACCGAGCGTACAAACCTCGTCGTCCCGTGTTTCGCCGTGAGGATGAAAACCGTCGTGTCGTTATTGAATGGATCGAAACAGCATGGTCTTCCCTTCCCCCCAGAATTATTACAACGCATGGATTCCTTGTATGCCTTTTATCATCAACAATGGTGGTGTTATCGAAAAATGTTGAATCATTACAGATGTATCAATGCCTTGTTCAATGGCATGGCCTTACTCCTGATGGCTGCTGGTATGATTGCGGGCCCGCTATTGGAAAATAGTACATTGGTAGCGTGTTTGGCGGCCGTGGGGACCGTGGTCAAAGGATGGAATGATTTTAAACAATACCGATTTAAAGTGACCATGAGTCGATTTGCGTTTACCACCTATGCCAAAGCCTTGACCGAATTGAAAACCCATGTGCGGGGTATTCCCTTGGAGGATCTGGAACTATTTTTAATCAAGATGCAAACCTTGGATGATACCATTGTGGATTTCACCCCTCCGTTACCCAAACGATGTGTCCAAGATTACCATGGTCATTTTGTGTACCAACCCTTGGAAGGCCTATGCTATGTAGATGGATGTCCTCGTCCCTTGAGACCTAAAGAGTATTGGATCCATAAAAAGCCGCTCCCTCCTAGTCCCACACTCTTGGAACCATGGCCGTCCAACAACGACGACGACGACGCCGAAAAAGGAAACAACGAGGAGGGGCTTTAATGCGCCGCAAACCCCGTTTGGTGGATAAAATTGCCCATGGCATGAGTATGTTTCTATCAGGTCCAGCGCCTGGGTTTGGACTGGCTTTAGGCAAATTAGGGGGTCAAGCCTTGAAAGGCATTACCGATAATGTACAACATGTCCGACGACAACGAGGTGGGGGTTGGTGGTCCGATTTCAAACGCAATACCCGTCAAGGCTATAAAGAGACGCAAGACCTCATCAAACAAGACAAAGCCCTTCAACGGCTATTGACGGGTCGACCATGGTGAGGAGGAGAAGACGACGCCGTCGTCAACGAGGTGGTTTTTTAAATCTATTGGTCCCCGCTATGGTAGGATTGGGGAAAGCCGCGGCCTTGGAAACGGATAAACGTATAAAACGCACGATTCAAAAAGCCAATCAACGGTATCGTCGTCGTCACCGATAAAGGATGCAACGTCTTCGACGTCAATTCCCGTTTTTACGGTCCATGTTACAAGAAGCCAATGGTTCCAAACGTCAAGAGTTGTTACAACATGCCAATGCCGATCAAATCAATGCTGTGAGTGAATTGGTGTTGAACTTTTTAAAAAACAAGATTCCTGTCACCCCACCCATGCTGGCTAAACTTCAACCCTATAAAAAGGTACTACGTGATTTGGGACGTCGTCGACATTCCGTCAAGAAACGTCGTCAGTGGTTAGTCCAACAAAAAGGAAGCGGATTGTTTCAAGGACTTCACGAGGTGCTATGTCAATGTCTTCGTTAACCCTCCCTACGTGGATGGCTCTATTACAAGAGGCCAATCGGACCACCGACCAGTGGAAAGACGAGTGTCATTATTGGAAGCATAAATATCACCTGTTGTATCGAGAGTACCAACACATCTTAAAGTCCCGTCTTTGTAAGAGTTGCCGTGACCAGGAAGACGGGGAACTTTGCCCCGACTGTAGTCAACGAACATGGACGAAGTGTACATGATTCCCCACAAGGACTTGGAACAACTCATTCAATATTACAAAGGAGAACTCACCGAAAATGCCTTGTTGAACAAAGCCGCAACGCTCGCCGCCAAAAAACATGTGTTGTTGGCCACTCCCCAATTACCCCCAGCCCTGGTCAATGCTCAAACCAAACCGTTGAGTCAAGAATTAATCAAGTTAACCAAACGCATTCGTCAATTTCCTGGTGGGGTGGGTGTGGGGGCGCCGGGTGCTCCACCAGGCGAAGAAGAAGAAGAAGCCGGGGATTTGGTGACGGGACCCGTGGAACAATGGTTGAAGCGCATGATAAAAGGCAGCCCGTCGACTCCCAAACCACCCATTACCCCTGCAACCAAGAAAGGCAAAGGAGCAGCCACTACCAGTAAGATTGTCAAGAAAGGGAGCCCATCCACCAGTCGAGGGGATAGCCGGTCACGTTTAGAAGTCCTTCGAGAACAACGCAAGGCTTTGGAAAAAAAGTTAGCCGAGAGTCGCAAAGGCAAAGGACCCGCTCGTGAAGTGGAACGATTGAAACCTTTACCCGGTTGGGAAGATTGGGCCCAAGGTAAAAAGTTACGACGTCGATTGGATTACGACGACAGTGACTAAAACATGCCCACCCAGAGGAGGAGAAGGGGTATCAAACGAAAACGCCCCCAACGAGGAGGGGCCTTGGATGTGCAAAAATGGATTGCGAAAACGGGGAAGGAATTTCATTGGCCCGGTTATCAGTACATGGGCCCTGGCACCCATTTGGCTAAACGTCTGAAACGGGGAGATCCCGGGATCAATCGCTTGGACCAGATTGCTAAGCAACACGACATTGATTACAGCCGTGCCAAGAATTTGCAAGATAAATGGAAAGCCGATACCAAGATGATCCAAGCCATTGATCGATTACCCGGCAAGAAAAACAAGACGGAACGGGTGGTCAAGAAAATCATGCAAGCCAAGAAACGTTTAAAATTGTAAACATTTAATTAACATGTTGAGTCAAAAAATGTTACATTGTTATTCTGCAGTTCGGTAGTCTCAAGCAGGATTGGCGAGACAAAACCCATTGTGGTGTAGACAATCCAGATAAAATAAAAAAACAATGTCACTTGTGTCATTTTGATTGATGAGTTGTCAAGTTCATTGTTCTGTCCAAAATACTGAGACGGATGTTCTGCCAAATACTGAGACGAAAATGTTTTTTACGTTACTAAATCATACATTAAATCCACCCCCTCGTCGGGGGACATGTCATGAACGAGGTCTTCAGGGGGCACCAATGCCTCCAGATCAAAGGAACAAGAGTCCTCCACATCCTTCAATAACTCGGTCCACTCGTCAGGCGTTATGTTCTGCAACAAAGACGAAAAGTCCTCCAAGTCAGAGGGGTCCAAGTCAGGGGGGCCCAAGTCAGGGGGGCCCAAGTCAGGGGGGTCCACGACTTGCACACCCCCCGAATCCATATCCGTGAGAGTATAAGAATCTAGAAATGATTCACAAAAAGAAAAGTTCTCAGGCATTTTAGGCGTCGATTTCTTAAAGTCCTCCAAGGGAATGGTTAGTTTCAAGGGTCCTAATGCTTTGATTTTCTCTTCCGTTTTCTGTCTCTCTACAGAAGGTAAGGAGGTACAAAAGTTATTCAAATACGTTTCCACAGAAGGTTGCGTCCTACAATTAGTCAATACCACCCGCAGTGTTTTGGGGCGAGGCACCTGCTTCCTTTTGTTTTGGTAGTACCTTCTAGCGAGCTCCAAGAACCTCTCGCGGTTCGCCCAGTAGTACTCTCTTCTTTGCGCAAGCAGTTTCTCCTGGTTCGCAGCACGATAGGCCCGACGAGCCGCCCGGGCTTTGGCCCTTTTATTGTACATCCTTTTGTACGCCAATATTCGTACACGATTCTTTTGACGATATTCACGCGCTTGGACTCTCAAACGTTCCCGATGTTTCTCTCTATACTTTCGGTCGTATTCGGCACAACGTGCTCGGTTCTTTTGGGCCCATTTTTTTTTGACGGCACGCCGGTGCTCCTTATGCGTCTCCTCATAACACCTGTGGGACTCCTGCACTCGATCCGGATATTGTTCTCGGTATCGTTTTTTGGCAGCACGCACTTTCTCAGGGTACTTGCGTCGGTAGTTGGCTTTTTTCACAATATTCCTCGCTCGGGCTTTCTCTGGGTAGCGGGCATTGTACCGGGCTTTTTTGATGGCGTTCCGTCTCCGTCGTCGTTCGTCTTTCGTCAGTAACTCTGTCGTTTCGTCGTCGTTCGGGTCATAGTCGTCAACGTCGTCGTCGTCCTCGTCTGGGTCAGAGTCGTCAACGTCGTCGTCGTCGTCGTCGTCGTTCGGGTCGGGAACATAGTCCTCGTCGTTCAAGTCGTCGTCTGGGTCAGAGTCATCGTCGTTGTTTGGTCGGTACGTCGTGCGTCGTCGTCGTCGGTTGCTGCGGCGGAGGCCCTCGTTTCCGGCAGGCATGGGGCGATGGCGGGGGTGCTGGTGGCGGGGTGAGGGGGCGCTTGAATTGGTACCTCCAATAGGGACAGCAATAGTCGAGCCCCTCCACAAACCACTCACACGTTAATTGAGGGTAGCACAGTGGGTGAAAAGGAGCCGCCTGTTCTGCCCGATGTCTCTGGGCTTCCACTTTTTCCGGCTCCAACTGCTTCAAAGTTTCTGCAAACTCACTAAAGCCTTCGTCCTTCAGCAACAACTCCTGCTTCACTTTCTCTAAGACCTCCTCCACTTCCAAATCTACTTCAAATTCTTCAAATGCTTCGAGCAGCTTCTCATGGCAAGAGTCCATGTTGAGATGTTCCAGCCCGAGGATCGATCTGTTTTATAGTCTCTCATTCGTTCCCGTGATGCACCAGGGACCCTCACTAGAGAGGGGGGAGGGGGGTCCCCCCACCCCGTCCCACCCCTCCCTAGGGCACCCCCCCTCTCTACGGGGCACCCTGTTTAGTGATTGGCTCCTTCCCCTCCCACGTGACATTTTGGTTCTCTATAAAAAACAGAGCCCCGATCTCCAGTGACTTCATCTGATCATGTCCTCACAAGACAAGGACAATGTGGCGGGGCCAAGTGGCCTCGCCCACCATGAGGTTTTAGCCATGCTCGGTTTAACTGATTCGGACGACGACACCAATTCCTGTGTGGGGCCTTTGATTTCTACCGAAAACATAGCGGACAGTGACGACGACATTTGTGAAGAGGCCTTGAACCAATGGGAACAAAGTGGGGGTGGATTGGATCCCTCTGAACACGTTACCTTCGACTTTGAACTCGAACCTTTTGTCAATCGGAAGAGTGATCGCATGGGGGTACAAGAACGTCATTTCAAGACCCAGTTACGCCAAAGGGGGAACTTGCTTCCAGGTCAAAATATAACCCAAGCTCTGCAAGATGGATTACGTCGAGCCGTCGATCAAGTGTTAACCACCACCCCCGACCTCCACGATCAAGATCGCCTCTACTTTACCATAGCATCCGATCGCTTGCACAATAATTTTCAGGGGTGGGGATTACGTGCAGGTGAATGGCGTCGAGACACAGAACGGGTGGAAGCGCTGTTCCAACGTTTAGCCCAAGCCCTCAACAGCAACGAACAATTTGAAATGGATGATTCCTTTCAAGTCTCCATCACTCACGTTCATCATGCGCCTCAAGGTACCGGCAGACCCCGTCGTGGGAAACCAGGGCATCCTACCATGGCCATGTTAACGGCCAACAAAAAATCGGTCATCCGCATCCAAAATGATGATGAGCTCTGTTGTGCCAGAGCCCTCGTGGTCGCCAAAGCTCGCGTGGACCAGCACCCGAAATACGACAGCATCCGCAAAGGAAAGTCCCTGCAGAGAACCCTCGCTCTGGACCTCCAGAATGAAGCCCAGGTACCCTTGGGTCCTTGCAGCTATGACGCCTTGACCCAATTCAGTCAAGCTCCGTCCCTCACCGGTTACCAGATCATCCTGGTGGATGCACAGCGATCGTTTCACATCACGTCGTTTGGCCCCCTTTCTGACAAACAACTGATCCTGTTGCACAACCAAGACCATTATGATGTCATCACCAAATTGCCAGGATTTTTTGGGTCCAGTTATGTCTGTGCGGATTGTTGGAAACCCTATGACAATGAGGGGATGCATCGATGCACCAAGACCAAGTTGTGTGGAGCCTGTCGACAGAAAGATTGTCCAGACTTTCAAAATGCTTACCCCCGACACCTGAAAGCCACTCAACGTTGCGACTCGTGTCATCGGGACTTTTTTGGACCCACGTGTTTCGAAGCCCATTCCAGCAAGACCCATGCGGGCAAACCCGTCACGGGCCTCCAGACCTCCGTGTGCTCTCAACGACACCGATGCGATGAATGCTATCAACAAAATGTGGGCTTGTCCCGCATTCAACGTCACCTTTGTAAGCACGTGGATTGCCCTTCTTGTCATCAGTACGTCGACGCTGACGACCACCGTTGTTTTATACAAAGAGCCCCCAAACCTCAAGACCAAAAGAAGAAGAGAAAGAGGACCCGTCAAAAAGGTCCTCGCGCCAAACGAGGTGCCGCCGCCGCGGAACCCCATGCCTCCTCCGAGGACGAGGAAGACCTGCCTCCCTTACACGTCTTCTTTGATATCGAAGCCATGCAACCCCACGGAAAACACATTGCCAATCTCGTCGTGGCCGAAACCGAAGACAACGATGAACCCAAACCTTTCCCAGGTTCCACTTGTATCCGTGACTTTCTGGAATGGCTGGATGCCTTGACTCTTCACGATACCCGTCAAGTCAATGTCATCGCTCATAATTTTCAAGGGTACGATGGGTACTTTATCATCCAAGAATACTATGGGGAGAACCGCATCGTCCAACAACTCCGCAACGGATGTAAACTCTTAGAGATCAAACATGACCGCATCCGGTTCATTGATTCCATGAGTTTCTTCCAGATGCCCCTCTCCGCGTTTCCCGAAACCTTTGGTTTGACAGAACTCTGCAAAGGCTATTTCCCCCACAAGTTCAACCTCCCCCATGATTATTATCAAAACTACGTGGGCATCCTCCCCTCACGCGATTACTACATGCCTGAGAGCATGACACTCGAAGGAAGACAAGCCTTTGAAACCTGGCATCAACAACAACGCGACCAGGGGGTGGTGTTTCATTTTCAACAAGAGTTATTGGCCTATTGCAGTTCCGATGTACGACTCCTCAAACAAGGATGTCTGACTTTCAAACGCATGTTTGAAGACTTAACAGGCTTCAATCCCTTCGATCACGTCACCATTGCCTCCGCTTGTAATCGAGATTTACGTATGAACCGGATGATCCCCAACAGTATTGCCAGCGAACCCACCGGTCCTAACGGGTGGAGAACTAACAACATCAACCAGTCCATCCCAGCCCTTGAATGGTTAACCTGGTGCGATCACCAACTACGTCAACGCGCCCTCCAAGATCTCAACCCCGACGATCTACTGGCCAGTGCCAATCCAAAGCCTCAGTACATCCAACATGTCCGAAATCAAGGCGAGTATAAGATCCCCGGGACCAACATCCATGTGGATGGTTATTGCCCCGACACCCACACCGTCTACGAATTTCAAGGCTGTTTCACCCACGGATGCCCTACCTGTTATCCCCATCGCTACGAAAAACATCCCCGCAACTATGATCGAACCATGCAGGACCTCTATGACGTCACCCAAAACAAAGTCCAAAAGCTTACCAACCAAGGGTACAACGTCATTCAAATGTGGGGATGTCAATGGGACCACCTCCGAGACACCCACCCAGAGATCGACTCCTTCGTCCGGGAACTCAACTTTATCCAACCTCTTGAACCTCGGGATGCTTTCTGTGGAGGTCGTACCAATGCCATTAAACTGTACCATCAGATCACCCCTGGCCAAAAAATTCACTACATCGATGTCACCTCCTTGTACCCGTGGGTCAACAAGAAGTCTGTGTACCCCAAAGGGCATCCGAAAATCATCTTCACCCCGGGTCACACGGACATACACCAGTACTTTGGACTCATTCAATGCAAAGTCCTGCCTCCCCGTGAATTGTACCATCCCGTGTTGCCTTACCGTCATGACAACAAACTGCTCTTTCCACTCTGTGCCCGTTGTGTGGAAGAAGAAATGGACAAACCTCTTTTGGACAGATCTTATCATTGTCCACACACTGACGAACAACGCGCCCTCACCAGTACCTGGTGCACCCCAGAGTTGTATAAAGCCGTGGAATTCGGGTACCAAGTCCAATACATCTACGAAGCTTGGCATTTTGAAGAGACCTGTGAGGGCCTCTTCGCCGATTATGTTAACACCTGGCTGAAAATCAAACAAGAAGCTAGTGGGTGGCCTAAGGATGTCACGACAGAAGAAGAAAAGCAACGTTACATCGAACAATACTTCCTGCATGAAGGCATCCAGTTAGAATACAACAACATCAAGAAGAACCCGGGCCTGCGTACCCTAGCTAAGCTCATGCTCAACTCCATGTGGGGTAAGTTTGGACAACGCCTCAACAAAACCCAAATTCAAGCCTTCGATGACCCTCATGCCTTCCACTGTTTCTTGGATAGCGATGCGTTAGACGTACGTCACGTTGCCGTCATTAACCATGACATGGTGGAGGTACACTACCGGAACCAAAAAGAGGACATCCGCGGCTCACCCAACCTCAACATTTTTGTGGCCTGCTTCACTACCTGCCACGCCCGCCTTAAATTGTATGACACCCTGCAAGCCTTAGGGGAAAGAGTCCTCTACTTTGACACCGACTCCGTCATCTACCTGGAGGAAACACCCACTCAATTCAAACCTGTCTTGGGTTCCTATCTTGGGGACTTCGCCTCCGAATTAGCTAAGGATGAATACATTCAAGAATTTGTCAGTGGAGGACCCAAGAACTATGGGTATACTACGAATGAAGGAAAAGTGGAATGCAAGGTTAGAGGCTTCCGACTCAACAGCGAAGGACACACCCAGCTGAATTATAACGTCATGCGTCAAAATGTCAAGGACGAAATCAAGAAACCCCTTCCAAAACCAAGGGAAATCCAGATTATCAACTCCCACCAAATTGTACGCAATCCCAAAAACTTCCAACTGTACACTCAACCAAGCAGTAAGTTCTATCAGTTGGTCTATGACAAAAGAGTCATTGATCCCAACACCTTCAAGACCTACCCCTATGGCTACCAGTGAAAGCCCCAACAAAATCGTCGATTGTGATCACTGTGATCGAGAACATTTGACGCCACCACCACCACCCCCATTCTACAGTTCCTTTGCCGTACCTTTAATGAGAAATCCTCGACGTCAATTACAACAATGGATCCGTGACAACAACCAATGGCGAAGAATAACTCGATGTCAAAAACAATGGTGGGGACCCTCTATTGAACATTAAGGAACACTCAGGAAAACCACAGTTATTGTAAAACAAATCAATAAAAAATGTCATTTATTCATTTTGTGTACTTTTCAAGGACCACCCACGTTCCCCCCATTGGACTTTGGACTTTGAGCCCGCGTTTTCTCAGCGGTTTTACTTCCCCTTGAGCCCACGATCCCTTTTTCACATTGCTCAGCGGTTTCCCATCCTAAAACACGTGACTTCCGGTGACGTCACTTCCGGTTCCGGTCATGTGATTTTCGGTCACTTCCGGTTCCGGTCATGTGACTTCCGGTTCCCATGCGCCCGCGATCCCTTTTTCATACTGGTCCGCGGTTTCCGTGGTCTGTTACTAGGGCAACCCAACAACCAATCAGAAGCCAGCCTGGTTCCCAAACGAGCGTATTTTACTACTAATATTCATGAAAAAAACGGGACGAGAGAAAAAGTCCGGATAATCGATGTCCGGATAATCGAGGTTCGACTGTACGTGTTCTTGGTTTGCACCTAGATGCGACAACAATGCTTAAACTATCACGAGAGTTGTACTGTTAACGGATTATGCTACTTCATACCGCAGACAGCGACTGGTTGCAGACGATGTTTGAAGTCGATATCGGCTAAAAAACTGGAATGCGGACTGGACGTTTAATCGGGGACTTTATATAACTCGCGTGGTTCAGTACGTCAAACAATAACAGGTGCGATGCGCCATGTACTAGACGCGGCACCATGCCGTGTTTTACGGAAAGAAGAAGGTGCATAGCTAGAACGCTATAGAGTATGCTCATTGATGCTACATGTATGCTCGCATTGCATATGCTTGCATAGACAATGCGCGCAATTCACAGCAGCACACAGACTGAATTCTTCCAAGCTTAAAGATTGAGAGCTCATCGCTACTTCCAATATCTGATACGAATGTGAATAATGCAAGAAAAACTTTTTCAGAGAAGTTGTTAGAAAACATACTACTTCATCTGCACATGCAGAAGTCCCTTCTGTAACCCCTCAATTAGACATTGACAGGGTAAAAAGCTGGCTGTTTGTGGGCCTGGTGCTCTTTTAACGCTTAACTGCCCAGTCCAACAAAATTCGGTTGTATTTAATTGAACGAACCAATTAATTGAGAGCTGTAAAGGCTATAGACGACGGAGTAAATTTGCCAATGAAAATCTGTTTTGGAAGTTATTGAGCTGGTGTTGTGACTGTAGGTGACTAATAAACTGATGAGAATGGGAAATAAAATGAGAAATGACAATAAATAGCGCGTATAGTAAAGTGTTTCTACGTTCTTTAACTTCATCGTAGTTCTGCTGTGAAACAGTTAAACAGGTAAGCTTGAAAGTGGCCACTGAAATTATTGAGCAGAAAGCGAAATTGTGGTTAAATGATTCGACCAGTGTAATTGAATTGATTAGATATTTAATTTGCATACTTTTGACCTAGAATGAATAGTCTGAATGGCGGCCATATTGAAAAATCCCCCCCCCTTCCCAGCTGCCACAGATCCTATCCAGATTGCCTCTAATCTTTAAAACATTCCCTACAATACCTAGTGTTAGTGTGCCAAGTTTCATGCTTTTATCATAAAGTGCAGAATAGTTTCACCTATCTGCTAGACTAATACATGTATGAATCATAAAAGACGTATTCATACGAAATGATTTGATACAAACAGTGGTGTCCAGAAAGATTAATTTATAAAATATACAGTACATACACTGTTATTTCCTTAATTTAAAAACAATTCTTTTCAAAAACGTAGCTCATAAATTTGCCTTTAAAACTTTTGATATAAAATACATACAGGTCCCTTCTAATCCTTTGCTGGGAAGTTAAGGGTTATAATTTAATGTAACAGCTTTTTGAGGATATAGACACAGTGGGAGAGTTATTTCAAACTTAAACCAATTTCCCTTCGGCTTGGATTTGCCCTTCACTCATTTACTATCGGATATTTTGAAATCCCGCTATTTCAAACTTTTTTGTTTCCCCTGACGGTTCAAAATAACGGGGTTCAACTGTATGACTATGACTATAAAAACAACAAAAAATTTGTTCCAGGCGAAGGTATCCCCCTCCCGACAAAAGAAATATTAATTATGAAAACAATATTTTATAGCATCCTGGCAGAGTCCCAAAAAATTTCCAATTTTTTAAACACTGGAGACACTACTTGAGCACTTTGGCAGAACGAATTATGGTTTCATATCAAAATGAGGCCCATCTTGTGCATGAATTTTTTTTTTCGGACATTTTCTCTTGCATGAATTTTTTTTCGGTTTTTTCCCCACCCCCCCCCCCCCCCATCACTTTTCTAATAGTCCGTCCCTAAGAAAAAATAAACTGTTTGAGTTTATAGGTACCCCAACCCTCGGGCAAAAAAATTACTAGCAACGCAGTGAATAAATGTTCCGATGGAATTTTATTTATTCAATGTCTAGCTATAAAAACATTACACTAATAAGCTCTATCAAAATGAGAGGCTGCTGTCGGTTTCTCTCTGATCGTCACGCAACTCTGGACATTCTCGAGGCAGATCAGACCATGGGGGAATGACGAGCTTTTGAGAACTCCTCATGCTCGACATTAGTGTAATCCGCGTCATGTTTTGTAATCTCAAGGCGATGGTCAGCATAGTGAAATCCAGGGCATTTGATGACCGCTAGCGCTGCAGGATTCATTGCTCTGGGAAGAAACAGAACAACTGGAATCAGACACTGTTAGCTGTACAGGGTCTCTTTCGGGAAGAAAGTAAAATTTCGAAAGTAACCCCCCTACTCCTGAAAGAAGAAACTACCCCCGACCTTTCACTCGTTAAACATTTCAGATAAAAAGCACCTGGTAATTTTCACCTTACAAAAATTACGATGGTGACCTGTAAAAATAAGAGGGATGATCTTTGTAACTTTTATAGGGTGTTTTAATTCTAAATTGATCAGCGTCTGAGATTTTCCCTCACGGACTCACACGAATTTGTTTTTAGGCGAATGAGGGGGATGTATTATTTTAAAAGGTGGGGGGGGGGGGGGATTAACCTCAAGGAACTACAGTCCTTCTTAAAGTCACTTACTTGTGAATTGTTTTGTAGTGACATGTGTAAAGACCACCTCCTTGAAGTTTCAGAGTCATGTCACTTTCGCCCACCAGAAACTCTCCTTTCATGCACAGCCTCTCAGTTACTGGCATCCAGCCCGCTCCCTTCCTCTGCATAACAGGTCCATTTGGAGGAAAGTTCACGCCCAAAAGCTGGACTTCGTAGTAGAAACAGTTGTCTTTCATTCTGTAGAAATAAAAAAAAAGACATTATTATTTCAGCTGAAGGATAATTAATTTTCACTTAGGTGGATTGGGTGGGTGGACTGCCTGTAAACTAGACAGGATACAAATAACCATTAAAAACAACGTTGAACGACTCTATCCTTTGCTGCTGCCGTCGGACTTAAGAAATATGCGCTTTATGTCGCTTTTTAAATCAGGCCTATAAAAACACTTCAGTGCTGAAAAGTGCGATAATTACTAGGCCTTTTATTTTTTATTGTTTATTCTTTGCGTGTTATTTACTTATCTATTTATTCTTCAATGACATTTCGAATTTACTGTCTTTATTCGGTAGTTAGTTTACAGAGCCCCATTTAAACCAGCGTATGCTGAACTGAGCATCTCTGTCCAAATATTGTTAATAAATAAATAATTATATGCTGTATAAGGTCGTTCCAAGTTTTAAGACTGTATGTGAAACCTTCTTCGCCAAAACAATTCTCTTTTCTTATATTTTTCAAAACGATTTTTTTCGGACTTTCTCTGATTTGAGCTAGGATATTCACAAGCAAAATACACAGCAAGGGTTATTCAACTCACGTTGACTTGTTGCAAACTGTCATGACTGCTCCGTCTTCAAAGGTCACGATCCGCTCCCATGACAATCCACCATTTTCAATAGCCTGCTTGTAAAAGTCAGGTATGTCCGCAGGATGCTCGACGAAGGGTTTGCTGCCATACTGAACCATCGGAGTCAGCATTTCAAAGGAAAATGGCAAGGGCGCGCCCTTAGTGACACGAAACGTCGCTTTTTGACAGCCCCTAAAGAATGAGACAAAATCGAAGATTGTGATCAGCGAAAATATTCACGAGTCACTTGACTTGATCAAGTCAGATTTTGAAGTTTGCCACCTTCTCACGTTTGAGTACAGATGCCCACGTGAGTAAGCTTATCTACGACGATGAGGTACTACACTATAACTTATGATAGAAGCAAGAAAACACAGACTCCGGGAAAAGAATATAAGGTTAAAATCAGGATGGTAACGAGGTATGTTTTTTCATCGCTGATCCCACTTCTATACGCAAATTTCCAAAAGCGTGGCCAACTTTTGTCCCTGATCCCACAAATATCGTACAGCCTGATCCCTCATTCCCCAAAAAAGTTCTGATTCCGATCCACGGTCTGTGATCCCTGATCCCAGGGCTGTGATCCCAGACCCCACCCTTCCGATCCTTGATCCCACCCCTTTAATCCCTGATCCCACATACCTCGTTACGACCCTGTAAAATGTAAAACGAATAACCTAACGTTTTGGCAACACAAAGCTGCTGGCGTATGCCCTTAACATGGGCTCGAAGTTTTTCTGCTTTTGGACCCTCGTGATGTTTTGGTAACCTTGGCATAATGTCTTTTCTTTTCCTTCCCGGCTTTGTCGTTACGTAATAGTTGAATTTTAAACTCCGCGGCGAAGCTAATTTAAAAAAATGAAATAAAATGACTATCAAAGCCATAGCTTGACTTAGGGCCAAAGAAAGGTTTCCCGAAGTTATTACTTCGCTATTAGCGCAATCGCAACGCAATGAAAAAGATAGACGTTTACGATTCAAAAATATAACAGACCCCGATTTCGACTTGCCAAAATTCTATTTCTCTCTTAATCTTGGCGCTATTACGTAACAGTTGAATTTTACAGTACGCGACAAAGCTAATACGAAATTAAGAAAATGCCTATGTAAAGGTTAGGGCGACTTAAGGCCAAATAAATGTTTCCTTAAAAGTTTTATCCACGTGCGTTAAGCATGACTTCAACTTGCCACAAAGCTTTTCTCTCTTCGGCTCTTCTGATACAATTGTTTTCTAAAACAACAGAAAATAACTAAACAAGGCTGTGGCGATAAAGGACATAGCAACTAGCCACTTTGTTGATCGCCGTAATCTCACTGACACCATCAGAAAAGCATTTTAAGTTTCATGTATTTGAAAACTGACTTCAACTTACTCAAACGGTTTGCCCTTGCCTTCGCCTTCCAACGTGAAGGAGTGACCGTTTATGCAGCCCTCCATTGGACTTTGGTCATCATCTCTTTGGCAATCTTACTCTGTTGGATTTAAATAAAAATAAGAACGTCAAAATGTAAAAATGTGACCATCATTTTAATGTACTACAGGGTGCGGAGACGCCAAATTAAATTTCATGGCTAGTCAGCTAATTTTCTTAGCGTGCAAATCTATCTTTTTTGACTGGAAAATAAACAAACGCCAAACGATGGGCGGATACAGCATGCAAGCGATTGATCTGTCCAGTAAAATGTATGTGCCCTGGGCTTCAATGCAAAAATTCAAACTATCACTTTTTGTCATACCATGTTGCTGAGAAGGCAGGCTTAGTGTAGGCTTTGCTTGACTCTTTTGCAGAACTGATCAGCTCCAGCATCGGCGCTTGCTCTTATCAAGTGCAAGGTGTTACGCCCATTTTGCGCATTAGCCAATAGACAGCCTGAGGACTCTGCAGGGTAGGAGACTGATAGATGAGGAGACGATAAGAAACATCAACGTTCATTTTCCACCGCTAGCCAATAGGCGGAAGACAACAAAGAGTTTTTTCATCCGTATATATTGGGCTTGCAATAGTCTACTAAGGACAATAGCTATGAATTTCGAAGTAACATATTTTTATTTAATTAAGTTTCAGAGCTAACCCCCGCTATCTATTACCCCAGGCAACGTTTATTGTATACTGTAAGGTGTTGCGTAAGTTTTTCAAGACAAAGAACTTTGTCTAGACAGTAAATTAAATTTTAGGTTTTGAAGGAACAGCTTCTCTTAATAATACCAATTTCCATACCAATTACTAAATGACACCAAACGCCGGTAAGACTAAATAGGATAAAAAGATTCTATACAGCAAAAGGGACGAGAGCAAGCTGTGATTTGGGGATTAAATGTAGGATTGTAAGATTGAAAGTGGATTGCAGTAGTTCATCAAATTTAACGTTTCCTGATCGCCGGTGCAGAAAAAAGAATTGTCGCGCATCTTGACGAGATTTGAGTTTTTAGCTGTCATTTTGTCTGTCAAGTTTATTATTCCTTTCATGACTTTTGACTGACTTTAGGGGTCTTGTGTGGGAAAATCTATCTACTCGTTGAAACATAAAGACAAGCGAAGCCCCGTGCAAACAATCTAGCCAGTGCTTCACTCTTTATGCGTGCACTCCTTAACCCTTTAAACCAGAGGTTCCCCAATAGCGACCAGCATCTAACTTTCCATATAAAATTACTACATGGCCAAACAAACAGGTCATGAAAATGAAGGAAATGATCATCAACGATATGGGATCTTTGTTTTAATACAAATTCTTTCAATTTACACCATAAGAAATATATGGATGTCATTGGGGAGAATATGAATGTTGATATTGGTGCTTAACACAAAGGTGCCACAACTGTTTGGCACGGGTGTCTGCTTCTGCTGTCATAAAATGCGAGATGTAACGCCCATTCTGTAAACAAACCAGCAGGCAAGAAGACTGTAAAAAACACTCATCGTTCATTCTCCTTTCTAGCGGAAGACAACAAAGGTTTTTTTAATCTCTGGATCTTTGGTCATGAAGAACGCAAACTTTTCACCAATCTTTATATACTTTTTTTCAGCGTTCGTTGTGAGGCCCCGGGTGGTGCTACGCCCTGCCTTTTTTCTCTGTGGAAACAAAGAACTTTGTCTGGACATCTTTGCCAATAACACAACTGTTTGGCACCTGTGTCTGCTTATGCTCTCCGCATAAAATGCGAGATGTAGAACGCTCATCTGCACGCAAACTAATAGAGATGGGGACGACAAAGAACATTCAACTTTCATTCTGCTTTCTAGAAGAAGACAACAAAGGTTTTTTCCATCTTTGGATCTTTGGTTGTTAGGTAGATGAACGCTTCATCAAGCTTTATATGCTTTTGTTAGGGTTCGTTGTGAAATCCCGGGTGGTGTTACGCCCATTTATCCCTAAAAAAATAACTCTGTCTAGACATCTTTTTAAATAGATTTTAATTTCAATTTTTAAGCACTTTTAATGTCAAAACGTTTACTGAGAATTTAATAATCTTTTTATTATTATTATTATTATTATTATTATTATTATTATTATTATTATTATTATTATTATTTCAGCATCCTTAATACGGTGTTTTTATATGAGAGGCATGTTGTCCATTTGGGACAAACTTAGCAAACAAGGTGTAAGTCATCTGGCTATGCATCCCGGCTATGCATGTACATCTGAAAATCCACAGCGACAAGAGAAAGTTTGCCGAGGTACAAGACATGTGGCACGAGGCGGCCAAAGAACCCACAGGCGGCCCAAACTCACGTTACGAGGCGTAATGTAATTTACATTCTTACCCTTGGTGAAGCGGACCGTGACCTTTGAGTGAGCCGGTATCACGTTACAGGCGACCGTTAAAAGAGACGTTGTATGAGAATTAAAATACTGAGGTCTGCGAACGCTAAATAACGATAAATTTGAACTTTTGTTCAATACAATGAATAAAAAATACTTACCTTTGATGTATTCCTTTGTGTTTTGCCGTGTATTAGTGGATTTTAGGCTTCACTGCGTAACCATTGTGGGGAGTTACAGTGGTTACGCAGTGAAGCCTAAAATCCACTAAAACGATGAATAAACGGCAAAACACAAAGGAATACATCAAAGGTAAGTATTTCTTATTCATTGTATTGAACAAAAGTTCAAATTTATCGTTATTTAGCGTTCGCAGACCTCAGTATTTTAATTCTCATACAACGTCTCTTTTAACGGTCGCCTGTAAGGCGATATCGACTCGCTCAAAGGTCACGATCCGCCCCACCAAAGGTAAGAATGTAAATGTAAATTACATTACACCTCGTAACGTGAGTTTGGGCTGCCTGTGAAGAACCTGATAAAAGACAACGGACTGTGCAGCACATTAGACAAACTTAATGTAAATTATTTGCCAATTATTTCATTCGACATTCCTTTCAACGTCCATTTTACACTATCGTCAATAGGCGGAAGACGATAAAGAATCTTTTAATATTTGGTCTTGCCATTACTAGTTAATAAAAAGCAATAATTATGAGGCCTGACAAGCTTCTTTGCTTGATTGTGGTATGCTTTTGTCTTTCGGTCTAATCAGAGCACGACAAAGAGTTCTCATCGTCGGATGAGAATGAATTAAAAGGCAATCAGTGTTATGAGGCCCGTCAAATTTCTTTAACTAAATGTCGTACGTTATGGTTAGCGGTTTTGCTGCCTTGATATTCATCATATCAACGCAGAAGGTTGTTATCTGCTTTATAGCAACTCGCCAATAAAACGTCTGTTACGTTTTAAGCCATGACTGCACGTAAAACTTAAGATTTGATTTTGCATAGTTCTGTTGTTTTCAACATATAAAAGGTGGTATCTAACAGAGCCGGGTAGCGAACGGTTTGTGTGTGACGCGTGATTAGGCCCAAACCATGTTAGCGCGTGACACGTGGTCCGTGAATTCAGTTATGCATGTGACGCGTGATTTGTCCTGTTAGATGTGCTGGACTCTTCGTGAAAATCAATAATTTCCCTCAGATTTAAGGCGGCATTTAACCGGTCCTAAAAGGTGGCTCGCCTATAGGTTGAGTTTCGTTCTCCTAAACTGCACATGTGAGCATCACGCGTGTAGCTAAGTGAAACGCAAGTTTCGTAATTCTTGGTGTTTGGTTTTCATCTTGAGATGGGATTACCATGTTAAAAAATGGCAGTAAAGATTAGGTAACAATGGTTCACCGTTTGAAGCTTTAGCCATGCGCAATATGATCTTATAAGAAGTAAAGACTGAAACAGATTTTAAAAAGTTTATAGTCAAATAAAAGTCAATTATGAAGCCCGAAAAACTACTGTAATTAAATGTTGTATCTTATTTTTAGCGTTTTTATTGCTTTGATCATATCACCACATTAGGATTATTACTGGCGTCTGCGTCTGCTCTCGTAAAAAGCGATTATTTTTTTGCCTTTGGGTCTTTCGTTATGAGGCCCGCAAGCTTTTAATTAAGTTTTATGTGGTTTTGTTAGGGTTTGTTATGAAGTGTAAGGTGTTTACACTCAAATTAAGAAAACCGTGAACACTGAAAATATTCCTGGAATGTGTGTTTTGACCAATCACATGCGAGACCTTGTAACCCGCAGAAAACGAATGGGTTCTCAGTCACGGAATCGAGTTGTTTCGAAAGACGACAAGGTTTATAATCTTCACCAGTTTATCTTACAGAAATTGGAAGTGCTATTCCTTTCGGGTGTCTGTAAAACCCGGAACACACCCGGAACACCCCGGAACACCCCGGAACACCCCGGAACACCCCCGGAACACCCCGGAACACCCCCGGAACACCACCGGAACAGCCCGGAACAGCCCGGAACAACCCTGGAACACCCCTGGAACATCCCATCATACCCCCGAACATCCCATAATGCCCCGGAATACCCTCAATACAGCCAGGAACACTCTTGAACACCAAAAATTCTGGTCAGCGGTCAGACCGCTCACGCATGGACTGACCCGAGGACCTCCGAAGATTAACGACGATTTCCGAATTTTTCCGAAGACCTTTGCGGATCACCCGAAGACAAAATGACAAAAATAAAATAAAAAATAACATTGGTGTCCTTTAGATCGACAAAGATTTGATTTTGAATATTTCAATTCAATCATTGAAGTTGTTGTAACTCATGCGAGATTTGCATTACAACTCTCGACAAACCGATGTGACGTCGATAAGTAAAATTCTGGGGGTGGGCATCCCGAATAATAATTCAATTCACCATATAACACGTCACGGTCGCGATAACTTACTCTTGGGCATTCCGTGACAGATTTTGCACGCAAAACAAAACAGATTTTGCAGGCTGTTAAACGTCTATAGGATTTTTTTTCCGTAAAGGCTGTTCCTTTTCAATCTATGTAGCTAGTACTACCGCATTTTCTCACTAAGTGCCGCACTTGCTGTTACTGTACGAACTGGGCAAAGAAATACCGCCGCTCCTTCTAAAGACCAATTAAAAAAATGTTTGAATAGTTTTGACAAGTAAGTTGTAACTCAAGGTTTATCGCAACGTATAAAGTTGGCTTATTGAGGGAGCACAGGAACTTTGCAAAGTTCAAGGAAATCTGATATGTACTCTCATCGTTGATATTTTCCTTTTTTCGTTTACTGAATTTTTCTCTTAAAGTCTAACTAGATCTTGTGAAAGTAAATAGAATACTTGTTCCTTTTCTCGCTATAAGAGTGTAAACTCGTTCGATTCTTTTGCTCCCGGGTTACGTTATGACATCCTACATTACAGACATTATAAGCCCTCGGATACCTCTACAAAATTATAGTGCGTACTTTTTTGCAGGCGCACATTTCTCCTACTCATTTATCTTCCGAGCTACGCTCTTTTGTTAACCAAAAATATATACAGGCCTAACTGCAAAAACGTTGTCATTCAAATATGACAAGAGAAAGCTGCAAGATGGGAATTTATTAGACATGGAAAAACGTTCTCGGATTTTCACATTCCTAAAGCACCCATGCACTACGGTATGATACTTCAAATTAATATGAACTGAGGTTTTTTTAAATGAGGTGTATATATTCACCGAATATTAGCGTAACGAACCGGCGGCCAAACATTTCCATGCACCTGTGGAAATAAAACGATGACGATCGTGTGACCTCGGAATAATGACCTTAAAGCATTGCGTGACACTGTATCATTTGGCTTTGTTTATTATGTCCTTGAGGTCACACCTGTTTTTTGAACGTGATAATGCAAACCTCGCACGAGAAAAATCAATGCAGAATTAACAGTTGAACTGTCACATTTTCATATCACTGAAAATCGTAAGTTATTGATATGAAGGTCACGTGCATGATATATTTTTCCCATTAATTAATGGTTTTTTCGCTGTTCTTAAAAGCTTCGAAAATATTCCAAGCATTCTTGAAATGCTCGGAAATCTCAGGGTGATCCGCAAAAGTCTTATGAAGAATTGGGAATCTTCAGAGGTCTTGGCTTAGTCAATTCGTGAGCAGTCTGACCGCTGACCACTATTTTTGGTGTTCCGGGGGTGTTCCTTGCTGTTTCGAGGGTGTTCCGGGGGATTATGGGATGTTCCAGGGGTGTTCCGGGGTTGTTCCGGGCTGTTCCGGGTTGTTCCGGGGGTGTTCCGGGGATGTTCCGGGGTGTTCCGGGGGTGTTCCGGGGTGTTCCGGGGTGTTCCGGGTTTTACAGACACCCATTCCTTTCTATCTGAGAGCCCCACGCACTACGCAAGCGAAAATAGGTTTGAGCGCTTTTGCCTTATAAAATGTTTTGACAAACCGACGCAACGATCAGTGTTTCCGACATTTCAAATAAAACCAACTCAAGCGGCAGTTTAATATTTCACCTTGAAGTAAAAACTGCAATATTCTCTCTCCAAATTCGCCCATTGACAGCACAGCTGACTCGATTTATTTAGGCCGAATCATCCGTGCCTTCGAGCTGGGCTTGCATCATATTTTATAACGTGTAGTTGCACATTTTGAAAATGACATATTTTCTAATTTAGCAACGGTACACCAGGCTGTTGAAGAATAACGAACGCCGCTTTTGACAGTCCGCGGTCGTTGCTACAATGCAGCCGCGACAAGCCAAAGACCACTTACACATTTTTCGCTCCCGTAGCGCATGTGGCTCTCAGATAAAAAGAAATAACAATTTAAATTCTTGTAAGTTAAGATGAAGGTCTTTCAAAACAAATGGAGAACCAACTCGATTCCGTGACTGAGAAACCCACTTGTTTTCTGCGGTTACAAGGTCTCGCATGTGATTGGTCAAAACACAATAAACATTCCAGAAATATTTTCAGTGTTCACGGTTTTCTTCGTTTGAGTGTAATACCTCCATTTTCTCTGGACAAAAATCTTTGTCTAGACATGGACAGACCCCTTTGAAATTAAATAGATTAGAAGCTGTAAATTGTAGCTTTTAATGATTACTTTTCTTGGCTCTTAAAATGTCCAATGAGTCTTTTTCTATAGTAGTGGAACATTATCTATCTGGGACGAACTTGACAAACAAACAAGAGGAGTAGTTTCCTAAGAAACTGTGGTGCTGCGTCGGTGGGGAAGCGAAACACAGAACTTTGTATTTTTCAACTAGGTTGATAAGGTAAATTGGCCACCGTAAAGAAATTGAAAGTTCTCAAACTCTTTACGGGGGCCAATTTACCTTATCAACCCAGCTGACAAATCCAAAGTTCACACAAACAAGGTTTAGCTTGTCTGGCTATGCGTCTGAAAGTTTGACAAAAAACCAGTACGAGGCTGAGATAAGAAAATATGCGTGCAGACGAACAACTGGGGCTCTTATATTATAAGGGTCTTTATTCTATTGTTGCGTGTGTTGTCGCATTCCCGTCCAGTCGGAAGACAACAAAGAACTTTCATCTTTCAGATCTTTGGCCGTAATGTTTATTACTGTAAATTAAAAAAAGCAATCAGTATTGTGAAGCTCGACAAACTACTTTAATGAAATGTTATATGGTCTTTCCAAATGCTTGTAAATTTCAATTTTTAGATTAAAAAAAAAAAAGAAAAAAAGGAACCTTTTTTTTTATTTCAGTGTGTCCAATGAGTCTTTTTTGTAATAGAGAAATATTATTACCTGGAAAGAAGTAAGACAAACAAGGTCTAGCTCGACTGGCTATGTGTATGAAAGTATGTGGAAAAACCGATACGAGGCATACAATGAAACATGCGTCCAGACGAACTACCAAGACTCCAACGTGAGGGCCCCGAATGAAGACGAACTATGAAATACACAACATAACCAATTGCTTCGTCCGCGTCGGTAGCCTTTTTCAACGTCCGTTTTGCACGATAGGCAATAGGCGGAAGGCGATAATTATATATTTGCACTAAAAAGCAATACTTGTATAGCAACTATATTATAAAACAAATAAAAAAGCCAAAACCGTGCTTTGTTCTGTTATAAGCACGCATGGAAGTGCCGAGCGGAACACTCAAGAAGTAGGGAAAAGCACTTGCCCGCGGCTCGTGTTTACCCTACACTTCTTTCGTGCTCTCGTCACCTCCTTGCGTGCTTTATAACAGAACAAAGCACGGTTTCGCCTTTTTATTTGTTAGTTAATCCCCCTGGATGGGATGATAGTCCATCACAGAGTTACCCGCGGCATTTTTTCACCAGTACCTATTTCTACATCAGTCGAGTACTGAAAGTTTCTTGTCAAAGAAAACAACACGACAACATATTGAGACTAGCCTCCGAACCATTGTCCCTTTGTTCTTTTGATGGATAGTGCAATTGAGACTTCAGCTATACCACTAATGCGGATTTCAATCGTACTAGAGCGGTTTTAATATGAGCGTCCTAAAACCATAACCAAAGTAATAACTCTAACCAATCACAACAGGAACAGAACACAAAATGAAGTAATCTAAAATCAAAGCAAATTCCCTTACCTTCTGAATATCACAAACATTATCTGAAGTTGATTTCACTGGAGGAAGTACCCTATGCGAAAACAAATAATTAAATTGCAACTATTTGAGGTCAAGGTTTGAAAAATATAAAACATTCTCTAACTGACTTTCAATTTTGACTACAAAGAATGTCCATGGTAAAGAAAACCATTCTTCTGTCCACTGACGTAACCATACCTTACAGAGGAGAGAGACAAGGGGTGTGAACTAGATTCGACACTATACCTTTTCACTACTGTTGCCTAGCCCTCTTCCTTGATGGCTGTTAAACCACTTTCTCTCTTTTTGTTTTCTTGTTTTCGACACTTTAAATTGTACTTTTTCCTATAGCTGCCTTTTGATTAACGCTTTCACTCCTAAGAGTGCCACCCCCGGGTCATTTACATTCTATACACTGGTTTTACACACTTTTAAGTTTCATTTCGAACATTTTCTCTACGGGTGGACGCACACTAGGGGGGTAGTCATGGTATGGACTCCTCTGTGGACTTGTTGTAGTGACTAATCCATGCAGCAAGTCGCACACACGCCACAAAAGATATACACAGATACAAGTGCCTTGTAGTGTTTACACAAGGAAAGGAAATTGGACACAGGAACAGTCCAGATTTGGTTTCTGATTGGTTTTTTTGTTTGATCACAGGGAGACCCAACATCCCCGGAGACCCAGGGGCAGATAGTGACTGTCGGGAGAGGGAAAAGCCTGAATTTCAGCCGTCTCTTCTGGTCAATCACTCTCGGGAGTTAGCGACCAGAGGAGGCAGCTGAAATTCAGGCTAAGGGAAAGTCTTTTTAATTCTTTAGGAAAATCTTTTTGATATCCACGTTAGGGTGATTTTAATACAAACACATATAAATCATTTTAATTTTAAACTATTATTATTTAATACCCCACCTGAGTAGTCTTGCATCATGATGTTTCTCTTGATTTTGTCACCTTAGCCATTCGACAGGAAGACGTCTGTCTCTATTATTAGCCTGATGCTAAGTTTGCAGGGTGAAAGATGTTGGACTTTCTCCGTTGTTAAGATTACAACTTTTCCAATAAGACTACACGGACGTGTTAATCAGAAGCTTACACATTTTTTCTTTTAGTCTATATTTCCGAAATGTATGTGAGAATTTAAAGTTGGCTGCAGTTGTTGGGTCCGTTGAGAACAATGACCCTAGCGTTTTAATTAACTTTGTCTTTTAGCCAATTTCCGCTTAATTCAGGAGAGGAGAAACGAGGAAAAGAGAAGAGAGAAGAGGAGAGGCATGGAAAAAAGGAGAGGAAAGGAATGCTTTCGTGGAACAGTCGTCGGCCTCTGGCCGACATGATATGTTTGACTAATTGGCGTGTGGACACACCCGAGAAACTCCTCTGGGAACCCTGGGCACTTTATAGCGAAAGCTGAGAGACTATTTATCTAGGGCCCTCTAAGTTTTTAAAAAACAGTTCATTTAACGAGCAAATTGCCACCACCTGGCTTACACGGCCAAAGTATCTGAAAATGAAACATCCTTCTCGGCCAATGTTTGTACAAACACGAGAGAAACACATCAGTGCTCGATGCCAGGACACACTTAAAACCTACTAATACGTTCCAATACACACACTCATCAGGCTTTAGTAGAGGTAAAGCCTCAGACCTCTCACAACAAACTCTTCGGAGGTAATTTTCGAACACGAATCAAAGATTTTAAGTTGCGCTTTGTAGACAGAGGTTATCAACATACCTACTAATAAGACCCTAACTGATAAGCTGTGAAAATAGACATGTTTTCCCAACCTCGTTCCCAGGCCTTTTTCCTTAAATTTTAATTTGGAGAGGAGGGAACAAGCCTGGGAACGAGGTTGGTGTTTTCCGATATTTTTTGCACGATAAAAACCGACAGAAGAGAAACAGAAAGAATCACGCAATATTAACGGGCACTTTGTAATCTTAAAAATTGTTAAAACTGGCAAATCCCAGCTCCTATTTTACCCCCTCAGGACCTCTATAGAGCCCCCGGCTATCTTGAACATACAATGGACGACAAAAATTATACGGGATAACGGCTGTTCGAAGTAGTCAGATAGTAAATGAGTGAAATCCTAAACCAAGGCAAACGTGTACTGAGTTTGCGATAGCGGGTTCAAGAAAGAATTAACTGTTTTAAAGCACAGCTTTACGGAACGTTCAAACACCTCCGTATGGAAGCGTAATTCTAGGCTTGCAATACAATAAAATAGAATGAGAATGTAACAAAATAGCACGGACGATTGTTAAATTACAGGGGCATTGCGATTTTCTATGACAGATTATTCATACAGCTGTTGAAGGCTCGACTGCAAGAAAGTCATATTTTTGCCTGAGTTTTTTTCCTCCTTTGCACATTTCGAGTGCGGCTTCGCTTTCCGCCATTGACACTTTCAGTCGCAAGTTTTAAACTACTTTACTTTATTTTGTTTCTTTTTCTTATTTTTTCTTTACAACAAACAAGCTGAGTAAATACGACTTTTTGAGCGGAAAGGTACGATTTCTGGGAAACAAAATTAACTGTTTTTACCAGTTACCAGCACAAAAGTGAATAATTATATCTCCATGTCATATGGAGTTATATTCACTCAGTCTCTAACAGTGTAAAAATATTACACTAATAATAAAACGCTGCCCTCTTCTCTTTATACACCAGCGATTTTAGACATTCTCGAGGTATTTTTGGCCAGCAGAAAGTTCCAAGGCTTTGAGATCTCTAGCTGCTCAACATTGGTGTAATCCCCGTCATGATAAATGATCTCAACATGCGCCTTACAAGCAGGGTTTCGCTTACGGAGATTTACTAATTTTAGACAGTTCAATTCAATCTTAGTAAGAATTTTCTTTCATCAGGCCAGCTGAGTAAACAGGACCGTTTTGAGAGAATAGTTAACGACCTTTGACTCGGTCACCAACAACGCAGTGTGTAAATTGTCAGATGAAGTTTTATTTTCGCGATCTCTATAGAAACATTACACTTGTCTAATTATTTCCATATAGCACCGCGATTTTAGACATTCTCGAGGTGGATTAAGCCAGGCGAGAGAGACGAGCCTCTGAGATCTCTTGCCGCTCAACATTGTTGTAATTCAACATTCGACAATGCTGTGGTCAACATAGAGAAATCCTGGCATCGTGACAGCTGTGGGATTCTCGGGCTTTGCTCTGCAAAGGAACACAGCAACAGAGATGAGATGAGCGACAATGTTGGCGGTACGGGGTTTCTTTAGAGAAAAAGGTGAAATTCGAAAATAATTCTCAGCCTCCGAAAATTGAGGAAAAAACCCTCATCCTGCCGATAATAACCTCACTCCTTCTCCCCTGCACTTGCCCCAGAATAGGGTACTAAGCTGTTGAGCTGACTCCATTTACTTTTCATAAGAAAAGTAAAACGGCCATTTTAGGTTCCACATATAAGTACATAACACACGGTAATTCAAGGCTTACGAAAATATCACGGCCTATTACAAGTCGGCGGTCCTCGTCGTACCTTTTACTGTGTTTTAATTTTTAAGCGATTACCGTTGGAGATTTAATATACGTACGTACGAAATCCTCGTTAGAACTAGTACCTCCTGGATGTCAGTCGAATAAAAGCAAATGAAAAATATACGCCTCTTTAAGGTTACTCCGGACCTTCGCAGGTGTCCTTCCTTGTCCTCCGGGAAAAAAATCGTATGTGCGCCATTTTAAAGGAAAACATGGCAAACTATAGATCGTTGGAAAGCTTAATAAATGTAGATTTCGGAAAAAAAATATGAATTGCCAGTTTTTTTTTTTTTTAATTCCAAGAAAGAAAATTGCACAAATGACCGCGAAAATGACCATGCGTTATTCCGGCAAACTAATGAATTAATAGGGTACCAAAATTCGGCAGATTTCTGTGAAATTTTGCCTGAACATTCCTTAGATGTTGTGAAAGAAAACTGTGTCGAAGATTTTTGAAATTTATAATATTTCACCTGTGGCGATCTTCAATGCAATGCCCATTGCGCATTCTTTGCAGCTCAAACTTGACAGATTAATTTAAAAATAACCAGTCAGAATATCGAAGAATGCTGACACACTTTTGATGATTGATTCTTTGTGTTTAATACTGTGTAGTTATTTCGCCAATGCGCTTGGATTTGATACCCTATTAATTCAATTGAATGACACATGGTCATTTTCGTGGTTGTTTGCGATTTTCTTTTGCGGAATTGAAGAAACCGGCAATTTATATATTTACATCTAATCTACATCTATTAAGCTTTCCAACGATATATAGTTTGCCGTGTTTTCCTTTAAACTGGCGCGCATACGAATTTTTTCCTCGAGGACAGCCGCGAAGGTCCGGAGTAACCTTAAACAGCAGTTATTGTCAGAGTCACTTACTCATAAATTGGTTTGAAGTGGCTTGAGTACACCCACCTAATTCAAGTTTCGAGTCGTCACGGTTTTCACCCAACAGACAATTTTGTTTCACGTACAGCCTCTTCGCGACTGGCATTCATTCCACTCTCTCGCATAATAGGTCCATTTGGAGAAAAGTTCACGCCCACGTCCTGTACTTCATAGTGGCAACAGTTGCCTTTCATTCTATCGACACAAAAATGATACTACAATGTCAGTTTGGGCGATAAATTTATTTATCTCAGAGTGCTTGCAAAAAAGACGGGTGGATAGCCGATAATCTAGCCAGGATACAGGTGATCATTACAGTGAACGCTGCCGAGCGACACGTCGCTCTGGTTTAGTTTGTCATGCTGTACAGAATGGTTCTAACGTAAATAAAAAATGAAAGTTAGCGAGTAGTTTTTTACCCTGGGAACGTTCAGTTCAATACTTTACAAAATGATTTTTTTCGGAGAATTTTACCCTGTTCCAAGCCCAGGTATTCCTGTTAGTGGAATAGACACAACAGAAATACTCACAGTTTGCAAGTCATATTGGTATTCCCCCATTCTAAAAAGCCTGTTTGTAATAGTCAGGTATGTCTGCAGGGCGTTCAACGAAGGGTTTCCTGCCGTACATACACAAAGGAAACAGCATTCCTTAACAAACCAAGGAGGGCTTACCTTAAGTGACAAACAAAAACCTCCATGCTTTGAAAGCCCCTAAAGCATAACACAAAATGGTGGAATATAATCATCAAAAGCATTCCTGAGTCACAAGTTTTTTTATTCCAATTGACCCTCTTTCCTGCCATATTGCCTTTTTCTTTACTCCCTTCGTAACGTTACATATAGTTGAGCTTTTATTTCGCATAGAGCCTTAAAAAACAAAACCAAATAACATGGCCATAAAAGGCCATTCTGGGTGCCTCAGGGTCGAATTGAGGTTTCACTGAAAGTACTCAATCTCAACGCCATCAGAAAGATAAAAATTACGATCCTTGTATTCAGAAAGTAACTCCACCTTACCACAGTGCTATTTCTTTCTCCCTCTGTAACCTAAAACAGTCGCTGAATTTTTAAATGTTGCAGTAAAACTAATGAAATTAAATGGAATACCTATAGAAACACAAGAGCGGCTTAGGGTCAAATAGAGATTTCCACGAAACTTTTGTTTGGTTGTTACCGTGATAACACCATTAACAGGACAAAAGTTTAAGATCCATGTGGATAAAAACTGCTGCAATACCACTGCTACTGCTGCAATACTTGCTGCAATACTATTTTTCTCTCTTTGTATTGTTATGTAATGGCTACGTTTTTCATTTCCCAACGAAGCTAATAAATTAAAAAAACACCGAGATACAAAAGCTAAGGCAACTTACGATCAGCTAGAGGTTTCTCTGCAATCTCAACATCACTAAAAGATAAAAGCTTAAGATCCTTTAAGGTAAAAACTTAGTTGAACTTGCCAACAGTACCTCTTCTTTCTCCCTTTACAAGTACTGTTACATAATGTAAGTTATGTAATAGTTGAATTTTTACATTTTGCGGTAAAGCTAATAAAGCCCCCTGGCTTTACCTTCAAAGTGAAGAGGTGGCCATTTGTACAGCCCTTCAAGTGGAGTTTGGTTATCATCTCTTTCTAAATCTTACTCTGCTTGACTTAAACATAAAATAAAAGCATCAGACAAGTTAGAAATGTGAGCGTCATTTCACAACAACGTGAGAAAGTGCCAAATTAATTTACATCGCAATTATGTCAGCTTGCCTTTTTTTTGGTAGGACTATCTAAGTAGGTGGCGACCTCTGCAATTACTGGATTAGTTCCGTTGAAGTGTTTTGACAGAAGATAAACTGGACAGCTGAAAGGAAGTCATTAAAAATACCTCCTTGAATAAATGAGTGACAGAGAAAGTGACAGACAGAGTCCAGGGGGGTACTCTGTGAATTTTTGGGTGGGGTTGAGCTACTGGGACTGAGGCATTGTGAAACACAACATATACAACTCTAGAGTACACAACAAAAAGCTCTACCTCATCTCAGACTAACTGAGTAACAACTCCTATTATAGACTCAAGTCTTCAAACAGCTGATCAGTCTCCTGATAAATTATTGAACCCTCCTCAAGGTCAAACCTCTCTGATTCCTATACCCTATCCCAGACTAAACTGCTTCAAAACTATAAATCTTCACAGCTGCACCTCCCCATCAACCACGCCAAAATATGCTGGCCGTGATTTGCTGTCTGGAGTCAATTATTAGCTGGTTACTTCACGCTGCATTTTTCATGAACCTCCTGGCAGGGGACATAGTCCTTGCTGCCTATTACATCCATTATGTTGACACCTACTACAACTCATTTTGACAGGACTGCCTATGACCGCAAGGCCTACGTGGCATTTTGTAAGGGTTACGCCACAGATCTTTGGTGTGGATTTATGTTTTTTTTGTTCTGGCATATAATGTCTTATAAGACTTAAGTGTTCCTTTGGCATGGGATTAACATGGAATGCACCTAGGCACAGGACTTATACATGGAGTAACCCCTCCCCCCCCCCCCTTCTTTGGTAGACAGAGAGAGAAATCAAACCACAATTCACTCATTTTAGATAGCTTCCAGATTGCAAATGTGCGAAAACTTGCTGCCTATCAGCATCTATTTTTATCTTGCTGTTTTATGAACCAATAGTCACGTGTAAACAGTTAAAGAATAGGTCATGTTGCTGGTGGTAATTGTTACGTTATCAAAGTGTTTCTCACACAAAGCGGATACCAGCTGTTAACCTTAAAATCATAATAACCAGAGGCCGTTTATTTTAATAACTTTGTCGGAAGACCTTTGATTTTTAGAAATCTTGCATTGACGGCTTCTAGATTTTACTAGATTAAGCATGAGCAGTTATTTTTATCTTGATGTTCCTGTGTTGTGGAACAAAATTTTCCCAATTGCAACTACCTCTTGGACTATATGGGCGTTTCATTGGAGTCGGTGCTGTCAATTTGCTGAGTCGAAGTATTGATGTTTTCACGCTTCCAGCCATAATTTCATTCATCATTCATACCTCTGTTTCTGTTGCATGTCCTCCTATGGTGCAGCATTATTTCAAAATTATTTGACGTGAACAGGGACACGTCGACTTTCCGGTGTGTTTTTTCCCGATATGACCCTTGCTATCAGTCCGAGACTTTGATCGGCCGCCATCTTCTTTTTATCCACTGGCACAATAATTTGCAGGCCCAGGAATCGCCTGTTAGACTGTCCCCTCGTCCCCAGGAGCTTGTCGGTTTTCAAAATGGCTGTCAGCTAACTGATTTGAACAACGTAAGCCTCTAAATTTTTGGATCGACGTTTAAACGTCGTTAAACGTCCGAAAACAGAAAGCATCCGAACATTCATAAGACCAGTTTTTTTATAGAACAAACAAATTAACAGGACTACTGCGCAAGCACGTAACCAGGACCACTTACACGACGAAACCTAACCTAATCACCCTTTGAAGAAAAGAACGGATTGGGTTCGAAGAATTGAAGTTGGAATTTCGGTTGCCGAGTTACATTGATTCTTAGTCTGTATCAGTACTGCTTTGCATTTCTTTTTCTAAGCAAACAAAGTGGCCTGGATATAGTTGTCGGCACTTTATGACTGAGAACTTGTTTGCTTGAATCGTTAAGAACAAGGCTACTCGGTGAGACCATATAGTTAGTACGCTTGACTGTAGCCCTGGGGGGGGGGGGGGGGTAATCCCTATAGTAGGGCTACACGGGGAGGCTCCGCCCGAAAGAGGTGCCTTTTTTAAGCTCGAGGTATATAATAGGGTAGGGAAAATAGCCATTTTAGTTAACGAAAGGGTCACAAAATCAGCTGCAAAGTGGAAGAAATGGTGGCTGAAGCAAGGTCTATCAAAGGGTGCCTCATTTTAACAGAAATGACTACGCAACTTAATCAAACAACTGAAAACCCTGGAAAAACGTGGCGATTAAAGGAAATTCTAATTGTTTTGGCTCCTCCGTGAGGTATAAGAGAGGCGTGCAATTTTGCTCTAGGTGTATCAAAGGGGTACCATTTTAGTAAAATCTAGTATATTAAAGGGTAAGGGTTTGAACCTCGGACGGAACCTCCCCGTACAAAACTTTATTGAGTAGCCCCCTCCCCCCCCCCCCCAGGACTGTAGTGTAATCAGGATAAAATTGTTGAGACAAGCAGCTAAGGCGATGATCTCAATTGGATAACCATTATAATGTTGCTGGTTGTTACTGAGAATGGCTGACGTTTCCTCTTTCGAATTGTTTGCGTGATCTAAAAAAGCTTCCAAAATAACAGAAACATGCAGGACGTCGGAAAAGTTCCCAGTAGAGGGAGCCTGCACGCGGGGAGAGACATCTCTTCATCTTTTCAGCTTCACACGTGTAGGAGACGCCCCCAAAGAACGCAGACTAGCCGAGAACGCCTCCGAAAGGTTTGGATTTAGCCAAAGTGTGAAACAGTTTAAGCGGAGATTTAACACTGCATGACTAATCAAGTTTTCCATCAATTTATAGCGCTGCCAAAATCGTGAAACCAAAACTAAAGTAATTATGCAAGGATCAGAGCATACAATATCTTCTTACCCGTCTCATATCCGGTCACGAATTTTTTCTACATTCTGTGTTTGTTAATTCTGTGGATGAATGTACATCTCAGCTTTCTACACGACCTGCATTTTTGTTAAGTTTTAAAACATATTACAAATTTGTTGTATGAATGAAACTTAAAATGAAGAAAAAACAAAGCATTGCGGTAACCATATTTTTTTTTTGTGAAAAGTGATATTGATATTGGTAGTCTTCCATTTTTGTTTCACCGTTACTCAAGAAAAACTTGACACTGACTTCGATTGAATTTCTGCAAACAAAACTTTCTGTTGTATCTGCTTTTTCTGTAGTCGACTGCCCAAAAATTTTATACTGAAATGTGACATGAACTTCCCAAATTTTGTTCATTACTGTTTTTTCTGTAAAAAAGAGATGGGCAATTTTTAAAATTGCTTACTCGTGAACGCCAAATTATGAACAGATGATTGACTTTTGGTTGCTACAAAAATTGTGTGCGTGATTGACCGTTTTAATGCAATCAGTTCTGTTTTTCTGCGCTTCTTGGCTTTGCTTAAACAACGTCATGTGTTATTCAAACAGATAATAACGATACTGGACAAATAAAGATAATGCCAGGATCGGGACCAAAATAAATCCGGGTTAAACGTTGTCCAAGGTTTCAGTTTTAACTATCTGTCGAAAATCATAACTTAATTTGAAGAGCTCCTGTTAACAAAGTTATAAAACAGCATTAAAAATTTCCACCAAGCCTGCCTTGGGCCCGTTTTACGAAAGTTCCCGATAGCGTTACAAGCCCGGAAAGCTATTTTACGAGCGTAAAATTTACGTTAAAGATTCAAATTTTGTTGGTTTTTAAAGCTAAGAATTAAAATTCTACAGTGACGAAACAAGTCGAGCTGGTTTGTGGGCTAAAAGCTACACCGCCATTTTATAGAAATTAATTTTAAAATATAGGTCTGGCCCGAAAAGTTACCGGGACTCAGTTTCAAGGAAAGGACCCCAGGTTAGCTGAATCCTGCTTTGCACAGTTAAGCCCTGAAATAAGGCCACTGAAAGCTACAATTTACAGTTACAATACATTTCACCAAGATGGAGACAAAGCTCTTTGTTCCGAACACCGACAAAATGTTAACGTGCTTCGTAACAAGAGATCCAGAGATAAAAACAATCCGTGTTGTCATCCGTCCAAAGTTCATTTCCTGGAGTGAAAATAATCTTTGTACTTGTTTTGGTCTTTTCGTCAATTGGATAATCCGCTAAGTGGGCGTAACATCTCGCATTTTATAAGCACAACGCACAAGTACACTCCCGGCAGTACGCATACTCTGAAGGAGTCCGGCATAGGTTTTCATAGACCAAGGCTTGCATCCTCATCATCATGGTATGAAAAACAGGATAGTTTGAATTCATTCAGTGAGGTACAGGGCGCAAAGAATTTCACTGAACAGATCGTTTTCATATTGTTACACTTGACGTTGTTTATATTTCAGCCAAAAAAGATTTGCCCGCCAAAAAAATTGAGCTGACTTGCGATGAAATTTTATTTGATTCCACCTGGCAACCTTGTAGTAAAAATTGGTCGCACTTGTAAGTTTCCTGACACCTTCATTTTATGTTTTAATCCAACAGAGTAAGATTGCCAACGAGATGAACACCAAAGTCCGTTTGGAGGGCTGTATAAACGGCCACCCCTTCACGGTGGAAGGTGAAGGCAGGGGCAAACCGTTTGAGTAAGTTGAAGTCAGTTTCTAAACACATGGAACTTTAAATGCTGTTTTTAATGGTGTTGAGACTACAGAGGTCAACAAAGTCGCTAGTTGCTTTGCCCTTTATCCCCAATAGCTTTTATTAGTCATTTTCTAGAGTTATTAGTTTCGCCGCGAAATTGAAAAATTCGTGATCATCACCAGCTATAACAGATCAAACGAAGAGAGGAAAGGCCTTGTGGCAAGTTAAAATAAGATCTTGTAAACGTTCGTGGATAAACCTTTTGCGAAAACTTTTATCCAGCCTCAAGTCACCCACAGGTATTTTCTTTAGTTTTCTAATAGCTCTGTCGAGATATGGAAAATTCAACTATTACGTAATACCACCAAGAAGAGAGAAATAGCATTTTGGCAAGTTAAAGTTAGAGTGTAGTTTTATGAATGGTAAACATCTGTCTTTTAAAGCGCGTTGAGATTGCAGTAATAGCCCAAGCAATAATTTGAGGAAACCTTTATTTAGCCCTAGCTAAGTCACGCTATGCCTTTTTGTAGTCAATTTATTTTTTATCTCTATTAACTTTGCTGCGGAGTTCAACCATTACGTAACGATACAAAGGCCGGGAGAGAAAGAAAACAGGGGTACCCAACGGTTCGTTTCGTGGAATATCTGTTCGGAAGGCCTAAACTCGCCTGAGATTTTCGGATTTAATTGCAGTGAAAGCTAAAGATTTCTTCGGCGAAACATCACGTCAGACTTTCGTAACAAGAGGACTTGTTAGTTCCTATTGTAGGGACAAATATGTCTGTCGTTTAGAGTGCAAAACAAGGTCACCTAGCATTTTCGGAGAGCCATTAGCAGCTCGAAAATTCGGCGGATAGGATTTAGTTTCCTAGAATTTTCTGCGGCCTGAATTTTTAGCTAAGAAACGCCGAATAGATCAATCTGTATTAGCTTACACAAATATGTCTTTAAAAAGCTCTGAAACAATCTAAGAAAGCAAAAATGATATTTCAAGTATCTTGCTGAAAGTTTCTCGTTGGGTGCCCCTGAGAAAAGACATTATGGCTGCAGGGTTACCGAAACCGCTTGCCCAAGAGGGTCAAAAACAGAAAAACTTCGAGCCCATGTTAAGACTATACGCCAGCAGTTTTGTGGTTCCCAAAACGTCGGGTTATTCGTTTCACATGTTATTTCTGGGTATGCTTTTGCCTGAGCCTATGATTTCTCGCTTCTAACGTTAAGTTATTGTTCAAGTATCTTATCACAGTAGGTACTCACATACGTGTCGACTCTGCACTAACGTGGGAAAGTAGCAAACTTAAAATCTACTTAATGAGTCCCTGCGGTTTGTACTGTAAGGAATACACACCAAAAACATAGAGGCGGATTTTGATGATGCTCGCAGCTATGATTAAAATCCCTTGGTTGCACTACAGGGGGGGGGGGGGGATATTGGACTTTACCCCCCATGCTGGGTGGACACAGGAAAACAATGAGAAACATTGATTATTGTGGCAAACCTTGGGTGGCAGGAAAGGCAGAGCCTATCTCCCCTAGAGTAGCGGCGTCTCTAGGGGAACCCATGTTAGGGTGTAACATAGGATGGACCAGAAGAGGGGTGCCCTTCTGGGAGGACAATAGGTCAGATGATACGATGGTACCATCCTGGAAGAGATCCGGACCTATTTCCCAGGGTGGCTATAGCACTTACTGTGGGAAAAGTGCAGCCTAGGGTGCACTTCCCTGCCACCAAAAACTTTATTAACTAACCAACAAGGTTAACTGACAACAGTAATAAATGAGACAGCTCCAAGTAGATAACATAATCTTAAATAAGGGCTCCTTGCTTACTTGTGAATGGCAGTTCCAAATTTACAATTGAGAAGATGAGGAATGACAAAGCTACCAATACAGGGAGGGAGGGAGGGAAAGCAAAGAACAACCTAGCTTGAAGAGTAGCTTACAACTGAGACAGGGTCACAAGACAAGGGGATTTTACTAACTGGTGATTGCATGCCGAGATCACATGGAAGCGTGAGGGGAAAAATACTGGGAGCTTTGTCATACAGGTTTAGAGGGTAACAAAATAACTACTTCCGGTTAGACATTGCCCCCAGACTATTGCCCAATAACTGAAACCTTGAGATAACAGAGCCAGTGACAAATGAGTTATGGGTTTGACATAAACCACAGAGAACATTAACAACAGTTTAAATGCTTAAACTTAGAATTCAAGTCACTCAGGAATATTTTTCGCTGATCACAATCTCAATCTTGGATTTTGTACTATGCTTTAGGGGTTTTCAAGTTATGAAGATTCGTGTCACTAAGGGCGCGCCCTTGCCATTTGCCTTTGAAATGCTGACTCCAATGATGACGTATGGCAGCAAACCCTTCGTCCAGCACCCTGCAGACATACCTGACTATTACAAGCAGGCTGTTGAAAATGGTGGATTGTCATGGGAGCGGATCGTAACCTTTGAAGACGGAGCAGTCATGACAGTTTGCAACCAGTCAACGTGAGTTGAATAACTCTTCTTTGCTATGTCCTTGCTACCCTTTAATTTCCAGGATCATCCTAGTTCAAAGCACAGAAGAATTTGAGAATGTCTTCGAAGCAAAGTCGTTTTGAAAAATATCGAAAAATGAACAGTGCTATGGTGAAGGTTTCGTATATTGCCTTTAAAGTTAGAACGGCTTGTACTGCATAATGATAGGATAGTGTCGCTTGTCAGCGTTCATTTCAATGGTCACATGTGTCCCGTCTAGTTTATAGGCATTCCGCCCATAATTTAGTCTAACACAACGGCGGAAACAACACAACAGTTTTCCTTTAAGCTGGCCGCAAAGATGGCGAAATTTAAACCACTCATAGAGCCAGTTAGTATGCAATACCATCATTAGTACTCGCGAAGTCAGTTGCAGGCGTTAGGACATAACTGAAATTATCAATCAAACTGAGATAATAATATCATTCTTTTTTATGTTCCCAGAATGAAAGGCAACTGTTTCCATTATGAAGTCCATCTTGTGGGCGTGAACTTTCCTCCAAATGGACCTATTATGCAGAGGAAGGGAGCGGGCTGGATGCCAGTCACGGAGAAGCTGTGCATGAAAGGAGACTATCTGGTGGGCGAAAGTGACATGACTCTGAAGCTTGAAGGAGGTGGTTGTTACACATGCCACTTCAAAACCACTCACAAGTAAGTGAGTCTAAGAACGACTGCAGTTGGTTGAGGTGCGTTTTTCTTGCACCTTCCCAGTTAATTCGTCCCCTTCATATGCTGTTAGTCGACTAACATGCAAGAGGTGCCAATTCTAACGAAGCTTAACGAGTACTACTTACCGCGATCGAATCTCGTAACGGTGATCACAATGAAATTAAAACACCTTGAATCGGTACAACGAGCAACCATCTTACTTTTAAACGAAAGTCCCCACCGGGATGTTACCATCTTTGCTGTCGATTTTCCTGATTTATGAAAAATGTAAATGGAGCGAGCTAACTAGCCTCTAACCGGCTGTTGTGGGGTGCGCAAGAGAAGGAGGGGATTATTATCTGCAGGATGTTCGCTTCAGAGTTTGTAAAGGACGGCCGGGGGTTACTTCTTCTTTCGGGACTAGGAGGATTACTTTCGAAATGTAACTTTTTTCACGAAAGAGACCCTGTACAGCCCACATTGTCACTCATCTGATTCCACTTGTTTTGTTCCTTTGCAGAGCAATGAATCCTGCAGCTGTCAAGCTTCCTGGATTTCACTATGCTGACCATCGCCTTGAGATTACCAGTCATGACGCGACTTACACCAATGTTGAGCATCAGGAGACCTCAAAGGCTCGTCATCCCGTCCTGGCCTGATCTGCCTCGAGAATGTCCAGCATCGCGTGACGGTTCAGAGAGAAGTCAGCAACCTCTCTCATTTTGATGGAGCTAATTAGTGTAATGTTTTTATAGCTAGAGATTGAGTAAATAAAACTCCATCGGAACATTTATACACTGTGTTGCTAGTTAATTTTGTTTCCCGGAGATGGCGGTACCTATTCGCACAAAACAGGGTAAGGGAGGCTGTATTCGTAAGGCGCAATTGATGACCAATGCGTTAAGAACACTAATCATGACACAGATTACATAAGCATTGAGGAGTACAAGATCGCTCTTCCCTGACCTAAAATCCTTCTAGAATGTCTAAAATCGCTGAGTGGAGCAGACAGCACCCTTTTATCGTGATTGCATGTTCCACCTGATTAGTGTAATGATTTCACAACTAGAGACTGAGTAAAACTGACATGTAATTTATACACTTTTTTGCTAGTGCATGAATAAAAAAGCAGTTAGTCTCGTTTTCCAGGGATCATATTTATTCGGTTTGCCTGATGTAAAAAAAACTGAAACAAAAACACTTATAATAGCTTTCTGACCTCTTAGATTTCTTTCACGGTAGTTCCGTGTTGAAATCCCCGGCCACGATATGTAAATAGCCAACTTCCTCCCACCAGTTGGGATTTTTAAAATGTTTATTTTCAGTATATAATGTTACTTTCTCTGATTTATGGTGTCCCCAATCAGTACTTCGGTGTTAAAATACATTGACACCTAAATGAAGTGATTTATTTTTTCTAAAAGAAAACTTGCGGCTGAAAGTGCCAATGGCGGAAAGCGATGCCGTACTCGAAATGCGCAAACCAGGAAAAAAACTCGGGTAAAAATATGGACTTTCTTGCAGTCAAGCTTTAAACTGCTGTATGAATAACCTGTTAATTAACAATTATTCTACGAGGGCGCGCTGGATATCAAATGATAGATAACCAACTCGGCGCTACGCGCCTCGTTGGTTATAATCATTTGATATCCAGTAAGCCTGAGTAGAATAATTGTTTTATTAAAAACTCAACCACAAGAAAGAACGGGAAAAAACGAGAAAAGAGATAAAAAGGGAACAAGAATCGGTCACATGACTGAACGAAAAAGGCGCTAAAACCTTGCGAAGTGTTGCAGCGTTTCATTGCAAAGCTGAATGAGTGAATGTGAACAAAGTAGCACAAGTTTTGGAAGAAATCCTCTAATTATTGGCTCTGAAATATGGTAAATGTTTTATTTTCCTGAAACATTGTTGTAATCATCGTTCAAAGCGGATTGAAGCCGTACAATTTCACCATATTAGCTGCAAGAGTTGAAACGGAACAACTTTGATGTAATCTGTTCGTACAACGCGGAGCCATCATGTACGAGTTTGATCGAACTGAAGACAGAACTAATTTGAACTTGAAGAGGTAATTTCTATGCAGCTCAGAAGCAAGATTACTGTTGCGAGGAACATTAGAATTCACCGTTATAGTTTGTTAAACGCAAAGCACAAAATGTAGTGGTTCTCGGTTTAGAGGTTGCGGACGGAATGGTAAATTCAAACAACTGGAAAAGCGATTCAACTCTGTTTACATGGCATCCGATTTCTACGGGAGCAATTTGGGCCTGTTGGAACACAGAGATGCAACGAGTGCAGGTAAAGCAATGTCAATTTTACGTGTTAAAGCTGAAAAAAAATCTCGCCCTTCGTTCCTTCATGGTAGTTTGCAGCTGTAGTTTGTTTAGTAAGCTTACTTGTTTAGACTGCTTCATGATTTTCGCACCCGCCGACTCGCCATGAATGTGTGATAGTTTTTATTAAATGCTTCTGCCCATTTCACTGTGTTTTATTTTATGTCTTGTCTTGATATTTTGAAGTGGAAAGCCTTCCTGGTAAAACCTACCGTTTGTTCAATTTTAATGACCGACGTGACGATCGAAGAAAGAAGTTAATTGTAAACACAACGCTTAATGCTTAAATTTCTATTTCTGCACAGTTTCTTGAAACAATTTTGACTTGGGTTAGACGACGCTGTTGGTGATGCTTGTTGGTGACGCTGTTGGAATTTCTGCTTAATTTAAATTCCCTGTCAAGTGATGTTTCTCGTCCATTTTTGTCGCCGGGTTGCTCGCGAGGAAAAAATTTTCAGCTCACTTTGTCATTTTGTTGTTGAATGTTCATTGACCATATTTGGTCGCAGCAGGTGTATGAGCTGATAGCCTAGCTCCGTTCAGCCAATCAAAATGCTAGAAATCCAATATACCTAGTCCAGTTTTTAATAAATAGAACATCACGACGACCCCTAAACTGATGGTGAAAATTCATTTTTTCTTTCCTAACCCCCCCCCCCCCCTGCAAAGGAATTGTCTTGTCCCCCTTACTCAAGCGTTCCAGGTTCTAGGCAGAGGCTTTGTTCACATTTCTTATGAGGTAAATTTGAAGGGAACATTTGTTTTCAAACTGACGTGTTTTATTGCTTTCATATGAAGGCTCTTTTCACTCAAACAGTACAGATAGTCCAGCAGATAAGTGTCAAATCAGGGGTGAGTACTGCACTTCATGATAAAAGCATCAAACTGGGCACATTAATACTAGACATCATGGAGAACATTTTTAAGATTGGAGGTAATCGGGATATGCTCCGTGTCAGCCAGGAGAGGGTAATAAAAGTAGTGGGGATAATTATTCAAAATGGCCGCCGCCAGAGATACTTCTTTGGTGTAGAAACATACAACATAATTGTCTTAAACAACGCCTGACCGTAACAATCCACTGAAATATGTTCAAGGATTACAATAATGCTATCAAAATTGGCATAGAAGGTTTCTGAGAATGAAAAATTGAAAAGATAATTCTGAGGTCCTAATTATGCAAATTAGAAATTTTAATGAATTCACATTTGATGATTGCATAGTTGTAGCTGACTTTTTCATTACTATCGTCTCAAATTTTACACGAGACAACCATAAATTGTTCTCTCTAACTGGTAGGAGAATGTACGACACTGTATTATTTTTCCTGGGGGCTGACAAATGGCCAGAAATGAAAAAAAAAAGTTTTCTTGAATTAGGTTTGTTAAAGCGTCTTGACTTATGCAGTTAAAAAATGGAAGTGCTACTGATTGTCCTAATTTTGTGGTTAATTATTTATTGTTTATCCACTATACGAACAGTTAGTTAGAGTAACTAAACAGCTATAGAGGCCTATTGCAAATAATTCCACTGTTTGAAGAGGATATGGTTGATACCGGTGGCCATCTTGGGTGTTACCTAAATGTACAACTCACTTGTATTGCTAAAAGCATGTGGAAATACATATTTTTTGTATGCAGCGATTCGATTCCGGGACTTGTATAAGAAAACATACCACAACCGGATATGCAGATTTACTCCTGAAAGCATTAAATGCCGGCCAAGGAAAGCTTCCATGCACAACCAGTTAGCACTCGTACTCTATGTGTTAGTTCAAAAGGCATCGCATCTAAGGTACAAAATTCTCCCAGCACGAAACCGAGCTGCGCAGAGTTGTGCGAATACTGAGAGCGCACCATAACGATTGCAATAACATTTCTGGCAGACGGAAGGAGCTCGACATCCTGGCCTGGGATAGCTAGATCAATCCATCGTTAAAGGACACGTCTGTTGGAAGACTTTATTCTGTATCCTAGAATTGCAACGAGGTACGTGTTCTTGGTTTGCACCTAGATGCGACAACAATGCTTAAACTATCACGAGAGTTGTACTGTTAACGGATTATGCTACTTCATACCGCAGACAGTGACTGGTTTCAGACGATGTTTGAAGTCGATATCGGCTAAAAAACTGGAATGCGGACTGGACGTTTACTCGGGGACTTTATGTAACTCGCGTGGTTCAGTACGTCAAACAATAACAGGTGCGATGCGCCATGTACTAGACGCGGCACCATGCCGTGTTTTACGGAAAGAAGAAGGTGCATAGCTAGAACGCTATAGAGTATGCTCATTGATGCTACATGTATGCTGGCATTGCATATGCTTGCATAGACAATGCGCGCAATTCACAGCAGCACACAGACTGAATTCTTCGAAGCTTAAAGATTGAGAGCTCATCGCTACTTCCAATATCTGATAACAATGTGAATAATGCAAGAAAAACTTTTTCAGAGAGGTTGTTAGAAAACATACTACTTCATCTGCACATGCTGAAGTCCCTTCCGTAACCCCTCATTTAGACATTGACAGGGTAAAAAGCTGGCTGTTTGTGGGCCTGGTGCTCTTTTAACGCTTAACTGCCCAGTCCAACAAAATTCGGTTGTATTTAATTGAACGAACCAATTAATTGAGAGCTGTAAAGGCTATAGACGACGGAGTAAATTTGCCAATGAAAATCTGTTTTGGAAGTTATTGAGCTGGTGTTGTGACTGTAGGTGACTAATAAACTGATGAGAATGGGAAATAAAATGAGAAATGACAATAAATAGGGCGTGTAGTAACGTATTTCTACGTTCTTTAACTGCATCGTAGTTCTGCTGTGAAACAGTTAAACAGGTAAGCTTGAAAGTGGCCACTGAAATTATTGAGCAGAAAGCGAAATTGTGGTTAAATGATTCGACCAGTGTAATTGAATTAATTAGATATTTAATTTGCATAATTTTGACCTAGAATGAAACAATACCCCTTAATTCAGTTAAATCACCCCCAAAATGTTAATGTTTTGTTTTGATGGAACATTCAACAAGCAGACATAACTAAAATGACAATTCAACACCGTATTGAGTTAACTTTGGTTCATTTTCCCAATATTAGTCTTTATAGTCCGAATGGCGGCCATATTCACAGATCCTATCCAGATTGCCTCTTATCAGTTTAAAACATTCCCTACAATACCTAGTGTTAGAGTGCCAAGTTTCATGCTTTTATCATAAAGTGCAGAATATTTTCACCTATCTGCTAGACTAATACATGTATGGATCATAAAAGACGTATTCATACGAAATGATTTGATACAAACAATGGTGTCCAGAAAGATTAATTTATAAAATATACAGTACATACACCGTATTTCCTTAATTTAAAAACAATTCTTTTCAAAAACGTAGCTCATAAATTTGCCTTTAAAACTTTTGATATAAAATACATACAGGTCCCTTCTAATCCTTTGCTGGGAAGGTAAGGGTTATAATTTCATGTAACAGCTTTTTGAGGATGTAGGCACAGTGGGAGAGTTATTTCAAACTTAAACCAATTTCCCTTCGGCTTGGATTTGCCCTTCACTCATTTACTATCGGATATTTTGAAATCCCGCTATTTCAAACTTTTTTTGTTTCCCCTGACGGTTCAAAATAACGGGGTTCAACTGTATGGCTATGACTATAAAAACAACAAAAGATTTGTTCCAGCCGAAGGTATCCCCCTCCCGACAAAAGAAATATTAATTATGAAAACAATATTTTATAGCATCCTGGCAGAGCCCCAAAAAATGTCCAATTTTTTAAACACTGGAGACACTACTTGAGCACTTTGGCAGAACGAATTATGGTTTCATATCAAAATGAGGCCCATCTTGTGCATGAATTTTTGTTATTGGACATTTTTCCTTGCATGAATTTTTTTTCGGTTTTTTCCCCACCCCCCCCCCCCGCCCCATCACTTTTCTAATGGTCCGTCCCTAAGAAAAAATAAACTGTTTTGAGTTTATAGGTACCGCAACCCTCGGGCAAAAAAATTACTAGCAACGCAGTGAATAAATGTTCCGATGGAATTTTATTTATTCAATGTCTAGCTATAAAAACATTACAACAAATAAGCTCCACCAAAATGAGAGGCTGCTGTCGGCTTCTCTCTGATCGTCACGCAACTCTGGACATTCTCGAGGCAGATCAGACCATGGGGGAATGACGAGCTTTTGAGAACTCCTCATGCTCGACATTAGTGTAATCCGTGTCATGTTTTGTAATCTCAAGGCGATGGTCAGCATAGTGAAATCCAGGGAATTTGATGACCGCTAGCGCTGCAGGATTCATTGCTCTGCGAAGAAACAGAACAACTGGAATCAGACACTGTTAGCTGTACTGCGTCTCTTTCGGGAAGAATGTAAAATTTCGAAAGTAACCCCCCTACTCCTGAAAGAAGAAATTACCCCCGACCTTTCATTCGTTAAACATTTCAGATAAAAAGCACCTGGTAATTTTCACCTTACAAAAATTACGATGGTGACCTGTAAAAATAAGAGGGATGATCTTTGTAACTTTTATAGGGTGTTTTAATTCTAAATTGATCAGCGTTTGAGATTTTCCCTCACGGACTCGCACGAATTTGTTTTTAGGCGAATGAGGGGGATGCATTATTTAAAAAAGGTGGGGGGGGGGATTAGCCTCAAGGAACTGCAGTCCTTCTTAAAGTCACTTACTTGTGAATTGTTTTGTAGTGACATGTGTAAAGACCACCTCCTTGAAGTTTCAGAGTCATGTCACTTTCGCCCACCAGAAAATTTCCTTTCATGCACAGCCTCTCAGTTACTGGCATCCAGCCCGCTCCCTTCCTCTGCATAACAGGTCCATTTGGAGGAAAGTTCACGCCCAAAAGCTGGACTTCGTAGTAGAAACAGTTGTCTTTCATTCTGCTGATGGATAATTAATTTTCACTTAGGTGGATTGGGTGGGTGGACTGCCTGTAAACTAGACAGGATACAAATAACCCTTAAAAACAACGTTGAACGACTCTATCCTTTGCTGCTACCGTCGGACTTAAGAAATATGCGCTTTATGTTGCTTTTTAAATCAGGCCTATAAAAACACTTCAGTGCTGAAAAGTGCGATAATCACTAGGCCTTTTATTTTTTATTGTTTATTCTTTGCGTCTTATTTACTTATCTATTTATTCTTCAATGTCATTTCAAATTTACTGTCTTTATTAGGTAGTTAGTTTACAGAGCCCCATTTAAACCAGCGTATGCTGAACTGGGCCTCTCTGTCCAAATATTGTTAATAAATAAATGAATTATATGCTGTATAAGGTCGTTCCAAGTTTTAAGACTGTATGTGAAACCTTCTTCACCAAAACAATTCTCTTTTCTTATATTTTTCAAAACGATTTTTTTCGGATTTTCTCTGATTTGAGCTAGGATATTCACGAGCAAAATACACAGCAAGGGTTATTCAACTCACGTTGACCTGTTGCAAACTGTCATGACTGCTCCGTCTTCAAAGGTCACGATCCGCTCCCATGACAATTCACCATTTTCAATAGCCTGCTTGTAAAAGTCAGGTATGTCCGCGGGATGCTCGACGAAGGGTTTGCTGCCATACTGAACCATCGGAGTCAGCATTTCAAAGGAAAATGGCAAGGGCGCGCCCTTAGTGACACGAAACGTCGCTTTTTGACACCCCCTAAAGAATGAGACAAAATCGAAGATTGTGATCAGCGAAAATATTCACGAGTCAGATTTTGAAGTTGGCCACCTTCTCACGTTTGAGCACAGATGCCCACGTGAGTAAGCGTATCTACTACGATGAGATGCTACACTATAACTTATGATAGAAGCAAGAAAACACAGGCTCCGGGAAAAGAATATAAGGTTAAAATCAGGATGGTAACGAGGTATGTTTTTTCATCGCTTAACCCTACTTCTATACGCAAATTTCCAAAAGCGTGGCCAACTTTTGTCCCTGATCCCACAAATATCGTACAGCCTGATCCCTCATTCCCCAAAAAAGTTCTGATTCCGATCCATGGTCTGTGATCCCTAATCCCAGGGCTGTGATCCCAGACCCCACCCTTCTGATCCTTGATCCCACATACCTCGTTACGACCCTGTAAAATGCAAAACGAATAACCCAACGTTTTGTCAACACAAAACTGCTGGCGTATGCCCTTAACATGGGCTCGAAGTTTTTCTGCTTTTGGACCCTCGTGATGTTTTGGTAACCTTGGCATTATGTCTTTTCTTTTCCTTCCCGGCTTTGTCGTTACGTAATAGTTGAATTTTAAACTCCGCGGCGAAGCTAATTTAAAAAATAAAATAAAATGACTATCAAAGCCATAGCTTGACTTAGGGCCAAAGAAAGGTTTCCCGAAGTTATTACTTCGCTATTAGCGCAATCGCAACGCAACAAGGCTGTGGCGATAAAGGACATAGCAACTAGCCACTTTGTTGATCGCCGTAATCTCACTGACACCATCAGAAAAGCATTTTAGGTTTCATGTATTTGAAAACTGACTTCAACTTACTCAAACGGCTTGCCCTTGCCTTCGCCTTGCAACGTGAAGGAGTGACCGTTTATGCAGCCCTCCATATGGACTTTGGTCATCATCTCTTTGGCAATCTTACTCTGTTGGATTTAAATAAAAATAAGAACGTCAAAATGTAAAAATGTGACCATCATTTTAATGTACTACAGGGTGCGGAGACGCCAAATTAAATTTAATGGCTAGTCAGCTAATTTTCTTAGAGTGCAAATCTATCTTTTTTGACTGGAAAATAAACAAACGCCAAACGATGGGTGGATACAGCATGCAAGCGATTGATCTGTCCAGTAAAATGTATGTGCCCTGGGCTTCAATGCAAAAATTCAAACTATCACTTTTTGTCATACCATGTTGCTGAGAAGGCAGGCTTAGTGTAGGCTTTGCTTCACTCTTTTGCAGAACTGATCAGCTCCAGCATCGGCGCTTGCTCTTATCAAGTGCAAGGTGTTACGCCCATTTTGCGCATTAGCCAATAGACAGCCTGAGGACTCTGCAGGGTAGGAGACTGATAGATGAGGAGACGATAAGAAACATCAACGGTCATTTTCCACCGCTAGCCGATAGGCGGAAGACAACAAAGAGTTTTTTCATCCGTATATATTGGGCTTGCAATAGTCTACTAAAGATAATAGCTATGAATTTCGAAGTAACATATTTTTATTTAATTAAGTTTCAGAGTTAACCCTCGCTATCTAGTACCCCAGGAATCGTTTATTGTATACTGTAAGGTGTTGCGTAAGTTTTTCAAGACAAAGAACTTTGTCTAGACAGTAAATTTAAAAATTTTAGCATTGGAAGGAACAGCTTCTCTTAATAATACCAATTTCCATACCAATATACTAAATGACACCAAACGCCGGTAAAACTAAATAGGATAAAAAGATTCTGTACAGCAAAAGGGACGGGAACAAGCTGTGATTTGGGGATTAAATGCAGGATTGTAAGATTGAAAGTGGATTGCAGTATCTTTGGTTGTGAGGTAGATGAACCTTTCATCAAGCTTTATATGCTTTTGTTAGGGTGTTCGTTGTGAAGTCCCGGGTGGTGTTACGCCCATTTATTGCTTGGAGATATGGAATTTCTCTTCTCGTGTTCGATTCGATATCTCACTCGTTCGCTACGCTCACTCGTGGATATCGCGTTGAACACTCGAAGAGAAATTCCATATCTCCGCGCGCCCAGGTATTATTGTCTATGAAATAGCTGATTTTATAATAAAAAATTCCTCTTCAATCTATGCGTCCAAAACGCCCAAATTGAACACTACTAAAAAGAATAAATCCCACCCCCAAAACAACATGTTTTTGTGTAGCATGATTTTGTATAGCTTACAACATTTTAAGGCTTTGCAGCTCCATATTGAACTATTACAACAATAACCACAATGAAATTGTGAATATATGAAACTCATATATTTGAACTGCGGAATGAAGAAATAAATGTAAAGTAGATCCTCGCAGTTATTAACGCAACTTATGCAGTTGCGAAAAGAAAGCCTGAAAAAATCAGGCTTGCCGGGACTCGAACCCTGACCTCTGCGATACCGGTGCAGCGCTCTAACCAATTGAGCTAACAAGCCAACTGGGAGCTGGCCATTAAATTGGTTCGTAATATACCCGGGAAAGATGAAGTTGAAATTGTGAATATATGAAACTCATATATTTGAACTGCGGAATGAAGAAATAAATGTAAAGTAGATCCTCGCAGTTATTAACGCAACTTATGCAGTTGCGAAAAGAAAGCCTGAAAAAATCAGGCTTGCCGGGACTCGAACCCTGACCTCTGCGATACCGGTGCAGCGCTCTAACCAATTGAGCTAACAAGCCAACTGGGAGCTGGCCATTAAATTGGTTCGTAATATACCCGGGAAAGATGAAGTTGAAATTGTGAATATATGAAACTCATATATTTGAACTGCATAAGTTGCGTTAATAACTGCGAGGATCTACTTTACATTTATTTCTTCATTCCGCAGTTCAAATATATGAGTTTCATATATTCACAATTTCAACTTCATCTTTCCCGGGTATATTACGAACCAATTTAATGGCCAGCTCCCAGTTGGCTTGTTAGCTCAATTGGTTAGAGCGCTGCACCGGTATCGCAGAGGTCAGGGTTCGAGTCCCGGCAAGCCTGATTTTTTCAGGCTTTCTTTTCGCAACTGCATAAGTTGCGTTAATAACTGCGAGGATCTACTTTACATTTAATAACCACAATGTAAATGTAAATACATGCATTCTGTAAATGTAAACACATGACACTTTTTTGAGGAAAAAAAATATTCTCCAGAGCATTTAGAAGGAAAAAAATCTCCCGCCCACCAGGTTGCTAGAAAAAAAAAAAGCTTGCTGACCAGAAATCAACCACCCCCCTCAAGAGTTAAATGGTCGGCCCCTTAGGTAACAATGGTTCACCGTTTGAAGCTTTAGCCATGCACAATATGATGTGATAAGAAGTAAAGATTGAAACAGATTTTAAAAAGTTTATAGTCAAATAAAATAAATTTAAATGTAATTTAATGTTGTATCTTATTGTTAGCGTTTTTATTGCTTTGATCATATCACCACATTAGGATTATTACTGGCGTCTGCGTCTGCTCTCGTAAAATGCGATTATTTTTTGCCTTTGGGTCTTTCGTTATGAAGCCCGCAAGCTTTTAATTAAGTTTTATGTGGTTTTGTTAGGGTTTGTTATGAAGTGTAAGGTGTTTAATGTCTTTAATACCTCCATTTTCTCTGGACAAAAAACTTTGTCTAGACATGGACAGACCTCTTTGAAATTAAATAGATTAGAAGCTGTAGATTGTAGCTTTTAATGATTACTTTACTTGGCTCTTAAAATGTCCAATGAGTCTTTTTCTATAGTAGTGGAGCATTATCAATCTGGGACGAACTTGACAAACAAACAAGAGGAGTAGTAAGAAACTGTGGTGCTGCGTCGGTGGGGAAGCGAAACACAGAACTTTGGATTTATCAACTAGGTTGATAAGGTAAATTGGCCACCGTAAAGAAATTGAAAGTTCTCAAACTCTTTATGCGCCGATCAATTCGAAACTTCAACATCCCCCCCCCCCGGGCAAACCTCGGGCATTTGACTGTGCACCGTGCCCGGGGTGGGGGGAATTTGAACGTTGCCTTCGAGGGGTGGGGAATTTGAACGGGATTATTCTCTTGTTCTGACGTAATACGCCCGTGAGTTTTTTTCGGTTTTTGCAGGGTTTAACGGATTTACAAGATAGAATTTCGCCTTTGTTAGTGAATAACTCTTTCAAATGGGTCTTTAAAAGAAGCTTGAAGGTGTCATTCAGCATCTCTCTCTCTCTCTGAAAGGCGTTTTAAAAAGTGTTTGATTGAAGACGAAATTTGTCTTTGAGGAGAGGTAGTTCAGTACAAATTGGTGGGGCATTTGAACGGCTTTTTTGCCCCGAGGGGAGGGAATTTGAACAAGCCAATCTTCAAAAGTTCAAATGCCCGGGGGTTTGCCCGGGGGGGGGGGATGTTGAACTTTCGAATTGATCGGCGCATTACGGTGGCCAATTTACCCTATCAACCCAGCTGACAAATCCAAAGTTCACACAAACAAGGTTTAGCTTGTCTGGCTATGCGTCTGAAAGTTTGACAAAAAACCAGTACGAGGCTGAGATAAGAAAATATGCGTGCAGACGAACAACTGGGGCTCTTATATTATAAGGGTCTTTATTTTATTGTTGTGTGTGTTGTCGCATTCCGGTCCAGTCGGAAGACAACAAAGAACTTTCATCTTTCAGATCTTTGGCCGTGATGTTTATTACTGTAAATTAAAAAAAGCAAGCAGTATTGTGAAGCTCGACAAGCTACTTTAATTAAATGTTATATGGTCTTTCCAAATGCTTGTAAATTTCAACTTTTAGATTAAAAAAAAAAAAGAAAAAAAGGAACCTTCTTTTTATTTCAGTGTGTCCAATAATGAGTCTTTTTTGTAATAGAGAAATATTATTACCTGGAAAGAAGTAAGACAAACAAGGTCTAGCTCGACTGGCTATGTGTATGAAAGTATGTGGAAAAACCGATACAAGGCATATAATGAAACATGCGTCCAGACGAACTACCAAGACTCCAGGGCTCCGAATGAAGACGAACTATAAAATACACAACATAACCAATTGCTTCGTCCGCGTCGGTAGCCTTTTTCAACGTCCGTTTTGCACGATAGGCAATAGGCGGAAGGCGATAATTATATATTTGCAATAAAAAGCAATGCTTGTAAAGCAACGATATTATAAAACAAATAAAAAAAGCCAAAACCGTGCTTTGTTCTGTTATAAGCACGCATGGAAGTGCCGAGCGGAGCACTCAAGAAGTAGGGAAAAGCACTTGCCCGCGGCTCGTGCATGTTTACCCTACACTTCTTTCGTGCTCTCGTCACCTCCTTGCGTGCTTTATAACAGAACAAAGCACGGTTTCGCCTTTTTATTTGTTAGTTAATCCCCCTGGATGGGATGCTAGTCCATCACAGAGTTACCCGCGGCATTTTTTCACCAGTACCTATTTCTACATCAGTCGAGTACTGAAAGTTTCTTGTCAAAGAAAACAACACGACAACATATTGAGACTAGCCTCCGAACCATTGTCCCTTTGTTCTTTTGATGGATAGTGCAATTGAGACTTCAGCTATACCACTAATGCGGATTTCAATCGTACTAGAGCGGTTTTAATATGAGCGTCCTAAAACCATAACCAAAGTAATAACTCTAACCAATCACAACAGGAACAGAACACAAAATGAAGTAATCTAAAATCAAAGCAAATTCCCTTACCTTCTGAATATCACAAACATTATCTGAAGTTGATTTCACTGGAGGAAGTACCCTATGCGAAAACAAATAATTAAATTGCAACTATTTGAGGTCAAGGTTTGAAAAATATAAAACATTCTCTAACTGACTTTCAATTTTGACTACAAAGAATGTCCATGGTAAAGAAAACCATGCTTCTGTCCACTGACGTAACCATACCTTACAGAGGAGAGAGACAAGGGGTGTGAACTAGATTCGACACTATACCTTTTCACTGCTGTTGCCTAGCCCTCTTCCTTGATGGCTGTTAAACCACTTTCTCTCTTTTTGTTTTCTTGTTTTCGACACTTTAAATTGTACTTTTTCCTATAGCTGCCATTTCCCACCATCTACTAAAGTTTATTGGCCTCAGCTTCCCTCCCAGATACCTTGCCCTTTGGTCCTGAGTTCTTCCACCCATGTTTTCATCCACTACACAGCATACAATTCCTCTAAGTAAAGTTTTTGATTAACGCTTTCACTCCTAAGAGTGCCACCCCCGGGTCATTTACATTCTATACACTGGTTTTACACACTTTTAAGTTTCATTTCGAACATTTTCTCTACGGGTGGACGCACGCGAGGGGGGTAGTCATGGTATGGACTCCTCTGTGGACTTGTTGTAGTGACTAATCCATGCAGCAAGTCGCACACACGCCACAAAAGATATACACAGATACAAGTACCTTGTAGTGTTTGCACAAGGAAAGGAAATTGGACACAGGAACAGTCCAGATTTGGTTTCTGATTGGTTTTTTTGTTTGATCACAGGGAGACCCAACATCCCCGGAGACCCAGGGGCAGATAGTGACTGTCGGGAGAGGGAAAAGCCTGAATTTCAGCCGTCTCTTCTGATCAATCACTCTCGGGAGTTAGCGACCAGAGGAGGCAGCTGAAATCCAGGCTATGGGAAAGTCTTTTTAATTCTTTAGGAAAATCTTTTTAATGGCCACGTCAGGGTGATTTTAATACAAACACATATAAATCATTTTAATTTTAAATTATTATTATTTAATACCCCACCTGAGTAGTCTTGCATCATGATGTTTCTCTTGATTTTGTCACCTTAGCTATTCGACAGGAAGACATCTGTCTCTTTTATTAGCCTGATGCTAAGTTTGCAGGGGGAAAGATGTTGGACTTTCTCCGTTGTAAAGATTACAACTTTTCCAATAAGACTACACGGAAGTGTTAACCAGAAGCTTACACATTTTTTCTTTTAGTCTATATTTCCGAAATGTATGCGAGAATTTAAAGCTGGCTGCAGTTGTTGGGTCCGTTGAGAACAATGACCCTAGCGTTTTAATTAACTTTGTCTTTTAGCCAATTTCCGCTTAATTCAGGAGAGGAGAAACGAGGAAAAGAGAAGAGAGAAGAGGAGAGGCATGGAACTAGGAGAGGAAAGGAATGCTTTCGTGGAGCAGTCGTCGGCCAAAGGCCGACATGATAGGTTTGACTAATTGGCGTGTGGACACACCCGAGAAACTCCTGTGGCACCCTGGGCACTTTAAAATGGCGAAAGCTGAGAGACTATTTATCTAGGGCCCTCTGAGTTTTTTAAAAAACACAGTTCATTTAACGAGGAAATTGCCACCACCTGGCTTACACGGCCAAAGTATCTGAAAATGAAACAACCTTCTCGGACACTGTTTGTACAAACACGAGAGAAACACATCAGTGCTGGATGCCAGGACACGGAGCGTGAATCTGGTATCGATGTGTGTCACAGCACGTTAGATTTTCCGGCTATTTTTAGATGATATTTTCCCGCGAAAAGTTGCTGTTTCCGTGAAAGTCCGCAGCATCCAATATGGCAGCCGATCTCCTGCCCCTTCTCACCATCCCTCCTGTCCTCTTTCTCCATAGACCAGTTTCATGAGCTCCTTCCAGTCCAGATTTCCCACAACACTTTTAAGCTTATGAACGTAAAGAAGATCCTCGCAGTTATTAACGCAACTTATGCAGTTGCGTAAAGAAAGCCTGAAAAAATCAGGCTTGCCGGGATTCGAATCCTGACCTCTGCGATACCGGTGCAGCGCTCTACGGTGAGGGTAAAAGGCGTCATGAGTTTGCGGAATGGCATGTGGCATGAGTTGCGGAATGGCATAATTATGCAAAATGTAATATATGTGGAACGTCTCAAAAAATAAATTAAACTGAAAAGCGCGCCCTTTTTTTCCGCCAATTTGCAAGAGTAGCCGCTTTTTGTGACTCGCCGAGTTGCGCGCTTTTTCGTTTACGGAATGCAAATTATCCTGTCCTTCGTTCTCTACAGAAAGATTTCGGCTAGTCTCTCCAAAGCAATGGAATTTTATATTATACCATAGGCGGTTTAAGTTTTCGTCGAGAGAGTCTTCTCCAAGTATTAAAACAGCGAGTGCACAGCATCCAACCGTAGATCGTAGGAATTAGGCTTGAATAAATTCTGCTCGTAAAATGGCTTATTCTGCCTGCCAGCAGTGCTCGTAAACATCACTTATTGTGCTCGAAATTTTGCTGGGACACCCTTATTCTGCTCGAATTTTGCTCGGTGGCCGAAAAATTTTCCGTCCCATTTTCGCAAATATGGAAGGGAGACTAGGCCTAACCTTCAAATGCTAATTAGATATTCATTTTGCATGGCAAAATTGCAATTCATCTTACTTTACATCACTAATATTAGACGAAACAGTGAATCATGTGAGTGCGTTTTAGTGAATAATCACATTAATTACAAGCTATTTTCCATTTGTTTTATATTTAGTTTTCAATTTTTCTTACAACTGTTATGCATATCATTAGTGTCGCTGATTTTCCGTTGTTCTGCTCAAATTCTGCTAAAAAAATGCCTATTCTGCCGGCAGAATGCTCGCCTCAAAAATCGCTTATTCTGCTCGAAATTCTGCCGGCAGAATTTATCCAAGCCTACCCAAAATAAACAAAAACACCTTAGTCCACTTCGTGATTTGAAAGACGTTTCAAGTATCCTCTGATAACGTGAATCCACTTCGGGGACTCACAGACCTACCAACCTCCAAAACATGCAAATCTAGAGATGTTGAAAAAAAGCGCAGAAAACCTGGAGATTGGGACCGCAAACCTGGAGATTTCCAAAATATGTGTTAAATGAAAATAAAAATGGTAGATTTCTTGTTTCAAGGTATTCTTTACCTTATCTGTGCACCTTTTGCATTCTTTTGCCGCACGTTTTGAAGAGTCAGTTTCTGTTTCGCTGTCGACGCAAGACGCCAGGTTGAGTTTACTGTTCACAGCTGTAGCCTTCCAGAGACCTAAGCGCACCTATGTGTCACGGGAATGAGGCTGGAATTGTACCTAGGTTTCCCTCAAGCATTAGATGTGACAAATATGGCCATTTTCAACACGGATTTTTCAAGATTGCTTCATACTATCCGAATTGTTTGGCAATTTCAAGATTTTCTGATTCACCGTGAGATTTGGAGGCCAAATCGTGAGACCGTGAGTTTATACCCCAAACCGTGAGTCTTACGGTGAAACCGTAAGAGTTGGCAGGTCTGTGAGTCAGTCACTCAAGAAAGTAAGCAGTTCGTCTTAACTTTATCCTTTAACGTTGACCGATCGATGAAGGCGAAAAGTATAAAAGGCTTCAAGTTTTTGTTTCCATTCTGCCCGAACTAAACGCAAGAATGAAAGGTATAACTGAACACTCAACTGATCATATATTTATGCTTTCACGGCGCTTCTCTGGAAAAAGCAAGACGTGGGTTGAGTAGCTTTAACAAATGAGCATCCTATCTTTGTATGGAGGTGCAAGTGATACGAAACTATCGTGGTTTTGCTGGGTATCCGTGACTGATGTCCGACTATGGTGGCGTGACAACTCGTGAACAACCTGGCGATTGTATGGTATATGCCAGTGCTTTAGGTTGAAAAATTCGATTGCTAACTACAAAACCAAATTCGGTTTTTTGAATCGCTTTGTAATTCCAAACAAACATCAATACTACTGGGAGATCTCAATAAGATTTTCCGTGCAAAACTCACTGCTGGTGGGTCAAACCACAACTTTTCCCCAAGTTCAACTAGGTGTCGATACCATAGCGATTTTATACTTTGCACAAGCTCGAAAAATGCGTCAACTACAAAAGTGGAATATTTTTTTCTGAATGGATTTACAATTCTAAACAAACATCGAATATTTCCGGCAGGACGTTTGAATAAGCCTTTCGTTGAAATTCTTCTAAATTTTCAAAGAAGGCGTAATCTATTGTCACGCTGCATAAATTACATTCTGCAGTCATAATTATGCCATTCCGCAACCCATGCCACATGCCATTCCGCAAACTCATGCCGTCTTTTACCCTCACCGAGCGCTCTAACCAATTGAGCTAACAAGCCAACTGGGAGCTGGTCATTAAATTGGCTCGTAATGTACCCGGGAAAGATGAAGATGAAATTATGAATATATGAAAATCATATATTTGAACTGCGGAATGAAGAAATAAACGTAAAGAAGATCCTCGCAGTTATTAACGCAACTTATGCAGTTTCGAAAAGAAAGCCTGAAAAAATCAGGCTTGCCGGGATTCGAATCCCGGCAAGCCTGATTATTTTCGTATAGTCATAATTTCATCTTCATCTTTCCCGGGTACATTACGAACCAATTTAATGACCAGCTCCCAGTTGGCTTGTTAGCTCAATTGGTTAGAGCGCTGCACCGGTATCGCAGAGGTCAGGGTTCGAATCCCGGCAAGCCTGATTTTTTCAGGCTTTCTTTTCGCAACTGCATAAGTTGCGTTAATAACTGCGAGGATCTTCTTTACGTTTATTTCTTCATTCCGCGGTTCAAATATATGATTTTCATATATTCATAATTTCATCTTCATCTTTCCCGGATACATTACGAACCAATTTAATAACCAGCTCCCAGTTAGCTTGTTAGCTCAATTGGTTAGAGCCAGGGGGGGAAAAGCAACTTCCCATCCATTCTCTTAAATGAAATCCAAACGATGTTCTCTCAACTTGCAAAGCAATCTGTGAGGTTCTAGTCAGCGGATATGCCTCCTACGCGTGCGCAGATGTTGCATGTTCCAACGGAACTCGGACGCTGAAGGGAAAAAATTATGGCGGCCAAAGGCGGCTGATTCGGTTTTGTCCCTTCGTTTAAGTAATTGACGAATTGATCGTATTTTACACTTTTATCATGTTTACGTGCAATTTGCTTCTTGTGAAGACAAAAGTTTACTCTCGAAGTTTTTTAGTCGCAAAGTAGAACAGTAGCGCTTCGATCAATCCAGTCTGTGCTGATCGACTGTATAGAATCAGATAGAATTTTCTGAAGCTGGGTTAAAAACTGGGACCGGGTTCAAAGTACTGAACTGTGAAATGATCTTGTCAACACATAACTGGATTATTGATAATAAAAGTCGTATTTTGTGCGTAGGTATTGTTTCCATGCTGATGCATTAGCTTGCATTAGGTTATAGCGGTTTTGATTGAATTTATTTCCATCGATGTTTTATGGCACATTTCCCGTTGCAATTTATTTAGACCACGCTGGAGGAAAACCTGCAAACCGAGTACAGCCATAACTGTCTCATCTCATGCTATCAATTCGTTACAGAATGAGATGTAAAAAGAAACATTGACAGTATTTTTATTTATCACATGCATCAGTTCAGCGATAGACAAAGACCAAAATTAGGTCGCGGAGTACAAGAAATAAAATCCTGAATAGCTCAAGCGATTTCTCTCGATGAGAAGTTTATTTACGTTGAATTATCTAATTCTAGCATTCAACTTTGAAACGTTTGTCGCAAACCTGGTCTCCAAGTATAAACAAGCGAAACGTGACTGCCGTACAGCTCGCAGCTGATCCACTCCCACTGCAACAAACAAGACAGTGCGAAAACAGAAGCGTCTTCATCGATTTCGCTTCCATCGAATATTCTCTTGTACGAAACTGACAGTAAGTTCCATGAGAGATTAGCCGCTCACCGCTTACTTTCCCCCGACAAAATACACATAAATTTTGCAAACTATTTCGAATAACTTGATCGTCGATCGGAAATATTTACTATGACAAACACCGCTGTCCACGTTTTGACTGGACCGCTTTGCAAGTTGTGAGAACATCGTTTCTCGGTCCCAGGCCTCGCTTCTATCCCCCCCTGGGTTAGAGCGCTGCACCGGTATCGCAGAGGTCAGGGTTCGAATCCCGGCAAGCCTGATTTTTTTTTTTCAGGCTTTCTTTTCGCAACTGCATAAGTTGCGTTAATAACTGCGAGGATCTTCTTTACGTTTATTTCTTCATTCTGCAGTTCAAATATATGATTTTCATATATTCATAATTTCACTTTTAAGCTTCCCAGACATCTTTGCAATAAGCAGCTGAATTAAAACGAAAAGAGAAAAACAAAATATTGGCGAACGTCGCAGCGACAGAATCTCTGGTAGTGCGAGACGGCGAGTGGCGAACCTTGCAATGACAAACCGTAGGAAGTTAAAATATTGAAATGTAACAGTATGGACAGTATGAGTTCGCCAAAAAGGTTTTTGTCTGGCGACGACAACTACGAAACAAGGTTAAGTTGCGAGCGAAAGAAGCAAAAGAGTGGATGAGATGCGAACACAACAGAAGTGGATGTTTCCCGTGTTGAAGACGATAAAAGCGCATCTATTCGAGAAAAACTACAGTGTAAACTTCTGATCAAGACAACTCTGACCTTGAGGCACTGGATGCATGTCGAAGAAAACTTTTAGCAACGGTACATGATTGCTGAGTTAAAAGACTCTGCAGAGAATCAAAAAAGTGAAAGTGACCAAGCGACTGCTGGATTCCTTAATTAAAGCTTGCCATAACTTATATGAGGAAGGGTTTGTCAGTCATCAAAGAGTAAACAACTTGAACAGTCCTGTTATTCACAACATTCAGAAAGAGATGGAATTCTTTGAAGTGTGGTGTCATAGGCATCAGCAAACAGGTGATTTAGCTCTGTTAAATATGTTCATGTTCATGCACATGCACCAAACAGTGAAACCCTCTCGTTTATCAATAAATAAATAATGTTCTCAAACAATATGATGTTATTTATGTTTTTTGTTACAGTTTACAAACAACACGAAGAGAAGCAAGGCAAAAGAAATTTCTTGCAATTTTGGCAGGTTGGTTTACAAAAACTAATTAAAGTATAAATATCTTTTGCTGACAATTACAGCTTCTATTTCTGATACAGTTTTAAATGATATTAATTTTTAAAGGAAGAATTCGCTCATGTAGGGTAGTACAAAAAAAGTAAATTGATGATTCAGAAAAACCTTATTTGACTGGTTTCTTGGCTATTCTTATATTTTCATCTTGTGAGACAAATATCAACTTCCTTTTTTTTAATTCCTTTAACCTTGGAAAAATTCACCATAACAATAACAACAATAACAATAACAATAATAACAACAATACTTTTAAGTCATAATGGATGAAACCCAAACTTCAGAGAATTGAAATGAAAGCTATTAGGCAACACTTTCCTCTGTTACTTTTTGACTTGCTTTACAGAATGCATGGTTCTGACCTTTGAATCAGTGTTGTGGATAAATCCACAGTTAACACACTATCTTAGTACCTTTTAGGTGTTTCTTTCAATCCTCTGACAGGCACCCCCATCACTTTTACATGGGAGTCCCCTCCCCCCCGGATAAGATATCATAACTTGCATTATTTCTTATTTATTTCACAGACATGGGACCTTCTGAGGTTATTGGTACATGGCTTTCTGTCATTTTGCAAATGTTTTTTTTTGGCAAACATTTCACCAAATGGAAGTTACTTCATCCGTCCCCTGAGAGTAAACCGCAATGCATTGGAATCCATTTTCAGCATGCTAAAGCACACCTCTGGTGGAAATTTATCAGCTACAGGCTGTGGCCCAAGAAGAGTGGACAAGCTAATAAACACTCAGAGAAAGCCTACAGAGATGTGCCATTAAAAATATTCTTTCGTGGAGAGGAAAATGCAACTCATGAAACTGTAACTGTGCCTAGCAAGAAAGTTATAGGCTGAGAAAACAGCCGATGTTTCGCGAGGTCGCCACTTGAGCCCTCGCAAAACGACGTCTGAGTAACGAGCTCAGAAATCCCATACTGATGATGTGTTCAACCCAGATCTCGGTGGTGCTTCTGATTGGTTGGAAGAAAATTCCCTCGCTGCACAACCAATTAGTGCACATCATCAGTATGGAATTTCTGTGCTTGTTACTCAGATGTGATGTCAGACGGGCTCAAGTGGCGACCTTGCGAAATGTTGGCTGTTTTCTCAGGCTAAAAAAGTTAACAGTGGATGTATATTGTTTGCATTTCCACCCTCAATTGCAAATCTGAATTAGGTGGTCGTCAGGGAGGTAATGCCTGTACCATTATTTCAGTCCAATTTGGTACTTATTATTTCAACTACAAATTAGATGTATCTCTTTTGTGGAATGAATTGCCTCAGTCATGGACTGGAGCACTTATCAATGCAGTGTGTGATGGCAATGCCATAAAGACCTCTTTATGTAAGAAGTAGCATTTGAGTATTGGAACGAAGATTTATTGCAATCAATAAAGACGCGAACTACATCAGATCGAGCTGCCTGTGTGATGTCTGGCACATGGTTGTGCAATCACGCGTAAATATATTTCATTGGCTGAATCAACAATAGAACAAAACTCATGTGGTTAAATATATAATAGTTAGTCACGCAACTTGTCACATCTCCCCTTTCTCCAAAACTTGTTAACACAAAACACACTGTCATTAATAAGTTCTCAAAAGAGTTCCCTTAGGAAGTAACAAAGTCTTTAAGCCAACCGGGTGGCTTCAAGTGCCGTTGTGGTCTCTGTAACCCGGTGGTTTCTCTTAGTACCGATGGGGGGCATTCCTCTGGTGGGGCAGTTTCGTCGGCTTCAGCAGTTGTGGGTGTAGGGTCGTCTGGGGCAGCCATGTCCCCTGGCAATGTGGCCTCATGTGGTTCTCCTGTCTTAATTAGCTGCCTTTGATTTCTCCTGTAAACTGCATTACCCACTTGCACTCTGAAACTCCTAGGGCCTGCGTTAGCTGTGCATGTTCCAGGACTCCACGTTTTCTCACCGGGTAGCCTCATACGTATTGCGTCCCCTACACTGATTGGCTCCAAGGGACTGACTTGCTTGTTGTAATAGAACTGTTGCCGCTGCTTTGTACCTAGCAGTTTGCGAGTATCTTCTTCTGTGGGAAAGTTGGGCTGCAATAGCGAGCCTGCTATGGGGAGCAGTGTCTTACAGCGGCAACCCATCAGACGTTGGGCAGGGCTGGTTCCAATTCCAGCTGTTGGCGTGTTGCGCCAATCTAATAGTGCTTGAAATTCTGACGTTCCGGATGCCTTGCACTTTCTAAACAGGTTTTCGACGGTCTGGACCGCTTTCTCTGCCTTTCCATTTGACTGAGGATAGGTTGGCGACGATGTCTTGTGCTCGAACATCCATGTCTTTGCAAAAACTGCAAATTCAGCAGAGGAGAACTGTGGACCGTTATCCGTGACTAGGGTGTCGGGTACACCATATCTTGCAAATATCGCTTTCAGCTCCTTGATCACAGCACGGGAGGTAAGGCTGCTCAGGCGAGCTACCTCTATAAAGTTACTGTAGTAGTCACTGACAACTAACAGTACTCTGTTGTCGAACTCACAGAGGTCAGCAGCGACTTTAGCCCAGGGCCGTGCGATGAACTCGTGCTGTAGTATTGGTTCCTTTCCTTGGCCAGTGTGATGAGTCATACAGACGTCACATCTGGAGATGTATTCTTTGATCTCCGTGGTCATACGTGGCCAATACAGGGTGTCTCTTGCTCGGCGTATGCACCCTTCAATGCCAATGTGTGATGCGTGTGTCTTTTCCATAAGTTCCTTCCTTAAAACTGCAGGAACAACAATCTGCTGCCCCTTAAAGACAAGCTCATTCTGGATGGTTAGTTCATCACGCACGTCAAAGTAGGGGCGCACACATTCAGGAGCCTGTGCCCTGTTCTCAGGCCATCCGCTTCTGATGATGTCTCGTAGCTTCTGCTGTACTGAATCGTCTGCCGCTGCGTTCTTCAGTTGTTGCCAACGATCTTCAGTCACGGGGAGCCATACACAGTGATCTATGTCTTCTAACTCTCGTGAAAACTCGGTAGCATTCACCTCAGCGACTCAGTGTGTCTGCCAGAAGCATCTCCTTTCCTTTCTTGTACCTGACTTGCAAATTATACTTCTGCAGGCGCAACAGCATCCGCTGCAGACGCTTCGGGGTTGCAGCCAGTGGTTTTATGAAGATTGGCTCCAAGGGCTTATGGTCGGTCTCCACGTTTACCAGGTCTCTGCCATAGACATATGCATCAAAACGATCACAAGCAAAAACAATTGCGAGTAATTCCTTTTCTATTTGGGCAAAGCGTGTTTCAGCCGGTGTCAGTGCTCGTGAGGCGTACGCGATGGGCTGTCCGTTCTGCATCAGCGCTGCTCCAAGCCCAGACTGGGACGCATCACCTTGCAATGTGACCTCCTCTTTAAGATTGTAATAACGCAGAACTGGGGTGCGTGTCACCATTTCTTTTAGCTTCTCGAACGCGGTTTGTTGAGCTTCATTCCAGACCCACAGTACATTAGACTGCGTTAAAGTGCCTATGAACTAAAAAATTTTTCTCCTAAATATGATAGTTTATGACTCCCTCAGTCTAAATATGTAAGTTTTGCTAAGTAGAACCCTTTGAATGGGATATTTTTCCAGCCGCAAAGTTCGAATTTCGCACCCGAAATGTGTCTCCATTTTGCGCGCGGCCAAAACGATCGCATTACAAGGCTGTGACGTCACAAATCGCGCAGAAGACAAGAGTGTTATGGCTGACAAGAGGGTTTCCAGAAGAGAAATTACTTTGGAGTGACTCGTGGGCCCAGGATTGTAAGCTACAAGGGCAGGATTCGCACAATGAGAGCATGTGTGTGTCGTTTATCAAAAGGAAACGAATTAGGGAGAGAAGCGGACTCATTTGAACTGTGTTCGACTCGGTAGGAATTCGATTCGACTCGCATTACAGAGCTGCTTCTCGGAAAAGCCGCAGCACTTGAATGTCGCGTTGATATATGTAACATCTGGCACTGTTGGATTAGTTCTACTAGTAGCAATTATCGCAATTCAAGATTAAAGATCGAGATAAAGAAGGTTTTCAATATTTGGCCACAAAACTATTGCTATATGCGTCTGTCCACTACACCTAAAAGCCTCCAAGATCTACAACGCATAACTGAGCTACAAAGTTTTGTTTACATTTCCGTTTTTTTTTGAAAACCACAAGCAATACGTTTCTCAAACTGGATGTTCACCATAGAGTTTGAAGGGATAACAATGAACGGAACTGTCTTGACCAACGACGAGACAAGACGTTTTAGTTAATCAGAGATAGCTGTAGGAATATTTATAAATCCCTCGTGTCTGATGTTTCGTCAAATAAAAGGAAGCAGTGCAGCTCAGCATTGATAATTTTTATTGCAAGTCACTCTGCTTCCACTGCATTTGATTTGGGTGGTCCTCTTTAAACACCACACATTTCAAACAGATTTGTGCCTCTCTTCTTGTTGACCCTCCTCCTGTTATCTCAAGAGGACCATATAATACGAAATTTCACATACCACACTTAACACTGTCTAATTGACCCTTCTGCAGTACAGTCTTGGTGATGTAGGTTTAATTTGAATTTATGGCGTAAGTTATTTAATCATTTTATTGCTGAAGGGCACTGAAAATATGTGACCTTCATTTCCCATTATTTAATTTTGTGGCAGGCTTTGTATTGGAAATTCCTCACACACTGAATTGTCTCAGTCTCTTCTTGACTCATTCCCTGTACCCAAGAAAGCTACCACACAAGCCACCTAATTAGCCAACAGAAAATCAATATTGAGGTTTCAAAGTGGGCCTTTTCGATCTCGTTCTCCACCTTTAATTTGTAATAATAATAATAATAATAATAATAATAATAATAATAATAATAATTTTTCCAAAAATTAGCTGCATAGGCTACGTTCCCGCCCTATGCGTGCTATTTAGGGACATAACATATAAACGTCTTGTACTGCTTTAATAATAATAATGATGTATACACAGGATAGCCCCATCAGTGTAAAAACACTGGTAACAAAGTGGGGTTCTGTTATAAATAAGTGCCCAAGATAGTAAAATACATACCTTCAAACATTAATAGTGGCATGCATGATTACATAGTGGAAGCCTGATACAAACACGAGAGTGTTGGGAGAATTCAAAGGATTATGCGAGCTTGATCGAACACAGACTCTTAGACATTTGTAACTGAAGAGCATATCTCTTAACAACAAAAAAGGCTAATACATGCATAATGTGTACAGTGTACTGGGAGGGTACTGTAATTTAAAGGGTTTATGGATCCAAGGGAGCTGCCTTAACCTCTCCCCATCCCCCCTCCTTAAACAAAAATAACAAAAAAAATGAAACTACACACAAAGAGGGGAATTTCTACTTGACACTGATTTCTGCCATACTTCATGGAATTGGAATGGGTGTATGTTTCAATGAAAATAGCACTTCAAAATGTACTTCTGGAGCAAATTACATATTCATCTCAGTGTTGAGATTGACCCAAGGGAGTTATTGTCATATTAGACCAGTATACAAAGGGAGCTTAGACCAGGCCCCAGTTGTTCAAAAGGTGGATAAGTGTTAGGGAAACCAATTGCGTTATCCACTGGATAGAGATTCATCTGGTCAATAGCGCTATCCAACTTTTGAACAACTGGGGCCAGTATAACTGGACAGGTATGGTTAAGTTTATTTACACAAGACCAGCATCATGAAAGTATAAGTGATCACATAAAGCCTGTAAGAATTCAGCACACTAGCTCTTACCTGCCATAGCCTGTTTCCACAAAATTGGTATGTACCAAAATCCTCAAGCAAATTGCTGAACAGAAGGACAAAAATCTCAGCTGGTCTAATAGTGTAGGCAATTACTTAACCCAGTTCATGTAGTCAGAAGCGATGGATTATTACAAGGACAAAGCTGAAGTCACACTAGTCTGAGTTTGCACGTGTATCATACAATGTCCATCTTTATTTATCACAGTCATCATCCTCATAGCACTTCCAGGTGGAGTAAAAGACCACAAATGAGCACCATACTCAAAAATTCTTATTTATTTGCTTTGAGATGCTCCCTGGTAAATGGCTTGAAATTTACAATAAAAGCACTGCACTTCCATTTGAAAATCATTTGCAGCTGCTGATTATAATAAATAAAACACGCTCTTTAGAAATTACTATTGATGTCTCAGCCATTAGGCATGTAATAATTATATTCAAGCAAATTTTAGGTATGCGTATCTTCAATGTATAAAATACTTCCTGCTAACTAATAAGTTTATATCAGTGTTCTCTCTGCAAAAGTCCTCATTCGAAAGAGCCGAACAACTGAGTCTATCGTTCTCTTGGCGCGAAAACCTATGAAAAGATGAACAAATTAAGTTACAAACAAGTACACCGTAAACTTGAGCATGTCTTGTATCGGTTTGAGTGAAATAATTGAAGTACATACAATGACGCTCTTAACAAAAGAAGTAAAGTCATGGCTGCGTCAATCTCTCGCTATTAACACATAAAGGTACTGACCATTTAATTCTAGAAGCTTCTCCTTCAAGGCCAGTCAAGCCAGTAGAGCTGAAAGTTAGTCAATCCCAACAATTCAATTCGCCATCTTGCTTCGCGCAAGATTGTTGTTGTCGTTGTTTAGGCTTTATCCATGGACGACAAACCCAAAAACTGCACATCTTCGAAATCGCTTCGAGCTGAATCTTAGGGTTTTCCTCAGTCGTCGGTAGCTTTCATTGTATATCAATATTAGCAAGGAAAATGTAAGTTTCATCGTTCAAACACTTGACAAAGACCAAAGAGACAAGCATTCTGCGCGATTTGTGACGTCATACGGCCCGCTTCCTCGGCCAACTCGTTCCCAGTCTTCGGAGACACGATTTTGGTCATTTTGGGTACTTTCAACGGCTAAAAAACGGATTTTTGTTTCTTGCCATCCAATTCCTCTTGCCATTTCGGAATTAACACATAATGAACTACCAAAATGTGCGAAAAAAATTTTTAGTTCATAGGCACTTTAAGTCCCTTAACGGCTTGGTGACGTCTGAAAGGTGTGGAAGAAACTTGGCGAGGTACTGGGCCAGTCCCAGAAGTCGTTGTACACCAGGCTTATCTGTTGGGGCTGGCATCTCAATGATAGCTCGAACTTTTGCAGGGTCTACTTCTAATCCCTGGTCGGTTGCCATGTGCCCAATGAACAGCACTTGCGACTGTCGCAATTTCAACTTCTCCGGATTGAGGCGGACATTCTTTGCTTCGCATCGTTTGAGGAAGTCGAGGAGATTTCTGTCATAGTCTCGTGTCGCTTCCTCAAATGTCTCGCCATATCCAACTGCGATGAAGTCGTCTGCCACTACCTCAATACCAGTCAACCCTTCAATGAGCTCGTGCATTTTCCTTTGAAACACTTCCGGAGCTGACGAGATGCCAAACGGCATACGCCTCCAGCGATAGCGGCCAAATGGCGTTTAAAAGGTCGTCAGGTATGACGATTCTTCATCTAGGCTTACGTGCCAAAACCCATTACGAACATCCATGACCGTGAAGACTTTGGCTCCGTGGAGGCGTGTCGCGATGTCTTCCACTGTCAGGAGTTGGTACTTCTCTCTTTGTATGGCACGATTCAGGTCTTTGGGGTCAAGACATATGCGCAGCTTTCCATTTTTCTTTGGGACGGCGACAATGGAGCTTATCCATTTGGTGGGCGTGGTTACTTGGGCAATGACACCTTGTGCTTCCAGAGCATCCAATGTATCCTTGAGCTGAGGCCTTAATGCCACTGCAATGCGACGTGGGGCGTGCTGCACAGGCGGAACAGTTTCATCCAATCTGATTGTATATTGACCATCAAGTTGTCCAAGGCCCTCGCCGAAGACATCTGGAAACTTTAACATTAACTCCTCTTTGGTTACTGGTGGTGGCTGGTCTTCTATGGCATAAACCAAGGAACCTCCTGTCTCGGGCTTGTTGAGCAGATCATTGTCTTTGTACTGGATGTCCGAGAATCGGACGAATTTCTTCACTGTCCACCAGGCGACAGTCTAGAAGGTGTGACCTCTCATTTCTCCAGACGCACATGCTGACACGACCAATGACTTTAATTTTCGAGCCTCCATATGCAACCAGTGATGCCTGAGTGCGATTCACTTTTTCAAGCTTCTCATCTTTGGATGCCTTCCTATAAACGTGTAGTGGCAGCACATTACACTGGGCTCCAGTGTCGGGTTGGAAACGGATGAAATTACCAGACTCTAGTTTCAGTGTCACTAGTTGTGAATCATCGAGTTTCACGGCGGCCACCTCTATCTGGTACATCTCACCAGCCTCATCATCTTCTAAATCGGTTGCCTTAACTTCCTTCGATTTGCACCTTGATGCGAAGTGGTTCCGCTTTCCGCATTTCAGGCATTCCTGACCGATCGCGGGACAGGATTCCGAATTTTCCTGGTGTTGATAACACATTTTTCACACTCTTTGCCACGCCGCCCCGGACCTTGCTGTTGTCTTTTACGAGTGGTTTTCTTGGATTTTCGCCAGTTAGGCATTCGCTCCTGATCTACTTTGTTTGCCCCCGGTTCGGTGAGGTCGCCAACGATTTTCATTTGCGTATGCATACTCTCGGCGGCGCGACAAATCTCATCAGTCTTTCCGAGGGTGAGTTTCGACTCTCGCAAGAGTCGCTCTCTTACTTTCGAATCGCGAATGCCGAAAATCAAGCGATCTCTGAGCATTTCGTCGGGAGTTATCGTGTCGAAGTCACAACCCTCTGCAAGCTTACGAAGTGCAGTCTTGTACCCGCTTCCTGTGTTCGGCGATTAAATCGATAGCGCTCGAATGGCACGTTCTTTCGTGGCTGGCAATACTCGGCAAACTTTTGTAGCACTGGGGCAATCTTCTTTTCGTCCCCTTCGGCGGCCCAGTCTGTGAATGTGGAATACACGTCCCGAGCCTCTTCTCCAATGACTGTCAGGAGAGTAGCAACTTGAACGGCTTCCAACTTCTTGTTGAGCTCAGTGGCTAGAGCATAGCTATTCCACGCTAAATCGAACTTCTTCCCTTTCTCCGCGGCATTCTGATCATGAATATCCAGCGGCGTTGGCGGCGGTAAGTTAAGTCCCGATGCCATTTTCTAACAAACTTCGATGCAGCGTGGATCCTGTCACCGCTGCCACCATGTAAGAAGTAGCATTTGAGTATTGGAACGAAGATTTATTGCAATCAATAAAGACGCGAACTACATCAGATCGAGCTGCCTGTGTGATGTCTGGCACATGGTTGTGCAATCACGCGTAAATATATTTCATTGGCTGAATCAACAATAGAACAAAACTCATGTGGTTAAATATATAATAGTTAGTCACGCAACTTGTCACACTTTAGTGACACTGCAGTATTTCTAGATGTGGAAGACGTAGCACAGTCAGCTGGTACAGAAGGCCAGGTGCAGTCCTGTGACCACATCTTTGGTTTCAATAATGCCAATAATTTTGCTGACCTTGCAGCACAAATTGACAAAGTCAAGCTGAATTCTGTTTTAGACCATTACGGAGTGCTCATTGCATGTGATAAATGAGTTGGCAATTTAGTAAAGGGCAATGGCCTCTGTGCCCTTGTGGATAGTCATGTGCACCCACCAATGAATGCAGGCACAGTTAATTTAACTTCTAATAGCCCTCAGCGTCTAATACAGGAGTATACTAGTATGTTGCTGGCAGAGGGCCACATGCTTAACATTGTAACTCTGAATTGGGTAGAGCATATGCCTTTCAGAAATTAAATTTTAATTTCAAAGTATTCCTTTTAAAAGAATTAACAAGGTGCCAAAGGAGTGCTTTCAACACCGTATATTATGAGGAAAATTAGTGATCCTCACAGCTATATATCAACTAAGCAGTTGAGAAAGCAATTACTCAGGTGCAACACTCTATCCACTGAACTACCAAGCCGCATGGATAGATAGTTAATTGTGAGTTTGTATTACATATCCACTGATGGTGAATGTATCATTATATTTTACAGTTTTCAGTGTAGTTATTTGCAGCAAGTGACATTTCAAACAAAAATGTGTCTCATTGAGCTGTATGTTTATTACGTAAAAAAATATACACTGTACATAACACATGTACATAAAATAGATAAAGTACACCATGCTGGACTTTGTTATGAAAGGGCAAACTGTCATTGCCATGGACATCAAATAAAATGCATTTGTACAATCAGCCCCGTAAGTTAATCGTAAGGGGGGGGGGGGGGTGGGGGTCCCATACAAAGATGAGTGGGATGCTCACAGATATTACAAAAGAAACCCATACAAGGAACCAAGATTTTGTTTTGTGGGCGTGGCTACCATTTTTTATCCTTGAGAGGTACCAGAGTGAAACATAACCTGGTATTTTAATTGTTTGTATATGTGATACGGTCAGTTCTTCTATTGCACACTTGTATTTTCCAAGGTTTTAAAAGCAAACTGTTATCTCTTTTCTTATACCCCAAAAGGCTACATGAAAGCTGTGCACAGCTGTGGACTTTTAGAAACTGAACTCTCTAAGAAGTACAGAAACTAGTTTTAACCCAGAAAAGATACGAAGAGCATCTCTCTTACTTTTATATGGGCTAGTTTTCCCCGGGAGTTTAATATTGAATCTTGAAATATCTTGCCCTATAGGATATAAGAGCAGGTTTCACATGTATAGAAAATAATAATTTTGGTTTGTTTTGTATTTACTTAACTATTTTGTTCAATCACCCACAAATTTTTCAAAAAATAAAAGCAATATCGCAGCTTGGTTTTTGCCTGAATTTGGCTTGTCAATGTTATTCTTCACAGGATGCCATGCAGACTTGTGACTTTTACCCCAGTGGGGACAACCAAGATTATCATTCGTTCTTGTGAAGCTTTCCCGATCTAAAAACTTGACAAGGATTTCATCCACGTTTTGATAGGGCAGCTTTTGTATATCCTTTTAAACTGTTCTCATAGCAGTCTTTTACCAAAAGAGAAAACTTTCGACAAAACCCAAAACCCAGTCACAAGCAACTTCAAATTTAGTGATTGGGAAGCATTTAATAAATGCGTTGCCAACGTTTGTCGCTCATCTTTGCTCTTGATTTGCTGGCAGTCTAAGAGTGTTTTTCTCAGTTCTTGCTTAACCTTTTCGGTTTTTTCAGAGGAAATTTAAGTCCCGAGAGTCTCTCGATTTCTCCGTTATTGTCTATCTTTGTCTCCTTCTTATGTCTCTTTCTCTGCTTACCTGCAGCAGGACCACTGAAGGTTTTCTTATGTCGGGCCATTCCAGTTTATATCCACACCCCCCTATGGAAGAGGTCAATCAAAATTTACCCCCTAAGAATCAAAGATCAAAAGTGCCGACACGTGCCCCCCCCCCCCCCCATCAGAAATTGCCTAAATTTTCTTTTCCCCTCAGAAAAAAGGCAATTTTTTTCCAAATCCCTCGGAAATATTTAAAAGATCAAAGGCGCCGACGCAGCCACCCCGTCAGAAATGACGTTCAAGGACCCCCTCAGAAAATCTCTTCCATCGGGGGGGTGTGGATATTAAATGGAATGGCCCGTCGCACAGCCGCCCGATCGGAAGTGAGAGGCAATTACTCGCTTTCACGAATCCTGTGAACTGCTCAATTCTTCACCGTTGCTATTATAGTTCTCTTCCCTGGATTCTGAACTTTCTGCTGAGTCTGATAAGCTCTCATCACTGCCATATTTTGACTTTCAGCTATTTTGCGGCTGATTTCGATAAGTTTAAGCTTTCTTCATTCAGACCGTCCGCAACTGATGTTTCGACTTTCAGATACTTTCTGCTTAGCTATCAGCTTTCTTCACTTAGATCATCCGCCATGTTTCGACTTTCAGCTTCTTTCTGTTAAATCCGATAAGCTTTCTTCAGTCAGATCATCCACCATGTCTCGACTTTCAATTGAGCTAATTTCTGCTGAAGCCAGGAGCCATAATCGGGGACGGATCCATCCCCGATTATGGCTCCTGGCTGAAGCTGATAAGCTCTGCCATGTTTACCTTCTCGCGCAGCTCATTTTTTTGGTTTCTGATTGGTAAATTGCATTCTTCTCTGATTGGTTAATAGATTTCGCGCGAAAAATTGAATCTAAATTTATCCTGATAATCTAACGCGCTGTGACATATACCCTATATGGGAGATGGACGCTCCATAATGGGCTCCTGTATACGTTCCAATACACACACTCATCAGGCTTTAGTAGAGGTAAAGCCTCAGACCTCTCTCAAGAAACTCTTCGGAGGTAATTTTCGAACACGAATCAAAGATTTTAAGTTGCGCTTTGTAGAGAGAGGTTATCAACATACCTACTAATAAGACCCTAACTGATGAGCTATGAAAATAGACATGTTCTCCCAACCTCGTTCCCAGGACTTTTTCCCTTAAATTTTAAATTTGGAGAGGAAGGAACAAGCCTGGGAACGAGGTTGATGTTTTCCGATATTTTTCGCACGATAAAAACTGACAGAAGAGAAACAGAAAGAGATTTCGTCTTTAATCACGCAATATTAACGGGCACTTCGTTATATTAAAAATTGTTAAAATGGGCAAATCGCAGCTCCCATTTTACCCCCTCAGGACCCTCTAGAGAGCCCCCGGCTATCTTGAACATGCAATGGACGACAAAAATTACACGGGATAACGGCTTTTCGAAGTAGTCCAGATAGTAAATAAGTAAAATCCTAAACCAAGGCAAACGAGTACTGAGTTCGCGATAGCGGGTTCAAGAAAGAATTAACTGTTTTAAAGCACAGCTTTACGGAACGCTCAAACACCTCCGTATGGAAGCGTAATTCTAGGCTTGCAACACAATAAAATAGAATGAGAATGTAACAAAATAGCACGGACAATTGTTAAATTACAGGGGCATTGCGATTTTCTACAACAGATTATTCATGCAGCTGTAAAAAGCTCCACTGCAAGAAAGTCATATTTTTGCCTGAGTTTTTTTCCTCCTTTGCACATTTCGAGTGCGGCTTCGCTTGCCGCCATTGACACTTTCAGTCGCAAGTTTTAAACTATTTTACTTTATTTTGTTTCTTTTTCTTATTTTTTCTTTACAACAAACAAGCTGAGTAAATACGACTTTTTGGGCGGAAAGGTACGATCTCAGGGAAACAAAATTAACTGCTTTTACCAGTTACCAGCTCAGGGTCTGGAAGGGGGGTCCTGATCCCGCATTCCCGCTCCTTTTTCACGAGAATCCCGCATCCCGCCCTTTTTTCATCTCTATCCCGAATTTCGTTTCTTCTTTCCCAAAAATACATTAAAAAAGACTAATTTCTGCAAAAGCTAATAAATTTAAGATGCAGATTTGCCCTTTCGATTGATATTTTGCGCTTGCCTGGTTGATTCGCTTTTGCCGCTATAACGTTTTTTGGGTCGTGACAATTTCCCGAATTCCCGACAGACAGGCAACAAAATCCCGCATCCCCTGCCCAAATTTTGGTGAATCCCGCTTCCCTGGTAGCAGTCAAATCCCGAATCCCGTCAAGATATTTTCGTTTTCCCGAATCCCGCACCGTATTTTGGTCAAATCCTGGATCCCGAGAATACCCTTCCAGACCCTGAGTTACCAGCACAAAAGTGTATAATTATATTTCCATGTCATATGGAGTATATTCACTCAGTTTCTAACAGTGTGAGAACATTACACTAACAATAAAAGGCTGCCCTCTTCTCTTTATACACCAGCGATTTTAGACATTCTCGAGGTATTTTTGGCCAGCAGAAAGTTACAAGGCTTTGAGATCTCTAGCTGCTCAACATTGGTGTAATCCCCATGATCTCAACATGCGCCTTACAAGCACGGCTTCGCTTACGCAGATTTACTAATTTTAGACAGTTCAATTCAAAGTTATCTTAGTAAGAAATTTCTTTCATTAGGCAAGCTGAATAAACAGAACCGTTTTGAGAGAATAGCTACGATCTTTGACTCAGTCACCAACAACGCAGTGTATAAATTGTCAGATGAAGTTTTATTTTCGCGATCTCTATAAAAACATTACACTAATTATTTACATATAGCACCGCGGTTTTAGACATTCTCGAGGTGGATTAAGCCAGGCGACAGAGACGAGCCTCTGAGATCTCTTGCCGCTCGACATTGTTGTAATTCAACACAGAGAAATCCTGGCATCGTGACAGCTGTGGGATTCTCGGGTTTTGCTCTGCAAAGGAACACAGCAACAGAGATGAGATGAGCGACAATGTTGGCGTGCAGGGTTTCTTTAGAGAAAAAGGTGAAATTCGAAAATAATTCTCAGCCTCCGAAAATTGAGGAAAAAACCCCCATCCTGCCAATAATAACCTCACTCCTTCTTCCCTGCACGTGCCCCAGAATAGGGTAAGCTGTTGAGCTGACTCCATTTACTTCTCATAAGAAAAGTAAAACGGCCATTTTAGGTTCCACGTATAAGTACATAACACACGGTAATTCAAGGCTTACGAAAATATTACGGCGTATTACAAGTCGGCGTTCCTCGTCGTACCTTTTACTGTATTTTAATTTTTAAGCCATTACCGTTGGAGATTTAACATACGTACATACGAAATCCTCGTTAGAACTAGTCCCTCCTGGATGTCAGTCGAATAAAAGCAAATGAGGGTGAGGAATTAGCTGGGAAGGTAGCTCCGCAGCCCCGCGTTGTAGGACATTCTCGAGGTAAAACAGGAGGGGAGGCGAGCCTTTGAGATTTCTTGCTGCTCGACATTGCTGTAGTCCCTGTCATTGTTTGTAATGTCAGAGCTGTGGTCAACATAGTGAAATGCTGGCATTGTGACAGTTCTGGGATTCTCAGGTTTTTCTCTGGAAAGGAACACAATTATATTCCTTGTAATGAACACAGCAACAGAGATGAGGTGAGCGACAATGCGGGCTGTAAAAGTTTCTTTAAATAATAATAATAATAATAATAATAATAATAATCATAATAATAATAACAATAATAATAGTAATAATATGCTGCAGTTATTCTCAGAGTCACTTACTTATAAATTGTTTTGAAGTGGCTTGAGTAACAACCACCTAATTCAAGTTTCGATCGACGGAGTCGTCATTTTCGCCCAACAGATAATTTTATTTCACGTACAACCTCGTCGCTACTGTCATCCATTCCACTCCCTCGCATAACAGGTCTGTTCGGAGGAAAGTTCACGTCCACAACCTGTACATCGTAGTGGAAACAGTTGCCTTTAATTCTGTTGACACACACAAAAAATGATACTACAATGTCAGTTTGGGCGATAAATTTACTTATCTCATAGTGCTTGCTTAGACGGGTGGATCGCGGATAATCTAGCCAGGATACAGGTGATTATTGCAGTGGACGTTGCCGAGCGACACGTCGTTCTGGTTTAGTTTGTCACGCTGTATAGAAGGGTGGTTCTAACGTTAAAGTCTGTACAAGAAAAATGAAAGCTTGCGAGTAGTTTTTTTAACCTGGCGATGTTCATGTTTCAATATTTTACAAAATGATTTTGTTCGGAGAATCATTTGTTCGAATGATTTTGTTCACAGTTTGCAATACACAATTTTGCAACTCATATTGATATTCCCCCATTGCTAGAAAGCCTGTTTGTAATGGTCAGTATATCTGCAGGGCGTTCAACGAAGGGTTTAATAAATGCTGCCTTACATACACATTGGAAACAGCATTCCTTAACAAAATAGCGAGGGCTGACCCCTAAGTGACAAAAACCTCCATGCTTTGTAAGTCCCTAAACCGTAACACAAAAAGATGGAATATAATCAAAAAAGTAGTCCTCGGTCACACGTTTTTCGCTTTTGACCCTCTTCCCTTCCATACTGCCTTTTTCTTTTCTCCCTTTGTACTGTTACATTATCGTTGAACTTTTATTTCGCAGGGAACCTAAAAAAAACAAAATAAAATGGTCATAACTTGAATTAGGACATAACTTGAATTAGGTCATAACTTGAAACTTGAATTAGGTGGTTGTTACTCAAAACAAAATAAAATGGTCATAAAAGGCCATTCTGGGTGCCTCAGGGTTGAATTGAGGTTTCACTGAAATTAATTCAACCTCAACGCCTTTACAACGATAAAAATTAAGATCCTTGCATCCAGAAAGTCCATCTTATCACAATGCTATTTCTCTCTCCCTCTGTGTCATGACACAATAGCTGAATTTAAAATGTTCAGCGAAACTATTATAATTAAATGAAATACCTATAGAAACACGAGAGCTTTCCATTAAACTTTCGTTTGGTCGTTACTGTGATGACACCATTAAAAGGATCACCAATTAAAGGACAAAAGTTTAATATCGATGTGTGTAAAAACTGGCTCCCACTTGCTGCCAGACCATTTTCTTTCTTTGTATTGTTTTGTAATAGCTGAGTTTTCATTTCCCAACGAAGCTAAAAAGAATAAATAACACACCGAGATACAAAAGGTAAGCCAACTTACGATCAGCTAGAGGTTTCTATGCAATCTCAACATCACTAAAAGATAAAAGCTTAAGATCCACTGAGGTAAAAACTTACTTAAACTTGCCAACAATGCCTTTTCTCTCTCCCTTTGTACTGTTATGTAATGCAAGTTACGTAATAGTTGAATTTTTAAATTTTGTGCTTGAGCTAACAAGACAAGAAAAAAATTACTAAACAGGGCTTTGGTGATTTAGGGCAAAGCAACTGGCCACTTTGTTGAGCACTGAAATCTCCACTCAATTTAAAACATAACATTTTAAGGTCCGTGTATCTGAAAAACGACTCCAACTTACTTAAGCTGTTTGCCCCTGGTGTTACCTTCAGAGTGAAGAGGTGGGCATTTACACAGCCCTTCAAGTGGAGTTTGGTTATCATTCTTTCGAAATCTTGCTCTGTTTGATTAAAACAAAAAAAAGAAGAGCATCAGACAAGTTCGAAATGTGACTGCCATTTCACAACAGTGTGAGGAAGAGCCAATTAATTCATATTAAAATTAAATCAGTTTCTTTATTGTTTTTTGGTATGCAACTCTGACTACGTGCTGACCTCTGCCATTACTGGATTAGTCCCGTTGAAGTGATTTGACGGAAGATAACCTGCAAATTAACGGTTGAGACAAGGTAGGAAGTCATCAATTTATAAATACTGCCTTGAAAGAAAGAGAGAAAGAGACAGAGACAGATAGAAGGGGGCAGGGGTACTCTGTAAATTTTTAGATGGGGTTGAGCTGCTGCGACTCTGAAACCCTTACCCTATACCAGGCCATGTTCAAAAGCACTCTGAACACTACTCTAGCTACAACACAAAGCTCTACACCATCTTCGACTCACTGGGTGCCAATTCCTGTTCCAGTTTCTAGTTCCTCTTCCAGTTTTACACTCTTCACAGCAGCTCGTACCCATCAGCTCTGTCAAAATGTGCCAACAGTCAGGAATTTGGCTCCCTGAAGCCAATCATTTGTCAGTTACCTCATACTGAATTTCTTCAGGAACCTCGTGGCAGGTAGGGAGAAGCTGCCTACAGAGTCCTTTCTGGCTACTTCATCTGTTATGTTGACTGCTACTACAAATCAATTTGACAGGACTGCCCATGCAGCTAAAACATGGAGTAGCTTCCTCCCTACACAGCCCTCCTACCCACTACCCCCAATCCCCCGGAAAACAGGGAGAGACATCCAACCACAAATCACTCATCTTTAATATAGCTTCTTGGTTGCTGATGCGCAGTAACTCACTGCACATTAGCATCTATTTTTACCCTGCTATTGCTGTCTTACAAAACAACAGTTACGTGTAGGGAGTTAGCGAGTACGTGATGTTGCTGGCGTAACTGTTATGCAATCAAAATATCTCTTACTCAAAGTGGAAGCCAGCTTTTAAGCTTATCACTATCATAACCAAAGGCGATTATATCATAATCTTGTTGCAAGACCTTTGATTTTGAGAAATAGTCGATCGATAGCTTCTAGATTTCACTAGATTAAGCCTAAGCGGCTATTATCATCTTATAGTTGCTATGTTATGGAACATTATTTTGCCAACCACACTTATTCTAAGGCAGCTTGATTGAGGTCGGTACTGTCAAGTGCATTGACGTTTTTACGCTCCCAGCTACAATTTAATACCTCTACTCCTCTCTCCCATCCTCTTGCTATGGTGCAACATTATTCCAAAAGTCGTTGAGATGAACAAGGAAACGTTGCGTTGAGCGTGCTTTCCGGGTTCCCTTGCGGTGTCTTTCCGGTGTATTTTCTTCCCCCCAGAATCCCCCGAGACGATTTCTCTTCCGCTGGTTTAATAGTTTGCAGGCGCAGGAACTGCCTAATATCATGGATGCCAGTCATATTTTCTTGTAAAAAATCGTGTATACTGGAAGAGTGTTCTCTTTGAATGATTTCCGTGCTCTGAGGCTTAAGCATTTTCTTTTGTTGTCTGAGCGTCAAGTCGCACAAAACTAGTCGTTGTAGTTACTTTTGAATTAACTTGAGTGGTTTTCACTTAAATTTGGACAAATTGAAAAGTTGTTCGCGCCAATCCATCTTAAGTCAATAAAACATTTCGACCATGAAATTCTGCCGGTAAGTTTTCGTTGATTAATGTATCTAAGGCTATGGCAGGTTTTGCATGTCTTCAGCATTTAAGTTGCCTCTTAGGAAAACTTTTCTTCCCAGCTTTCTAAACCGCAGGTCAATAAACAATTTCCGTTTTCCTTTGTTTTTCACGTCAGGGTATTTTTTTTTTAAAAGATAAGTATTTTGAATACCCCCATGTCGGTAGTCTGATATCAACGTTTCTCTTAATGTTGTCAGCTTTGCTATTTCATCGGATGTCATCGTTAAAACAGGTCATTTATTTTTTTAACATCTTGATACTTGGTTTGAAGGGTTGAAGTAACTTGGACATATTGTTAAGTGCCAAGGCTCTTGAAGGCTATAACTTTTCCAGAAAGACTAAGCCGACAGGTCCACCAGAAGGGAGGGGAGGGTAGACGAGGAGATTCTTGTCGGAAATTTTAAACAGAGAATCCCTGTCAGGTGCCGGACCTTAGCAGTTGAAATAGAGAGCCGATCATGAGTTAATTTTGTATCTTTGAATAAAATCATGTAGGCTGTTTTGCACGTCCCATGCTAGCCTAACATAGGCACAAGGCAGCCAAGCAGCGCAGTGTCTTAAACCATGGCAGGGCGAAGGTGCAACATATATGAGCAAATATAGACTTTCTTCTCTCGCACTTGTTTTTATGCTGTGCTTACAAATGCTTGCGAGGACTACCGGCTAGCACCTTGGCGTTCAGTTCTTATGGATTCGGTCCTTTCAGACAATCACAACAATCCATTTGAATCCACTCAGGGGGTGGTGTACCCTGGCCACTGATAAGCAGAGGTTTGAGGGTCGTAAGTTTACTTGTGGCCACGCGCACGATAAACGTCTTTTGACCCGGGGTAAGGGGCGGTAGAACCCTGAGGGACTCCGGGCGGAACTAGACCAATCAGAATGGGAAAACCAAAACGGTACAAGTTTTGTTGCCCTTCTGCTTTGAGGGGTAATGAATCTAAAATGCAGACTTATTCACAGTTAGAAGACCAGCACAAACGAAATACCGTTTCCTCGATTAAACACCAGAGGTGTTTAAAACTGGAGCTCTTAGGTCCGGCGTTTACCAAAAAGGGAAACTTTTTTGGGGGCACCCTGCAATCCTCTACGGAAATCATTGAACTGAGAGACTCAAAACGAGCCTGGCATGAATTCCAAACCTCACCCTGAACTACACGCACGATTTCAGTCATCAGGCTTCTTTGAGTTTTCAAAATTTATTCTCAATGAAATGTTGCCAGGTTGCATATGCTCATGATCAAAAGACATAACGAAACTAAGTTTGAAATTAAAATTACTCATTAGTACATATCAGCAGTTGTGTAGCTGACGATGAAAAGGAACGCTTAAAGACTTATTGCGCTATTATTGCGACAAAATCATGGCTGTACAATCAGACTTAACCCATATCCGCAAACGGGAAAGTCATCAGTGAAGAATTTTATCTTGCAGTTCACGACGATTTCGCAAATAAATGCATGTGATAGCGCTGACTGTGGTACCTTAAGAAATTTTTGGTCTGGTACAAATTGGTAAACTGACCACCGTTTGCCATTCCAGTAAATTGTGGGATCTTTTAGCCAGAAAACTTGGAAGAAAAACACTCTTCATCTTAACGATGAACACGAATTCAGGCCGTTCCGGCAAAATGAAGTTTGTTTTCGTTTGGGCCTCTTATAATTAACATTTTTAGATGATCGCCATAGTTGGAAGTTCCTCTAAGTTCCTCACGGTACCCCGGGGGAAAAAACGGAGGACGGGAGCTTTTGCAAATATCTTTATGGCTACCCTGGATCCCAGAAGCTTCCCTCGCGTGCTTTCGTGGAGCAGTGGTCGGCTAAAGACCGACATGATAGGCTTGACTAGGCACGTGGACACGTAACCGAGAAACTCTTCTGGCATCTTGGGCACTTTATAGCGAAAGTTGAAACAGACTAAGTATTTAACAAAAGCGCCATTCGGTTTCCCACAAAAATAACACAGTTCATTGAACAAGCCTATAGCCAACACCTGGCTTACACGGCCAAAATTTCTGAATGAAACATCTATAAGCTTCCTTGGACGCTTTTTGTACAAACACAAGCTGCTCTGTTCACAGCAATCTTAAGCAATTTTTTCTTTACAACAAGCAAGCCGAGTAAATACGATCTTTGGGAATAAAATAAACTTTTTTTTATCAGTCACCAGCAGCAGAGCGTATTAATTGCATGTCAGATGGAGTTTTATTTTTTTCTCAGCGCGTGAGCGGGCAAGATGAACCAAATCCTGCAATCTGATTGGTTCCGGGAGCGGGCGGAATTTTCCGATCTTGACCGATATTGCTTTCTGTGATTTCTGAGTTTTAACAGAGTAAAAAAGCGTATTTTGCTGCTCTGGTGTCACAAACGGCTTCGTTTCATGGTTCATTTTACGCGCGCTTGCAAAACGTTGCTTTCCGAAAACAACAAGACACGTTTAACTTTTGAAAAACAACAAGAAAAAAATAAAAATATTATTTGCCGGCCTTGGTCGGTCCGTATTGAGAAAAACTGTGCCCTCGGTCTTGAGCACGGCCCTCGGCCTGCGGCCTCGGACCGTACTCAAGACCTCTGGCACAGTTTTTCTCAATACGGACCTCCCGGCCGGCAAATAATATATATGTATTCACTCAGTCTCTAGCAGTGTGAAAACATTACGCTAATAACACTCCATCAAAGGCAGCCTTCTACTCTCTGTACACGGCGATTCTAGACACTCTCGTGGCATCTCTGGCCAAGGGAGGGTGACAATCCTTTCAGAACTCTACCTGCTCAACATTGGCGTAATCCCCATCATGATTTGTGACCTCAGTGCAGTGGTCAACATTGCGCCTTACGAGCGCTACTTCGCTTCCGACGATTCTCGAATTTTAGACTGTTCAACCCAAAGCTATCTTAAGAATTTTCTTTCGTCAAGCAAGGTGAATAAACAGGACCGTTTTGAGCGAATACCTACGATCTTTGAGGTAAAAAAAAGACTTGTTTTTCAGTCAGCAGCAAAGCAGTGTATGATTAAATTGTCAGATGGAGTTTTATTTTCTCGATCTCTATAAAAACATTACACTAATTATTTCCATATAGCACCGCGATTTTAGACATTCTTGAGGTGGATTAAACCAGGCGAGAGAGACGAGCCTGTGAGATCTCTTGCCGCTCGACATTGTTGTAATTCAACATTCGACAATGCTGTGGTCAACACAGAGAAATCCTGGCATCGTGACAGCTGTGGGATTCTCGGGTTTTGCTCTGCAAAGGAACACAGCAACAGAGATGAGATGAGCGACAATGTTGGCGGTACGGGGTTTCTTTAGAGAAAAAGGTGAAATTCGAAAATAATACTCAGCCTCCGAAAATTGAAGAAAAAACCCTCAAATATTAGAAGTGAACATCCTGCCGATAATAACCTCACTCCTTCTTCCCTGCACGTGCCCCAGAATAGGGTAAGCTGTTGAGCTGACTCCATTTACTTCTCATAAGAAAAGTAAAACGGCCATTTTAGGTTCCACGTATAAGTACATAACACGGTAATTCAACTGAGCTTACGAAAATATCACGGCCTATTACAAGTCGGCGGTCCTCGTCGTACCTTTTACTGTGTTTTAATTTTTAAGCGATTACCGTTGGAGATTTAACATACGTACGTACAAAATCCTCGTTAGAACTAGCATCTCCTGGATGTCAGTCGAATAAAAGTAAATGAGGGTGAGGAATTATCTGGGAAGGGAGAAAAATATACGCCTCTTTAAACAGCAGTTATTCTCAGAGTCACTTACTTATAAATTGGTTTGAAGTGGTTTGAGTACACCCACCTAATTCAAGTTTCGAGTCGTCACGGTTTTCACCCAACAGACAATTTTGTTTCACGTACAGCCTCTTCGCGACTGGCATTCATTCCACTCCCTCGCATAATAGGTGCATTTGCATGCATTTGGAGAAAAGTTCACGCCCACAACCTGTACTTGACATAGTGGTAACAGTTGCCTTTCATTCTATTGACACAAAAAATGATACTACAATGTCAGCTTGGGCGATAAATTTATTTATCTCATAGTGCTTGCTTAAAAGACGGGTGGATCGCCGATAATCTAGCTAGGATACAGGTGATCATTACAGTGAACGCTGCCGAGCGATACGTCGCTCTGGTTTAGCTTGCCATGCTGTACAGAGTGGCTCTAACGTACATAAAAAATGAAAGCTAGCGAGTAGCTTTTTACCCTGGGAACGTTCAGTTCAATACGTTACAAAATGATTTGGTCCGGAGAATTTTACCCTGTTTCAAGCCCAGGTATTCCTGTGAGTGGAATAAACACAACAGAAATACTCACAGTTTGCAACTCATATTGATATTCCCCCATACTAAAAAGCCTGTTTGTAATAGTCAGGTATGTCTGCAGGGCGTTCAACGAAGGGTTTGCTGCCGTACATACACATAGGAAACGGCATTCCCTAACAAACTAACGAGGGCTTACCTTAAGTGACAAACAAAGACCTCCATGCTTTGAAAGCCCCTAAAGCATAACACAAAATGGTGGAATATAATCATCAACAGTATTCCCGAGTCACAAGTTTTTTGATTCCAATTGACCCTCCCTCTTAAATGGAATACCTATAGAAACACAAGAGCAGCTTAGGGTCAAATAGAGATTTCCACGAAACCTTTGTTTGGTTGTTACCGCGATGACACCTTTAAAAGGACAAAAGTTTAGGATCCATGTGCGTAAAAACTGCTGCAATACCACTGCTACTGCTGCAATACTTGCTGCAATCCCATTTTTCTCTTTTTGTACTGTTATGTAATAGCTGCGTTTTTCATTTCACAACGAAGCCAACAAAACTAAATAAAACACCGAGATACAAAAGCTAAGGCAACTTACGATCAGCTAGAGGTTTCTATACAATCTCAACATCACTAAAACATAAAAGCTTAAGATCCTTTAAGGTAAAAACTTAGTTAAACTTGCCAACAGTGCCACCTCTTCTCCCTTTACAAGTACTGTTACGTAATGTAAGTTATGTAATAGCTGAATTTTTACATTTTGCGGTAAAGCTAATAAAGCAACAAAATTAAATAACATAACTAAATACTTAAGTGATTCAGCAAATGGCCACTTGTCGACCACTGCAACCTCCACTTGATTTAAAACATAACATTTTAAGGTCCCCGTATCTGAAAAACGACTCAACTTACTCAAGCGGTTTGCCCCTGGTGTTACCCTCAGAGTGAAGAGGTGGCCATTTGTACAGCCCTTCGAGTGGAGTTTGGTTATCATCTCTTTCTAAATCCTACTCTGCTTAATAAAAACATAAAATAAAAGCAACAGACAAGTTAGAAATGTGAGCGTCATTTCACAACAGCGTGAGGAGGTGCCAAATTAATTTACATCGCAATTATGTCAGCTTGCTTTTTTTTTTGGATGACTATCTAACTAGGTGGCGACCTCTGCCATTACTGGATTAGTTCTGTTGAAATGTTTTAACAGAAGATAAACTGGACAGCTGAGATAAGAAAGGAAGTCATTAAAAATACCTCTTTGAATGAATGTGTGACAGAGAAACTGACAGACAGAGCCCAGGGGGGTACTCTGTGAATTTTTGGGTGGGGTTGAGCCACTGGGACTGAGGCATTGTGAAACACAACATATACAACTCCTGAGACTACACCGAACAAAAAGCTCTACCTCATCTCAGACTAACTGAGTGACAACTCCTATTCTAGACTCAAGTTTCCAAACAACTGATCAGTTTCCTGATAAATTATTGAACCCTGCTCAAGATCAAAACTCTCTGATTCCTATACCCTATCCCAGACTAAACTGCTTGAAAACCATAAATTTTCACAGCAGCATCTCCCCATCAGGCATGCCAAAATATGCAGGTAGTGTTTTGCTGCCTGCAGTCAGTTGCTAGTTACTTCGCACCGCATTTTTTAGGAACCTCCTGGCAGGGGACACAGTCCCTGCTGCCTACTACATCCATGCTGCTAATGCCTACTACAACTCATTTTGACAGGACTGCCATGCCCACATGGCCTAGGTGGCATTCTGTAAGGGTAACACCAAAGATCTTTGGTGTGTATTTCAGTTTTTTGGCATATAGTGTCTTATAAGACGTAACTGTTTCTTCGGCATAGAATGCACCTAGGCACATGGCTTATATATGGAGTAACCTTACCCCCTCCCCCCCCCCCCCCCTTCCTTGGGAGACACAGAGAGAGAGAAATCAAACCACAATTCACTCATTTTAGATAGCTTCTAGATTGCAAATATAAATGTGCAGAAATTTGCTGCCTATCAGCTTCTATTACTGTCTTGCTGTTCCTGTGTTATGAAACAATAGTCACGTGTAAGCAGTTAGAGAAATACGTGATGTTGCTGGTGGTAATTATTACGTTATCAAAATATTTCCCACTTAAAGCGGATGCCCGCTTTTAACCTTAAAACTTTAATAACCAGAGGCCGTTTATTTTCATAATTTTGTCGCAAGTGCTTTGATTTTGAGACATCTTGGATCGATGGCTTCTAGATTTTACTAGATTAAGCCTGAGCAGTTATTTTCATCTTGATGTTGCTATGTTTAATATGGAACTATATTTTCCCAACTACGTGAAGGCGTATTCACTGGAGTCGGTACTGTCATTTCGCTGAGTCTAAGTACATCAATGTTTTCACGCTTCCAGCCATCATTCATTCATACCTCTGTTTCCCTTGCGTGTCCTACTGTGGTGCAGCATTATTTCAAAAGTCTTTGACGTGAACAAGGAAACGTGCTTTCCGGTGTAATTTTGCCCTGTATGACACTTGATCGGCCGCCATCTTGTTTTTACCCACTAGTGCAATAATTTGCAGGCGCAGGAATCGCCTGTTATATCGTCCCATGGGGGTTGTCAGTTTTCAAAATGGCTGTCAGCAAACTGATTTGATCAACCTCCCGCGTGGGGGGGGGGGGGGGGGACAAAGATTTAGGAGAGGCTGTGCGCACTTCTTGAAACCTTTGCCCTATTTCAGACCAAAATATGCGATTTTCCTTACTCTATTTCGGACCTTACCCAAATTTCGATACCTTATTTTAGACCAGATCTTAACCCTATTTCGTTTGCGTAAACATTTGAGAGGGGCTTCAAATTCCCAGCGTTAATTAAACCTCATTTTTTGGGGGAAGAAAGTTAAAAAAAAGACAGCTTCTTGTAAGAACCATGCCAGATCGCATATCAGAGTGCACAAACCTCACCCAATTTCAGACCAAAACGATCAACGTAAGCTTCTAAATTTTCGGATCGACGTTTAAAAGTCGTCAAACGCCCGAAAACAAAAAGTATAAGAACATTAAAATGCCCATTTTTTAAAATAAAACTTATAGATCGATGTCTTCCACGCTATCAAACTTCTTATCAAAACTGAGTTGTCAGGTGACTACTTTCCAATGGGACTACTGCGGACAACGAAACCTAACCTAATGACATTTTGCAAAAAAGAATCCCGCCAGAATTTCATGGTCGAGACACTTTATTGACTTAAAACGGATGGGTTCGAAGAACTGAAGGTGGAATTTCGGTTGTTTCCATTCTGCGTCTGTACCCCCCAGGGGGGGGGCACTTAAGGGAAGCCCCTGTTTAAGACAAAATCCGTTCATTTCGCTACCCTGTTTAAGAGAAGGGACCTCTACATATCGCTTGTGTTCTGCGTTTTTCTTTCTGCCTTGTTTTTCATTTCCCATTCAGACAGTATTTTTTATACATATGAATGACATCATAGAAATAGATTTAAAAGGAATGTTGGTACCCACATGTAGGGTTCAAGGCTTTCAATCGAGAAAGACACCCTGTTCAAGACACTAAGTAGTGAAATTTAAGACGCAAGACCCTGAAAACCATACCCTGTTAAGCGGCACATACCCGTTTAGGCCAAATTAGGGAGTGCCTTCCCCGAGGTCTGATACTGCTTTGACTTTCTTTGTCTAAGCAGATATAGTTGTCAATCTATGACTGAAAACTTGTTCACTTGAATCGTTAACGAATAAACTAGTCGGTGAGACTATATATTGTACGCTTGACTGTCGTGAAATCAGGGAAACCTGAATTGTTGCGGAGACAAGCAGCTAGGGCGACGATCTCAATGATAACTCAGTATAGTGTTACTGGTTACTACTGAAAATGGCTGACTTTTCCTCTTTTGAATTGTTTGCGTGATCTAATAAAGCTTCCAAAATAACGGAAACAGAACGCCTCCGAAAGGTTTGAATTTTACCAAAGATTTAAACAGTTTAAACGGCGATTTAACACAGACTGCATGGTTAATCAAGTTTTCCATCAATTAATAGCGCTGGCAAAATCGTAAAACCAAAACTAAAGTAATCATGCATGGATCAGAGCATACAGTATCTACTGACCTGTTTCACGTCCAGTTACGAATTTTTTTTCTACATTCTATGAATGAATTTACATCACAGCTTTATACTTTCTAAACTTTGATAGAAAACCACTAACACGAACTGCACTTTTGCTAAATTTAAAAAAAAACATTACAAATTTGTTGTATGAATGAACATTAGAATGGTGAAAAAACAAAGCATCGGCCATAATGAGCAGTGATACTTTTTTTATGAACAGTGAAATTGATATTGATAGTCGTCCCATTTTGTTTCACTTTAAACCAGAAAAACACTTCGAGTGCATATTTCTGGAAACAAAACTGTCTGCTGTATCTGCTTATTCTGTAATCGCCTTTCCAAAAAGTTAATAATTTTAACATAAATTTCCCTCTTGTCGAACCAAATTTTGTCAATTACTTTTCTTTCTGTAAAAAAAAAGATAAACAAATTTTAAAATTGCTGACTCGTGAATGCCAAATTGTGAACAGATGATTAACTTTTGGTTGCTACAAAAAGTGTGTGCGTGATCAGGTGATTGACCGTTTTAATGCAATCAGCTCTGTTTTTCTGCACTTCTTGGCTTTGCTTCAACAACGTCATTTGTAATGCTAACAGATAATAAAGATAATAAATAAAAATAATGTACTTGGACCGGAAGGAAAGCCGATTGAAGTGGATAACCCGGGTTAAACGTTGGCCGAGGTTTCCGTTTATCAGAACTGTTAATTTGAGGAGCTCATGTTGCCAAAGTTATGAAACAGCATTAAAAATTTACACTAAACCCCAAGGGGGGGGGGGGGTATTTCCCGAAGATTTAGGTGGGGTGTGCGGCTTGCGTCTGGAAACCCTTACCCTATTTCAGACCAAAATATGTTATTTTCCCTACCCTATTTCAGACCTGTCCCAAAATTTGATGCCCTATTTCAGACCAGACCCTAACCTTATTTCGTTTGCATAAACATTTGAGAAGGGCTTCAAATATATTCCCAACATTTATCAAACCTCAGTTCTTTGGAGAAGAAAATTAACAAAAAGATAGCTTCTTGTAAGAACCATACCAGATCCCATATCAGAGTGCACAAACCTCACCCTATTTCAGACCAAAATGGTCAAAATCTATACCCTATTTCAGACCAAAGGCTCAAAAACCATAAACTTTGGCGCCGCACATACCTATATAGCTTTTATAAGGGAGCCCCCCCGCCCCCGGGCACTAAACCTGCCAAAGCCCCGTTTCTCGAAAGTACCCGATAACGTTTCGGGCCCGGAAAGCTATTTTATGTGCCGTAAGACTTACCTTATAGATTCAAATTTTGTTGGTTTTTAAAGCCAGTGAGAAGTAAAATTCTCAGTTGACGAAACAAGTCGAGGGTTTGGGGGCTAAAAGCTGCACCATCATTCTATAGATTTTGATTTTAAAATATAGCTCCGGGCCCGAAAAGTTGCCGGGACTTTCGAAAAACGGACCCCAGATTAGCTGAATCCTGCTTTGCACAGTTAAGAGCAGTTCTCTGAGATAGTGAAGCAAAGTTGGAAATGAAAAATTTTAACCCCCCCTCGTCATTTTTTGTGTGAAGTTAGGTTTGCTGGGGGGATGAACGAAAACAGCCATATAAAGGTCAGCAGATGTGTCGTTGCCTTGGTAACTGCAATCAATCCTGCTACCCTCAAAGTCATGTTTTGAGCAAAAATTTTACCCTTAAAAAGCAAAAATAAACTGGTCTGGTTCTCGTGTGAATGTGAATCAACTAAGATAAAAATTCCCCAAGGAGAAGCTCCATTCCTCTAGTTTCTAAAACTTAATGTTAAAGTATTTTGACCTTTATAAACGTGCTAAAATTGATCGCTGGACCAGGTTACCTTTCGGCCATTTTGACAATCCGCCAAAACAAACACAACCTTTTTCGCAATTTCTCCCAAAGTGTTCTTTTCCCAGCAACCAAATTAGCATCAGCGTTTACATGGATACTTAAAATTCTAAGTATCTTAAAATCTTTTTGGGGAAAACTACATTATAACCATGTCCGTTGAGCACATTTGGGAGAGAATTTCGGTAGTGTAGCACCTCTGTTTGTGTTTTATTCTTTGACCGTTCATCCGGTCAGCAGTCTTGCCCTCTCATTTCCGGTCTACACGTTTTGTCGATGTCAACAACAAGTTCATGGCTTCTCAAACGCAATGTCCTGCTCTATTATAGCCAGATACATATATTCGATCGTTACAGGCATGCAGTTGCTGAGTATAGTATTCGTGATTCGACAATTTAGCTTCCTGGATGGATTTTATTGGCGATTTTCAGTGCTTCGACGGCAGAAACCACAAATATAATCAGTGTGTTTTGATCTGCTCAATGGTCCTTTTACAAGTATCTGCGGACAAATACGCCATCATCTGTGCTTTAAATCACCGATACGTGGATAGGATGGGGGACACTGTTAGATTTAACTTGAATGCAAGATGCTGTGCTAGATTTGGTCAAGAAAACGGAGCGAGTGTAGGAGAAACACACGCGATCAATGCATCTGTATAAATTGGCAAGACTCACAAGGTAGGCTCTGTATCAATTCCTATTTTATCCAAACTCGTGCAACGAAAACCTTATAAATCAAAGTAAGTTTACAGACAAGATTGTAAAGAATACCTTTGAAGCTTGAAAGGTCTATCCAAAGATTTTCTGGGCGAAAGAATGGAACCTGAAAATGGCCACTTTTGACATTCATTCAAATCTTCCTCAAATGTGCTCAAAGGCCATGGCCATAATACACAGGTTTCCCCAAAACGATTTTATAATATTTAGAATCCCTAGTATCCGTGTAAACTCTGATGCTAATTTGGTTGCTGGGAAAAGAATACTTTGGGAGAAATTGCGAAAAAGGTTATACTTGTTTTGGCGTATTGTCAAAATGGCCGAAAGGTAACCTGGTCCAGCGATCAATTTTAGCACGTTTATAAAAGTCAAAATACTTTAACATCAAGTTTTAGAAACTAGAGGAATGGAACTTCTCCCTGGCGAATTGTTACTTTAGTTGGTTTACATTCACCCGAGAACCAGACCAGTTTATTTTTGCTTTTTAAGGGTAAAATTTTCGCTCAAAATATAAGACTTTGAGGCACCCTGACTTTGAGGGTAGCATGATTGATTGCGGTTACCATGGCAACGACACATCTGCTGACCTTTATATGGCTGTTTTCGTTCATCCCCCGAGGCAACCTAACTTCACACAAAAAATGACGGGGGGTTAAAACTTTTCATTTCCAACTTTGCTACACTTTCTCAGAGAACTACTCTTAAGCCCTGAAATAAGGCCACTGAAATCTAAAATTTACAGTTACAATACATTTACCAAGATGGAGACAAAGCTCTTTGTTCCGAACGACAAAATGTTAACGTGCTTCGTAACAAGAGATCCAGAGATAAAAACAATCTGTGTTGTCATCCGTCCAAAGTTCATTTCCTGGAGTGAAAATAATCTTTGTACTTTTGTCGTCTTTTCGTCTATTGGATAATCCGCCAAGTGGGCGTAGCATCTCGCATTTTATAAGCACAACGCACAAGTACACTCCCGGCAGTACGCATACTCTGAAGGAGTCCGGCATAGGTTTTCATAGACCAAGGCTTGCATCCTCATCATCATGGTATGAAAAATAAGATAGTTTGAATTCATTCAGTGAGGTACAGGGCGCAAAGAATTTCACTGACCAGATCGTTTTCATATTGTTACACTTTACGTTGTTTGTATTTCAGCCAAAAAAGATTTGCCCGCCAAAAAATTGAGTTGACTTGGGATGAAATTTTATTTTACTCCACCTGGCACCCTTGTAGTAAAAATTGGTCGCACTTGTAAGTTTCCTGATACCTTCATTTTATGTTTTATTCAACAGAGTAAGATTGCCAACGAGATGAACACCAAAGTCCATTTGGAGGGCTGTATAAACGGCCACCCCTTCACGGTGGAAGGTGAAGGCAGGGGCAAACCGTTTGAGTAAGTTGGAGTCAGTTTCTAAACACATGGAATTTAAAATGCTGTTTTAATTTAATGGTGTTGAGACTACAGCGGTCAACAAAGTGGCTAGTTGCTATGCCCTTAACCGCCCATAGCTTTTATTAGTCACTTTCTAGAGTTATTAGTTTCGCCGCGAAATTGAAAAATTCGTGATCATCACCAGCTATGTCACAGATCAAAGGAAGAGAGGAAAGGCTTTGTGGCAAGTTAAAGTAAGATCTTGTAAACGTTCGTGGATAAACCTTTTGCAGAAACATTTATTTAGCCTCAAGTCACCCTAGTAACTTTCTAACAGGTATTTTCTTTAGTTTTCTAATAGCTCTGTTGAGAAATGAAAAATTCAATTATTACGCAATACCACCAAGAAGAGAGAAATAGTATTTTGGCAAGTTAAAGTTAGAGTTTAGATTTATGAATGGTAAACTACTGTCTTTTTAAGCGCGTTGAGATTGCAGTAATAGCCCAAGCAATAATTTGGGGAAACCTTTATTTAGCTCTAGCTAAGTCACGCTATGCCTTTTTTATAGTCAATTTATTTTTTATTTCTATTAACTTCGCTGCGGAGTTCAACCATTACGTAACGATACAAATGCTGGGAGAGAAAGAAAAGACATTATGGTGCAGGGTTACCGAAACAGCTTGCGCGAGAGGGTCAAAAACAGAAAAACTTCGACCCATGTTAAGAGCATACGCCAGCAGTTTTGTGGTTCCCAAAACGTCGGGTCATTCGTTTCGCATGTTATTTCAGTATGCTTTTGCCTGAGCAGTGTGTTTTCTCGCTTCTAACGTTAAGTTATATTTCAAGTATCTTATCATAATAGGTACTCACGTACGTGTCCACTCCGCGGCCGGCACTAACGTGGGAAAGTAACAAACTTAAAATCTACTTCAAGTCACTCAGGAAAAAACGAAAAATGTAAATGAAGCGAGCTAACTAGCCTCTAACCGGCTGTTGTGGGGCGCGCAGGAGAAGAAGGGGATTATTATCCGCAGGATGTTCGCTTCAGAGTTTGTAAAGGACGGCGGGGGATTACTTCTTCTTTCGGTACTAGGAGGATTACTTACGAAATGTAACTTTTTTCACGAATGAGACCCTGTACATTCCACATTGTCACTCATCTGATTCCACTTGTTTTGTTCCTTTGCAGAGCAATGAATCCTGCAGCTGTCAAAATCCCTGGATTTCACTATGCTGACCATCTCCTTGCGATCACCAGGCATGACGCGACTGACACCAATGTTGAGCATCAGGAGACCTCAAAGGCTCGTCATCCCGTCCTGGCCTGATCTGCCACGAGAATGTCCAGTATCGAGTGACGATCAGAGAGAAGTCAGCAACCTCTCTCATTTTGATGGAGCTAATTAGTGTAATGTTTTATAGCTAGAGAATGAGTAAATAAACTCCATCGGAACATTTGTACACTGTGTTACTAGTTAATTTTGTTTCCCGGAGATTGCGGTACCTATCCGCTTAAGACAGTTGTTTTCTTATTCAGCTTGCTCGATGGAAAGAAAAAAAAAGTTCAAAACAGTTTTGAAGAAAACAGGCTTAAACTCGCGTCTGAAAGTGCGAATGGCAGCTAATGGCGGAAAACGAAGCTGCAAATCGAAATGCGAAAAGCCGGAAAACAGTCAGGTATAAGAAATAAGGACTTTCTTGCAGTCGAGCTCTGATATTGTAGAACATCACACTGTCCGGCCCTTTGAACAAACGTTCGTGCTTTATAATTAAAATAATCTGCCCATTTAACATTACGTTCGCGCTTTTTTGTTACAATCTGAATCCCACCCCCCCCCCCCAAAATTGTTTTGTCCCCCCTAACTTACGTGTTCCAATTTCTAAGCAAAGACTTTGTTAAGTAACGGAAAAATAGGTGATTGCGTGGCATTGTACTACTGGAGCACATTTATGGCATACCGTCTTTGGAGACGGCAAATCTGTACAGCCAGAATCTTGTGTTTGTATTTCGATTGTATTTTTCAGTTCCAACTAAATTCTAAGGTTTTTTCATGAATGTATCTAGTCTCGCGCAAGTTTTGCATGTCTTAATTGTTTAAGTTGTCTCTTGGAATAAATTTCTCCCCCCACCCCAGCTCTCTGAGCTGAAGGTCAAAAAAAACAATCTCCATATTCCCTTGTCGTCCACGTCAGGGTATTTTTTAATTAGTCCAAACCCATACCGATCATTTTAACACCCCACCTGAGTAGTCTTGTATTATGATGTTTCTTTTGATTCTGTCACCTTTGCCATTTCACAGGAAGTGATAGAACATGTTATTTGTTTCTTTTATTAGCTTGATGCTTGGTTTGCAGGGGGTGAAAGACTGTTGACTTCTCAGTGAGACTAAGCTGACTTGTTGACAAAGGGCTTAGAAATTTTTTCATTTTATCTATATTTCCGTGATGTATGTGAGAATTTAAAGCTGGCTGCAATCGTTGGGTCTGTTGAGAACCATGACCCTAACGTTTTAACTTAATCTTTTAGCCAATTTCCGGTTACATTAGGAAAGGAGAGGAGCGGGAGAGGAATCCTTGTCGGAAATTTTGAACAGTGAATCTCTTAAGGTACCAGGCCTTAAACCCCATACACAGAGCCGATTATAAGTATTTTACTGTCCAGTAAAATTAAAAAAATTTATATCAAGGTTGGCTTACACGTACCGCACTGGCCTATCACAGGCACAAGCAAAAGGAGATAGAAGCACAAACCGGCGATGTATCTAAAACCACTGCATAACAAAGGTGCAATATGTAAGGACATCAGTATTGCAAACCAGGATTTTAGTGCTCCACTTTAATACTTGAACCAGGAGCTCATGTTCACAGCTTAACTGGGCTTATGCTCGCGCTCCTTTTTTCCCAGGAACAAAAGCGAAGCATTGTAAACGGCGCAGGTATAAGGTCAAGCCCACGAAAAAGTAAAGGTTTTCTTCTCTTTCGCGTGCATTTATGCCTGCACTTCTACATGCTTGCGAAGTACCAGTTTACACGTACGTGTGCGGAGCTTCTGCCGGGATCACTTCCAGACAATCAAAATGATCGATCTGGGACACGTCAGAGATGCCGGTTGCACCCTCGCCTGTGACAAGAGGTTTCTAACGCGAGCTTTCGTGGAGAGGTCGTAAGTTTGCGTGTGTCCGCGCGCGCGAGAGACGCCTCTGGCACCTGGGGTAGGGGTGGTGGAACCTTAAGGGGCCAATCAGAATTTTAAAATAAAAAAGGCACAGGCAATAATCATCAGTCTTTAAAAAGACTGATGATTCTAAAACGCAAGGTTCACGTGGGTCACGTAAGAGGGTCACGTGGTGACGAGAATGACTAAAACAAGGCACGCGCTCCTCATCATTCCTCCACGCAGCCAGCAGGGATCGAGAGGGCTTTACTAGAAGAAAAGCATTAGACCTTTGAGAACATACTGTTCGGTGTCACCTTTTCGAACAAGAATTAAGGATTTTTGTTACAAGTCCCGTTTTATAGAGATAGGCTATTAACGAATCTACTATTATACATCTCTGAAATGAGCTTTAAGAAGAGAAAGAGAAAAGGCCGTGATCTTGCCTTTCATCAGACAACACTGATATCAACCGGCACTTCCTAATCTTAAAAATCCTATGAAAAACTTGTACTTAATAGAGAAACAACCTCAACGAGAGAAATTTACCGAGAAACTTCGATCACATCATATAAACCGTAGAATCCTTTGGAGATATACATTATAGCGGAGTTCCTTTGCGGCTGAAAGCCGCAGAGCGGAGCACCATGGGTTAGGAAATTTGTTAACCTATCGATCTGAGAAATTTTGGTTTTGATGTCAGCGTACGCCCGCCCGTACGCCCGTGCAGACTCTGGAGGAGGGGGAGGGGACCCCTAAGGCAACCCGACGAGGGGAGGATAACGCCATCTTTTATTGGTGGGAAATCGCGCTGTGCTTTTAGGCAAGCGCTTTTAATTTCTTGGCGGGAAATCGCGCTGTGCTTTTAGGCAAGCGCTTTTAATTTCTTGGCGGGAAATCGCATGACCATCGTCGCTTTTGAAAAAAGAGGTTTCTTTTTAAAAGCTTAAGCTTGTTTAGCAAAACGTTTGTTCGAGATTACTGAAGTGAGTACTGTAAACATCTTATATCTATAAATGGAAAAAAAAGTTGGAAGGCGAAAAGTTCAAGTTACGAAATTTGCCTTCGACTTCATCTTTGTCACGGCGTTCTGCTGCGAACTCGGTCGGCACATCCGCTTGAGTTTGCAGCATTTGGCAGCGGTCCCGACGCCAAATATAGCGGAACTCGGTGCCTTCTGGTTTTTCTGTCCACAACCATGGTTTTTGCCGCGGTCCGAACACATTTTCCCGGGAAAAACACCTGCGTGTTTATCTCGATCGAGCTGTGATCAATAAACAGTTGTACAAGTAATAATATTACGCGGATTTAGTTGACGCGCCGGAGTAGCTTAGTGCAATGAACATTGCGGGTAGCTCCGACACGAAAGGTACTGGTTCGATTCTCAGAAGGGAGAGAATGAGAGTATTTTCAGAGATCAATAAGTACCAGCGAAAAAAAAACGTGGAGCTCCGCTTTTGGGCTGGCTAAATCTATATATTAGAGCACCTCTATCTTGAACAGGCAGGGACGACAATAGCCAATAGTAACTAGCCAATAGTAAATGAATGAAACATCAACCAAGGCAAACGAGTATTGAGCTCGTGATAGCGGGGGGATTCGATCATAGATCTACATTAAGCCTATTCTGCCTGGGCTTTTTTTGAGTTTCTGGGCTTGGGTGGGGAAAAAGTCAAAGCATTTGCGTTGGCCGCGTAATTAAAGGCATGCCACCCCGATCAAAACACAATAACATAGAACCATAATACAACAAAAAAACACGAACGTTTGTTAAATTAAAGGGGAATTGCAATGTTGTATAAGAGATTATTCACACAGCAGTTAAAAGCTCGACAGCATATTTTTGCCTCCTTTGCGCATTTCGAGTACGGCTTCGCTTTCCACCATTGGCACTTTCAGCTACGAGTTTCAGCCTGTTTTATTCAAAGCTTTCTTAAAAGTTGTTTCCTTTTCATCGAGCAAGCTGAGTAAACACGACGTTTTTGAGCGGATAGGTACGATCTTTGGGGAACAGAATTAACCATTTAATTAGTCACCGGCAACAAAGTGTATAAATTGCATGTCAGATGGAGTTTGTTTTACCCAGTTTCTACTGTGAAAAAGGTATTTTAAGTTGCTCCATCAAAATCAAAGGCTTCCCTCTTCTCTCTGTACATCAGCGATTTCAGACATTCTCGAAGTATTTTAGGCCAGGAGAGAGAGACAAGCCTTTAAGATCTCTTGCCGCTCAACATTAATGTACTATGATCTCTGTCATAATTAATGATTTCTGACTCAATGCATTGGTCATCATTGCGCCTTACGAGAATGGCATCTCTTTTGGCGATTTGCACTTCCAGCCACCAATTTTAACCTGTTTTTAAATTAAAAGCTAGCTTAAGAAGGTTTTGCCAAGCAATTAAGCCAAATAAACTTGACGCCTCTGAGCGAATAGCTGGGATCTTTGGGAAACAAAACTGTGTTGTTTTTAGTCACCAGCAAAACAATCTATAAATTGTCCGATAGAGTTTTATTTGCTCAATCTCGATGAAAACATTACTTTAATTAGCTCCATCAAAATGAGACAAGGTAGTTCAGGCCAGGGGAGAATGACGAGCCTTTGAGACTTCTTGCTGCTCAACGTTGGTATAATCGCCATCATGATTAGTGATCTCAAGGCGATGGTCAACGTAGTGAAATCCAGGGCATTTGATAGCTGCAGGATCCTTTGCTCTGCGAAGGAATAGAACAACTGGGATCAGAAGAGTATCACTGAAGATTGAGCAGGATTCCTTTGGAGGAAAAGGTAAATTTTGAAAATAAACTTTAACGTCTCCAAATAGAAATACTCTCCTTCAAATGTCAGAAGCAAGGAAGTCATGGTGTCAGTCATTTCATATAGTAATCAGGCAAGGCTTATGTAAAACTCGGCGGGAAGGGGTAGAGAGGTTTGGGAGACACTTTTTAAAAGTGACACCGGTGCTAGGCGTCGCTTTTAGGGTGTTTTAATTTAACGTGGTTACTGTTTGCGATTTCGCTGTTCGAACTGCTCGTTACATTTCGTTTCTGCTGGATGACAGTCGACTAAAAGCTAATGGAAGGCGGGGAATTAGCTTAAAAGGTGGAAGAAACATACACCTAAACAAACTGCGTTCCTTCTTAGATTGATTTACTTGTGCGTTGTTTTAAAGTGGCATGTGTAACAACCACCTCCTTCAAGTTTCAGAGTCATGTCGCTTTCTAGAAAATCTGCTTTCATGCACAGCTTTTCCGTGACTGGCATCCAGCCCGCTTCCTTTTTCAGCATAATAGGTCCATTTGGAGGAAAGTTTACGCCCACAAGATGGACTTCGTACTGGAAACAGTTGCCTTTCATTCTGTGGACATAAAAAAAGAATGACATTGTTGTTTCAGAAACAATTTATATTCTTTGTGTTGTTTGCTTCCGTTGTGATCGGCCAAGTGATTACTTTAGTTTTGGTTTCACGACTCTGAAAGCGATAGCTCTTGGTAGAAAACGTAACCAGTTTTACGCAAATCCTGGGGTCCTTTTTTCTTTTACTGACGTGAAAAGTAATGTGTAGAACTTTGGACAAAAACCTTTGGGACAGCTTTTGGGGTATATATCGGACATCCTCTTTCTCTTATTGTGAACGATTTTGTTAATCAATAAAACTGCTTTTAAAAAGGAGAGAAAATCAGTCAAACTATAACTAAAAATGATTTATTTGAACACATCTTTAGTTCAACAATTAAGACGGTTTAGCATGGCTTACTCTATGGAAAAACGTACGTACTGCGGTATACCGTTGGACCTGAGTAAATCATTCCTTAATATAACTTTTCCAGCGATCAGGTCAATTTCGGTTTTACAGTATGACCATTTAACCAGTGGCTAGTTACTCAAAGATAGTGAAACCACCTTACAGAACGGAAACAACAAATTCCAACTTAAGTTGTTGGCGCAACTGCAATACAACAGCTTGACTTGGAATTAAACTGAAATGCTGCGCTGCTCCTCGCTGCGACATGTGATTGGTTTTAATTGCTTAGGTAGCTTTGCTTTACAATACAGTTGCCTCGCTGTAATGTTATAAGTGACTCCTCTTGATGACAAACTTGATGCCGTGGAAAATGCTGATCTGTTCCTTTAGTTGTGTTGTTGACGTCACGTTCAGTCTACTATTAAAGAAAACTTGATAGGTCTTGATTATAAAGCATCTTTGAAAAAAATTGGACATTTTAATTCCTTCGGATGCTTGATATTTTCGGTCGGTCAATGTTTGACTTTTAGTCTGTTTCAGTTTTAACCGAAGTTATGAACGCCGCTCTGAAAAGACTGAAAATTGTGTGCTTTGGTTTAACCGGTTTTAAAAATCATTGAAGAAGACAAGTAATTAATTTAGTTGGATTAATGGCACAAAGGGCGTAAATGGTTTAATCACAGAACGTAACTAATTAAAAAGGACAAGATTTCTGCGTCTCGGCGCGCAGAAAACAAAAGGAAAGCTTTACCATATGGAAGTGTCAGAACGCGAAAGGTTGGGAAAACATATTGTTCCTTTTTTTCCATGGTCTTAGCCCTGTAATGGATTAAGAATACGAAACCATTGGCAGCTTGAAAACATGAAAACGTTTTTGAGGACATAAGACACAAGAATATCGACTACGAAAAGATGTAAAAATGTATTCGAGCGATAGATGGGTGGGTTGCCCGTAAACTAGCGCAGACAGCGACCTGTGGTGTTGCTCTTTGTGCTGTGGATTGTTGTTCTACAAACTTCACAGTATTACATTACCATTCAAAGGAGAGCCAACGAGCGGTTGTTTACCATAGCACTGTTTTTTTTTCCAATACTCCCGACGTAGCCAATCGAACGTTCGGTCATCGAACTGAATCGAACTTCAATCGTTCGATTGATTTGGATTGGGTTTGGCAATCGAACATAATCGAACTCACCCAGACGTTTTGCCAGTCGAACACAATCGAACGTTCAAAAATCGAACACTTCTTTAATCGAACAGAATCGAACTCTTGACCGATAGAGCCGTTTGTCCTTGGCCTGCGCATTGTCATTCCAAACCGATTTCATTTGGTCTCAAACAGTGCATTGATTTCAAATAAGCTATGTGTAAGCTTCGATTTCAACCACGTACACCCGACGTACACGGAAAAAATGGCGCGAGTGAAACTTACAATTTTCGAAGTGGTTGTCAAAGGCTATCTCGAGTGCTCTTTCGCCATCGACACAGTTCCTTTAACTCGTTCGGGACTTCTGCGACAACTTTAAGCTACAGTAATCAGCGGTCAATATAATCCCATGTATATAAAGGAAGTTTAGTTTGCTGTGCCGTTAAAGTTTGCTCAGTAACAATAAAACAATAAAGGTTTAAGTTGACTGATTGAAAAGCGTTTATGTTTTTATACCTGGCTCACATAGTTATAAGAGGGAAAACTCTCTGTTTCTCTCAGTTATAATTCGATTCTATTAATACTACAGTGCTTACGATATTTATGTCGTTTTACTACCGAACGAAATCGAACTAATTCGGTCGATTAAGTTTGATTGGTTCTATTAAGTTCGATTCGGAAATGGAACTCGCGAGTTCGGTTATCGAAGTCACCGAAAAAATCCTGTTGGATTTTGTTCGATTGCCGAACCAATCGAACGATTGGAGTTCGATTTATTTTTGGTTCGGATTGGTTCGATTGGCTACGTCGGGAATACTTAACAAAATGCTTTTCAGTGAAATGTTCCCTATGTATACCTGGAAGCGGAATTTCTAACATCGCTCTTTAGCTTATTCTGTCTTCCTTAGGTAGCATGCATATACCTGGAAGATTCAATCTGTTATCTGTGCAATGAAAAAGAAGCAAAACAAAACGAAAGATTAATGCGCCGATCAATTCGAAACTTCAACATCCCCCCCCCCCCGGGCATACCCCGGGCATTTGACTGTGCATCATGCCCGGGGAGGGGGGAATTTGAACGTTGCGTTGGAAGGGTGGGGAATTTGAACCGGATTTATCTCTTGTTCTGACATAGTAGGCCCGTGAGTTTTTTCGGTTTTTGCAGGGTGTGACGGATTTACAAGATGGAATTTCGCCTTTGTTAGTGAATAACTCTTTCAAAAGGGTCTTTAAAGAAGTTTGAAGGTATCAAACGGCATATCTCTCTCTGAAAAGCGTGTAAAGTGTTTGATTGAAGACGAAATTTGTCTTTGCGGAGAGGTAGTTCAGTACTAATTGGTGGGGCATTTGAACGGCTTTTTTGCCCCGAGGGGAGGGAATTTGAACAAGCCAATCTTCAAAAGTTCAAATGCCCGGGGGGTTGTCCGGGGGGGGGGGATGTTGAAGTTTCGAATTGATCGGCGCATAACCGATTGCCAGGTTTTCATGTACAATCAATGTACATTGAATACCACCTTGTATTACGACTCTAAAATCATCATATTTCTTGAAAATCTTTTTCCCGGTCTTACAGGTAGCGGGGCGGAGAATTTATTCAATTCAATATTACCAGTTACACAATTGTATTCTTGAGTTTACCAACATTTTACATTGTTTGACTGACTGAAATTGAAAAAGGCTAGTAAATTAATGTTTATGCCGCTTTTTACTACCGTATATTGTATTTTAGTTTTGTTCTGCTGAGGAACAATTTTCAAAAAAGAACCATTGTTAAAATGTGTGATCGTTTTTCCTTAGTAAAATGGACAAAGCGCTCACTATAATTAGTGTTGTATCTTCATTAATCCGGAAATTGCGGTTACTTTCATTTCAGTTTAGGAGAGCTTGAATTACCGTATTTACTCGATTAAACGCCGCGGTGTTTATTAAATTTTTAGCGTTTCCGATGCGGCGTTTATTCGAGGGCGGCGTTTATTTCAAAATCATATTTCTTAAATCACTGATAATAATTACGGTAAATCATTCGTAAATACTACGTAAAACAGAAACATGTTTAAAGTTCCAATGTCTCGCTTTTTTGCTGAGATAGAATCATAATTGTCTGGCTTGTGATATGTACAACGTTCATGTGTAGATTACCGAGTTTTACCGTTCTTGCTATTTTTTTTTCTTATAATCCTCGAATAAACGCCGCATTCTTCTGATTGGGTGCGGCGTTTATTCGAGGGCGGCGTTTATTGGTAATTTTGCTTCCATCTGCGGCGTTTATTAGAGGGCGGCGTTTAATCGAGTAAATACGGTTCTTTTCTGTGGGTGTTTGCCTGATTTCCAAGTGTGTTCAGCTAAAACCTCACGAGACGGAGAGGTGTCAAACCTTGGCTTTGAATTACTTATGCATAGCACTTTTTCGCACCGCAAAGCTTGTCATAATATGGGCATCTGGTGCCCGATATATTCGAAGTCAAATTGAGGCTTAACATGGGGGAGGGGCTATGGGACGGACAGGAAAGGGGATCGAGCTACAAACTTCCCGCCACCCGCACCCTTTAATCCTGGTTCCCACCACGTTTCTTGACTGCTTCTTCCCGCCCTTTTTTCCGCCTCCCGTACACCTCCCTCCCTCTTTTTTACCCGGAGTCCCGATCAAACCACTTTGTTAACTACAACAATCTAGCAAGAGGAAATCAGAGTAATTATTTATCTTAGATTTCTTTGAATATTATTAATAATTTTTCACAGCCAATAATGTAGCTGTGAGTACGTCCAAATCGTTTGCAAGTCGCGCAAATCCCGCACGACGCTTAACACATACGTACACACAGCTACATTACTGGCTGTGAAAAGTTGTTAATAATATTCAAAGGAATCTAAACCGAGATTAAAGGGTGCGGGTGGCGGGAAGTTTGTACCCCCCATCCCCCCTCCCTGTCCGTCCCATAGCCCCTCCCCCATTCAGTCAGAAATGATGGAAACGTCGAATTCAGCTATTAAGGTTTCAAGAAACAGTCAGTTTGCCGTGAAATAGTGAGATAGTGAAATAGTGAAATCGTGATAATAGATTATCAAAATATTTTGATGCATTCTCACTCGTGGTCACTCGTAGTCACTCTTGGTCACTCGTGGTCAGTCGTGGTTTACTCGTGGTCACACGTGGTCACTCGTGGTCACTCGTGTGTACTTTTAGACACGATCCTTTAATAATACCAATTTCCATATCAATTACTAAATGACACCAAACTTAAAACTGAATAGGATAAGAAGATTCTGTACAGCAAAACGGACGGGAACAAGCTGTGATTTGGGGATTAAATGCAGGATTGTAAGAACGAAAGTGGAAAGCAGTAGCTCATGAAATTTAAGGTTTCCTGATAGCCGGCTCTGAAAAAAGAATTGTCATGCATCTTGACGAAAATTGAAGTTTTAGCTGTCATTTTGCCTCTCAAGTTTATTATTCCGTTCATCACTTTTCAATGACTTTAGGAGTCTAATGTGGAAAAATCTATCTACTAGTTGAAACATAAGACAAGCGAAGCCCTGTGCAAACAATCTGGCCACTACTTCACTGCTTATGCATGCACTCCTTAACCATTTAAACCCCAGGGTCCCCAATAGCGACCAGCATCTAACTTTCTCTATAGAATTACTACATGGCCAAACAAACAGGTCATGAAAATAAAGGAAATGATCATCAACGATATGGGATCGTTGTTTTAATACAAATTCTTTCAATTTACACCATAAGAAATATATGGATGTCATTGGGGAGAATATGAATGTTGATATTATTGCTTAACACAAAGGTGCCACAACTGTTTGGCACCGGTGTCTGCTTCTGCTCTCATAAAATGTGAGATGTAACGCCCATTTTGTAAACAAACCAACAGACAAGGAGACAATAAAAACCACTCATAGTTCATTCTCCTTTCTAGGGGAAGACAAGAAAGGTATTTTTCATCTTTGGATCTTTGGTTATGAGGCAGGCAATCCTTTCATCAAGCTTTACGTGCTTTTGCCAGGGCTCGTCGTAAAGTCCCGGGTGTAGTTACGCCCATTTTCCTCCAAACAAAGGACTTTGTCTAGACATCGTTGTAAATAGATTTTAATTTTAGTTTTCAAGCACTTTTAATTTCAAAACGTTCAGAATTAAGAGAGGCATATTATCTATCTGGGTCGCACTTAAGCAAACAAGGTGTAGCTCGTCTGGCTATGCATACATCTCAAAGTTTACAGCGACACGAGAAAGTCTGCCGAGGTACGAGACACGTGGCACGAGGCGGCCTTAGAACTTAATAAAAATCGACGGACTTCGCAGCACACTAGACAAACTTAGTGTCGATTATTATGCCTATTATTTTATCCCAGGCGAATAAAGCGTCCATAGCACAATAACGACGGTCCATTCGACAGTCTTTTCAACGTCCGTTTTACTCTATAGGCGGGAGACGATAAAGAAGTTTTTAATATTTGGTCGTTCCTTTACAAGTTACTACAAAGCAATAATTATAAGGCCTGACAAGTTACTTCGTTTTACTGTGGTATGCTTTTTTTTTGGTCTAGTCGGAGAACGGCAAAGACTTTCTCATCCTGGGATGTCGTACGTTATCGTTAGCGTTTTTGCTGCCTTGATCTTCATCATATCACCGCAGAAGGTTTTTATCTGCTTTATAGTAACTCGCCAATAAAACGTTTCTGTTACGTTTTGAGCCATGACTGCACGTAAAACGTAAGATTTGATTTTGCATGGTTCTGTTGTTTTCAACAAAATTTATAAAAAGCGGCATCTAACAGATGGTTTATGCGTGACGCGTGATTAGGCCCAAATCATGTTAGCGCGTGACACGTGATCCGTGAATTCAGTTATGCATGTGACGCGTGATTCAGAGTGTCCTGTAAGATGTGCTGGACTCGTGAATTATTTGTCGCATTTCGTGAAAATCAATAATTTTCCTCAGATTTTAGGCGGCATTAACAGGCCCTGACAGGTGGCTCGCCTATAGGTTGACTTTCGTTCCCCTAAACTGCACATTTGAGCAGCACCCGTATAGCTATTAGGGAAACGCAAGTTTCGTAATTTTTGGTGTTTGGCGGTTTTCATCTTGAGATGGGATTACCATATTCAAAAATGGCAGTAAAGATTAGGTCACAATGGTTTATTGTTTGAAGTTTTAGCCATACACAATATGATCTGATAGGAAGTAAAGAAACAGATTTTAAAACGTTTATAGTAGTCAATTATGAAGCCCAAAAAACTACTGTAATTAAATGTTGTACCTTATTGTTAGCGTTTTTACTGTTTTGATCATATTACCGCACTAGGATTATTACTGTCGTCTGCGTCTGCTCTCGTAAAATGCGATTATTTTTTGCCTTTGGGTCTTTCGTTATGAAGCCTGCAAGCTTTTAATTAAGTTTTATGTGGTTTTGTTAGGGTTTGTTATGAAGTGTAAGGTGTTTAATACCTCCATTTTCTCTGGACAAAAAACTTTGTCTAGACATGGACAGACCTCTTTGAAATCAAATAGATTATAAGGTGTAGATTGTAGCTTTTAATGATTACCTTTCTTGGCTCTTAAATTGTCCAATGAGTCTTTTTTCTATAGTAGTGGAGCATTATCTATCTGGGACGAACTTGACAAACAGGCAAGAGGAGTAGTTTCTTAAGAAACTGTGGTACTGCGTCGGTGGGGAAGTGAAATACAGAACTTTGGATTTATCAACTAGGTTTATAAGGCAGATTGGCCACCGTAAAGAGATTGAAGGCTCTCAAACTCTTTACGGTGGCCAATTTACCTCATCAACCCAGCTGACAAATCCAAAGTTCACACAAACAAGGTTTAGCTTGTCTGGCTATGCGTCTGAAAGTTTGACAAAAAACCAGTACGAGGCTGAGATAATAAAATATGCGTCCAGACGAACAACTGGGTCTTTTAATTTTTATAAGCTTCGTTATTTTATTGTTATGTGCATTGTTTTATCCCGGTCCAGTCGGAAGACAGCAAAGAACTTTTCATCTTTCAGGTCTTTGGCCGAAATGATAATTACTGTAAATTAAAAAAGCAATCAGTATTGTGAAGTTCGAACAACTACTTTAATTAAATGTTATACGGTCTTTCCAAATGCTTGTAAATTTTAATTTTTAGATTAAAAAAACAAAATGAGTCTTTTTTGTAACAGAGGAATATTATCTACCGGGGAAGAAGTAAGACAAACAAGGTCTAGCTCAACTGGTTATAGGTCTGAAAGTTTGGATGTGCAAAAACGGTACGAATAAGATAATAAGATATGCGTCCAGACGAACAACCGGGCTCTAGGGCTTCTCATGAAGACGAACTATGAAATACATAACATAATCAATTGGTTCGTCCCATATTATACGAATAAAGCGTCGGTAGCCTTTTTCAACGTCCGTTTTGCACTATAACCAATGGGTGGAAGGCGCGGTAATTAAATCCTTCGATGTTTTCGTTGCATTACTAGGCAATAAAAAGCAATGGTTGTAAAACCCGATAACTGGGCAGGGACCACTTGAGCCCTCGCAAAAGTGGCGACCTCGCAAAACGTGGGCTGTTTTCTCAGGCTAACCATTACTTGGTTTCCCCAGTTAGATCTAATTTTCATATGGGCCATACACGGAAACAGAATAGAAACGGGATAGTCTACAAAAGTTCAAGTCGCCTTACTCTCATTTGGAGTGCACTCGAAGGAACTCTATCTTGAAGAGTTTGAACCTGCACTCGCTATCGTTTGGCCTCTCGTGTACTCTCATTGACTCTTTTCTGCTCTTAAAGAGTTGAACTTTTGTCTACTTTCGTTTTCGTCTGCATGGCCCGGGTATAATGAACTGTTAAATCAACAGACCCTCGTTTTATATAATGTCGATTATCTCGAAACCTAGCCAGATACTTTATGACGAAATGTGGAGGATTTGAGCAAGGTGGGCTATGGTGACAGCTGTTGCTAGGTTCGAGCCAGTAGAAAATAAACTTTGGTCATATGTTAAAAAGATGGTGTAGTACCAAGGAAACCGAAGTTTGTCTTCTATGGGAAATTTTGATTTCAAAAGACACACCTCAAGGCCGAAAAACTGTTACCAGCCTTCCTAAATGTCCTATGGCTTTGTTATCCTTCTGTTTCCTTGATCTCGATCGTTACATATTCCTGCGCTGGGTTTTTAACCACGTTGGACCAATTAGTCATGAGTGCTCGTAAAACATAAAATTGTGCACGGCTCAATTTTGGGTGGGGGTGTGCCGCTGGGACTCTGAAACCCTTTACCCTGTGGCAGACCAAGTTCAGCTGCACCAAAACTCTGGGAAGCAGGGATGGCGCAGTGGTGAGAGCGCTCGTCTCCCACCAATGTGGCCCGGGTTCGATTCCCGCACTAGGCGTCATATGTGGGTTGAGTTTGTTGTTGGTTCTTGTCCTTGCTCCGAGAGGTTTTTCTCCGGGTACTCCGGTTTTCCCCTCTCCTCAAAAACCAACATTTCCAAATTCCAATTCGATCTGGAAACAGTGTAAGAAGAGCCACTTATACCACTGCTAATCCTTATTTATTTATTTATTTATTTATTTATTTATCTATTTATTTTAACTCTCTAATACAACTTCAAAGAAGCGAGGCTAATCGAACAGCTAGAATTTTAATAGGATTGCCCAATATTTCGGTCTTCATCAGGCCGTTTGCCTTCAATTTCAATTAGCTTTTCTAGACCCTGATGAAGGTTAGTTTTGTCTTATCGAAATATTGGGCAATCTTATTAAAATACTACAAGTAGATGTTCGATCAGCCTTGCTTCTTTGAAGTTGTTTTATCTAGTCCACTGTTGATCCTAATCTAGACGAAGATCCAGCTATAAATCACTCCTGTTTGTACAAGCGGTCCTTGCTTAGTTTATAGAAGTCATCAAAACTCCCGACTCGCCGCGTGTCAATCCTTAGTTTTCCAATAAATGATACCCTATTCTAGACCAAAACTCTCTGATTTCTACACCCTGTCCTAGACTAAAGCGGTTTTCAATTGAGTGTCGAAAGTAATTCGCGTTTTGCTTTGGTTTTGCTTTACTTCGCTCTTTACATCTCGCGCCACTTTCTCGACCAATCAGAAGTAAAACTCAAACCAATTGCGACTTGCTCGCACGCGTTTTCCCGCGCTTGGCGCTAGTGACATGTATTTGCTTCGAGTTCTGATTGGTTCATTGGATAATTTGTGTTTGTTGTGATTGGCTGGGATAATTACTTTGGTTCTGGTTTTACGACACTCATTTGAAAAGCGCTCTAAATTGCTTGAAAACCATAACCCTCGCAGCGGCTCATACCCATATTGCTTGTTTATGGGAGTACCGCCCCCCCCCCCCCCCCCCGGGCGTTTAACATAAACTGCGGCAGGAAAGGAATTCCCAGCTGGAATATGCGCTGCAGTTCCTTTCTTCCACACTGTTCACAAGCATCACGCGTGTGCGAACATTTCATGTTGCTCGATTCTCATCTTGTTATGGCGTAGAGCTTTTTCAAAAATGCTCACCATTCATGTCCCAGAAAAATAGCAGTTGTATACGGCAGACATTAATGAAATATAACCAGAGGTAAAGGTTAGGTCGCATTGTGTGCACAGTGTGATCTTCCTCCAAATCGGTAGTAGGGGAATGGTTACTTTCCTCATACAAATCTCCTTGAATTGTATTCTCAATACTTTTTTAGCCTTTAAAACCAAATCACCCAAACTTTTTAGGATGGCGCATTTCACAACACTTTTTTAAAACCGGTTTCTTGGCATTTGAGGTAAACAGTGAACACAGTGGCAGGCATTTTCTTAGTTAGTCACATAGTTTACTTATAGTTACATCTTTAGGCAAGTTATGCTGTCAACGCTGTCTCATTAAGGGCACGTGATCAACCGTCACGCGCTTCAATCACGCCGTAAATAGTCATGTGACCTAATTTGTATACATCAGGGCATTCATTATGTTAGTATTTGTAAACTCAGTCTGCCAACGTTTCACCTTTTTATGGCTTGGTCCTGAAAAGCAGGACCATCTCGTAACGTTTTGGTGAGATTAAAAGACAAGGCATGCATTAATTTTCCTAAATCCATGAAAAAAGAAAAGAATGAGGTCTGTACTGCCTGAAGAACTCAATACATGCACGACGCTAGTCTTACGTAGGCACAAGCATAAGCCGAAAGATGTTCACACATACGATAACCACAAGCATAAGGAACGTCTCATGGAATTCAGACTACCCACAACCCACTGCGAGCAGGTTTGAACACCCCACAATCCATTGCAATGATATCCTTAAGCAGCGGGATTCAAAACGAGTCTGTCGTGAAAATCCAACCCCACCCTATAAGCTACATACATAAATGCAGACCCCATCAGCCTTGTCAGGTTTTCAAAATTTATTCTCGCATGCTGTCTGCTGAATAAACCCAAATCTTTACTGACACTACACAGAACTAAGAGAACATAAAAAAACAAAGAAGGTTCTGATTTGTTTCACTTTGGTCCGGCTCCCTGAGCTGCACTTACAATGCATTTTTATTAATCAACACAACGACTACAAACCATCCCATATAGAACATAAATCATAACAAAAAGTTGACCTCTATTTCCTATTTGATTCGCATCGATCAAAACCAAAGGCAGTCTCTAGCCTGTCCCAGCTTCCAAGACATTCTCGCAAATTTTGTTTTCACTTCAAATTTCTTATTTCTTCTGTCACTTATGTCTGAGATCCTGGAACAGGTTAATTGGGCAATGCCCCTGGAGATGTAGGCCACACTATTGGCTCTTTTCACTCGACTGGAACAACCAGTATTGCAATCTAAAATCTTCTCGAGCACGTGAATGCAAAAGAAAACCTGGTATTACTGAAATTTTTGGGAAAAGAGGTCAACCTCAAGAATAACATCCAATTTTCCAAGATGTTCTCACAAAAAATCTCAGTTATACTTGATTTCCTTCGCAGACGTACTAGGATTATCAATTGTCCATGGAGCATTTTGGCAAAGCAACGGTTTATACATTTTTTTAAAACTTTTACCCGGTAAACTCATGTTTTATCAAGTTTTCTTATTTTTGAGTTGAATGGAAAGGACTCTTCCCTAGGTATTTTAATTTTTTAATCCCTGTGCACATACCTTCCTTTTGTAGTAAATATAAAGTGGGCCATAAACCTCTGTTTGTTTACTTAGGTTTCTAAAGGCTGTGTTCAAGGGTGCAACTTTCAGGGGCACCCAACGAGAAACTTTCAGCAAGATACTTGAAATATCATTTTTGCTTTCTTAGATTGTTTCAGAGCTTTTTAAAGACATATTTGTGTAAGCTAATACCGATTGATCTATTCGGCGTTTTTAGCTAAAAATTCAGGCCGCAGAAAATTCTAGGAAACTAAATCCTATCCGCCGAATTTTCGAGCTGCTGATGGCTCTCCGAAAATGCAAGGTGACCTTATTTTGCACTCTAAACGACATATTTGTCCCTATGAAAACAATAGGAACTAACAAGTCCTCTTGTTACGAAAGTCTGACGTGATGTTTCGCCGAAGAAATCTTTAGCTTTCACTGCAATTAAATCCGAAAATCTCAGGCGAGTTTAGGCCTTCCGAACAGATATTCCCCGAAACGAACCGTTGGGTGCCCCTGAACTTTGCTACATGCAACATGTGTACGATAGTTTTAACCCTTAAAGCCCCAATAGTGATCAGCATCTCATTTCTCCTCACATAACCACTACTTGATCAAACATACCGGTTATGAGAATGGAAGAAATGATCATCAAAGATAAGATTTCTTGATTTTTCATGCAAATTCTCCAAACCAGTACCATACGAAGTATGTGAAGAACAGTGAGGAGAAAATGTAAGCTGATATCGGGGCTTAAAGGATAAACTGATCAGGGATCCCTTCAATCTCACTACAGGAAGCATCACTGTTAAGTTCCGTTTTTTCCTAACTCATTCTTTTAATTGTCATAATTTTTATTTATGTATCACATTTTTTGTTGTAGAGAACTCTGGGATCGAAGGCCACGAGGTTGTTAGAACATGAACCATTATAAGATGATTACTTCAACGACGTCTAGACACCGTCTAACAAAACTGTGGTCTAAACCAAGTGTAAACTGGCCAACCCAAATATTTTTGCGTCATTCACGTAGTTAACCGTTTCAGTAGGCACACAACACAGACTAAATAAATACTCTTAAATCACGTCAAACTTAAATAATCAGCCTTACATGATTTAAAAATCCTCGTAAAATGTTCCAGTCCCATTTACAAAATATAGCTTCCTTTTAGCCATCACTGCCATTAATGTTGTAGACATGTTATGAGTATGTTACATGCAACAAAGTTGTAGGTCTACCGTCGCTGTCCTGTCCCAACTGCCTTTCACAACACAACATAATTCAGCGTTTTGCTTTCACTTAGTGTTCCCTGGTTCCTGTTCAGGGTTGTGGTCGCACAGATGCATAGTTTACCAACACAATGGAATCCGAGAGGAATTTCTCTGTCTGATACTTGTATTATGCCTCTTCAGTGACAAAACGTCTGAAACAGAACAAAAATCAAACGCAAAAGGTTACTAGTTGTCAGCCCAGACCAAACGAGTTGCATGTCATTGTAAGTTTAGAAATGCCACCTTCTGTAAACAAGATTGCTGCAGTCCTTACAGGACGCAAGCTACATTTTTAACTTAAGAAAGGATTTTGAAAGGACAGACTATTACAAATATCATTCAATTTCATTCGCAATCGCAATCGCAATCGCAATCTCTCAACTATATTATAAAACAAATAAAAAAAAAGTCAAAACCGTGCTTTGTTCTGTTATAAAGCACGCAAGGAAGTGCCGAGCGGAGCACTCAAGAGGTAGGGAGAAGCCCTCACCTGCGGCTCGTGTTCAACCTACACTTCTTTCGTGCTCTCGTCACTTCCTTGTGTGCTTTTTAACAGAACAGAGCACGGTTTCGACTTTTTATTTGTTAGTTAATCCCCCTGGATGGGATGCTAGTCCATCACAGAGTTACCCACGGCATTTTTTCACCAGTACCCATTTCTACATCAGTGGAGCACTGGAGGTAGTTGACAAAAACAACACGACAACATATTGAGACTAGCCTTCGAACCATTATCCTTTTGTTCTTTTGATCAATAGAGCAATTGAGAGTTCAGCTATACCATCAGACTGCGAGTAGTCTCTAATTCTGGCGATAATGATTGTTGGGGCGGGTGAAATACACACAAGCGCGCGCGCGAAATTTCCTAGCGTTGCGTCTACTCGAAATTTTGCGCGCGCGCGCGTGTGTATTTCGCCCGCCCCACAATCGCCATATTCAAGACTACTCGCAGTCTACTATACCACTAATGCGGTTTTCAAATGAGCGTGGTAAAACCAAACCCAAAGTGATTATTCTTACTAACCAATCACAACTAGAACGGAACACATGATAAACTAATCGAAAACCAAAGCAAATTAATAAGCATCAAGCGCGGGAAAACGCGCGCGGGAAAGTCACGATTGGTTTTGGTTTACTTTTGATTGGTTGAGAAAGTGGCAGGAGTTGCTTTGACCAATCACACGATGTTGTCACGCGAAACCAAAGCAAACGCAAATTGCTTTTGACAGTCAATTAAAAACGGCTTCAAACCACCTGGCTTATTCAATTCATTGTACTGCACAACTATATTGCCATTAGAGAGCTTTTCAAATGAGTGTCGTAAAACCAAAACCAAACTTATTATACCCCGGCCAATCACAACAAACACAAATTACACAATGAACTACGTAATCAAAACTCGAAGCAAATAGATGTAACCGGCGCCAAGCGCGAGAAAACGCGTGCGAGCAAGTCACGATTGGTTTGAGTTTTACCTCTGATTGGTCGAGAAAGTGGCGTGTGATTTCTTAACCAATCAAAGAACGAAGTAAAGCAAAACCAAAGCAAAACGCGAATTACTTTCGACACTCGATTGAAAACCCGGCGCTCTATGACAGGTCGAACAACGAAAGGTCATTATCACGAAAAGGTAGATGAAACTCATCATTGCAATCAAGACAAAGCAGGAACCGTTTAATTTACCTTCGTGCATTTTCCAGCATCATTGCCTTCCGTTGATCAAGCAGTTTTTGCCGTTCATCCGGAGAGCGCGAGAATGTTATTGTTTGTGGTTTGGTTGGTGTTGTCTAGAAGAGAAAAATCTCAGCTTAACTGTAGAATGCCCAACCTCTTCGAAGCTATACCCCTAAAACAGAGGTTACCCGGCCACGTGGCTACGCCGCTGCTATCCCCGTAGCAGCCGCGTAGAACGACAAGTATGTCTACTTGTCGTTCTTTAAAAGTGCGCAAAGGAAGAGGCATGAACAGCCACACACCCAGTATTTTTGGAGGGGTGCAGCTTCGAAGTGGCAGGGTATTCTGCAGTTACAGAAAACCATGAAATTTTGGATTTATCAACTGAGTTGATAAGGTAAATTAGCCACCGTAAAAAGACTGACTAACGTTCGAAACGTCAGCTTTCAATTTCTTTACGGTGGCCAAGATTGAGAGAAGATTGAGGAGCGCGAGCGGCGAGGTTTGCGTAATTAATTAATTTCGACTTGCGCGTAGGATCTGAGGAAAATAGGACGACAGCTCGTAGTCTTTTCATAAATGTAAGTACAAAGGAAATTTTGTTCAGAGTTCTAATGAAGGCTCTGTCCAAAGCTAACTGGAAAGAAGCTATGGTAGTTTTTGAAGTGAAAGGGAGAACCAGAGTGCCTGAAAAAAACAAAATTGTCTGAAGAAGACAACGAACAACAAACACAACCTACATATGAAGCTGAGCCCAGAAACTAAACTTAACCCTTTCACTCCCAGAGTCAGTTAAGGAGACATTTAATTTGGTTCTGACTTTTGAGTCTGTGCATGAAATCCTATATGGTGTCACCATTCAAATGAAAAATCTTCAGCAGCACTACTTATTTTACAAAATGAAATTTGGGATTTGTCTTGAATTTTAATTTTAGGCACTCTTGGGAGTAAAAAGGTTAAAAGACATTGGCTGAAGGTGCAAGAAACAAATCTTGCCACAAAACCGACCCTACTCCCCCAAGGAGTAGATTATTGAATCAATGAGTAATAAAACCAAATTGAATTAATGAACTTCAGTTAACCTGCTTTAAGTATCCATGAGAATGAATATTTTGATTTTGATACTGAACGACACTTACCTCATTAGAAAGTCTCGTAGGACTACTCTTAACATCATTGGGTGATTCTCCTTCGCTGCTTTCTTTCTCTGGTACATAGCTAACTCTTCCCTCCAGAATATTCGTGATGGTTGTATCTACGCAATGCGTTCGGCCTTAAGCAAGTAAATAACAACAACAAATTAGAATTTAAGAAGTGAGAAACCAGAGGGATGTTTATTATTATTATTTTTTTTTGTGGTCTGACTGAAGTTCTTCGCAAAGGCAACAAGAAGACCCAATGACTTTTGAACTGCCTTCCGGCATACCAACCTAAAAACGTCAACTGTCAGCTAAGAAATATAAAGCCTTAAAAAACAATGCAGAGAGAAAGTTACATGTCAAGCTAGATGGCCATTAATGTATGTTAATAGTCAAACATAGCTTCAAGGGATAGAATGCACTTAGATTGCGTACAGAACTATGATTTATCATCTAATGTTAAAAGGTGCTATTGACAGGCACAACAAATGTGTACATTAAACTGAAAAGGTAAACAAAATGTTTAAAAAAATCAGCTAACGTCGCATCCAGCTATTTGGAATGCTTCAGATGCCTCTCTTTGCCCCCAGTTGCCAGGGGCATAAGTGCAAACGTCCCAAGCCTCCGGAAGTGACAAGAGGTGGCTGTATTCCCAGGCTAATGTTTGCAACGTTGCCAACAAATTAACAAGAAAAGCCACAGGGGTATTAGACCCCGCCGTTGTTCTTCCTCACCTCGGGGTGTAAAATATATTATGGTCACTCAAGATACAAGCTCTAGCCCCTGTAGCGAAAGACACGACGGGTATCTGTTTGGCCAAGCAAAAACCGAGTGGAAAAAACAGAGCATGGAAAAAGAAAAAAACAAACGGGTATTACTAGACCCGTCCTGACGGCGGGGTAATTACTCACTCAAGTCTCTTGCTATTGCAGTTGAAGGGACGTGCGGCAGCACCTCTTTGACCTGCTGTACCATTCGTGTCAGCCTTGTGTTTGGACTGGCATTGTTAGGGTCTTGATTAGGAGACGCTCTGCCATTTTGGACTGGCTTGGGTTGCTGGGATTGGGACCTCGCCAGAGCTGCAACACATGTTACTAGAATTATCTAATACTAGTTGATAACAGGGTCCACATTTTTATAAACGTGAAATTAATATTGTGTTGACAGGTGAAGGGTCTGTTAATCTATATTAACCTCTAACTAAAATTATTCAAATGTTACCGTTAACTGAATAGAGTAAATTAAACCCTTCTCTATAAAGAGGGGCTTTTGTTGTCTATAGATTGTGCACAGAGGGCATGATCTACCGTATTTACTCGATTAAGCGCCTCCCCCGATTAAGTGCTGCATATGAGAGCAAAGATATTAAAGAGCGCCGCCCTGGAATAAGCGCCGCATTCATTCGCAACAATGCGGCGCTTAATTGAAGCATCATCTGACCGAATTGTTGGAGGAGCCAAGCTAAAAAAAAAATAATAATAAAGTACGGTGTAACTCAATCTAAACCAGCCTCAGAAATTAATTCTCCTGTAGTACAATGTTTTTCAGTTCGAAGTGGGTATCTTTTTTTATCATTTTTTGTTGACATTTTCGTGTTATCGTTTACAAATGTAACGATTTTTTAAAGGGCAATGCCCCGAATAAGCGCCGGTTCTGAAACACTTAAAAAAATTGAAGAACATCGTGGTGCTTAGTCGAGTAAATACGGTACTTGAATCCTTTGAATCTCTGGTCAGGTTACACCACAGGTTCAAGACTAGTACTGTAAACTGGATTAGAAACTGCAATACTAACTTCAATCCAGTTCAACGACTTACCTTCTACATTTTAATGACTTTTTTTTTGGAACTGATTGAACATAATGTTATTGGCAATGACAATAGGTTTAACACTGGTGGGTAATTTAAACCAACCAATGTGTTTCATACAGAAATGGTGGTGCCAGTTTAATACCTGCTTGTGCATTGATTTGCTTTATTAGTTCATCAACATCAGCAGATGAAAAACTTGTGGCTGCCACTCCAAGAACACTGGCCATGTGCTACAATAGAGAAGAAAAAGTACTTAATGCAGTTATAATAACATAGTATGAAATAAAAAGAGCTAAGTGCATCGGGGAACAAACAATGCCTGTCTCTCATATGGTGTACCTGCATTTTAAATAGATCTAATACCAGGAACTTCTGTTTTTGCCAGATTATCCCATTCAAGGCTCAGAGCACACTAATATGGCCACAGAAGAGCTATAAAAAATTTGGTTGCAACTCAATGGCCTTTGTTGAGAAAAGGCTGGTGCTTAAAACATAAGCTTTTGAATTTCTCTACAGTGACCAGTTCACATTATCAACTCGGTTTATAATTCCAAATGTTGGTGTTTTACTTCCACATTACATGTAACGCGGCTCCACAGCTTCTTTAGAAACTAACACCTTTATTCATTCAATCTGTAGCAAGGCAAGGGGTTTTTGCAGATTGTTCAAGAATTCTGGAAAGCAACTTTAAGGAAAACTTACCTTCTGAATATCACCAACATTATCTGAAGCTGTTTTCACTGGAGGAAGCACTCTATTGGAAAACAAATAATTAAATAGCAACTATTTGAGGTCAAGGTTTGACAAATATAAAACATTCTCTAACTGATTTTCAAATTTGACTACAAAGAATGGCCATGGTAAAGAAAACCAGGCTTCTGTCCACTGGCATAACCATACCTTACAGAGGAGAGAGACAAGGGGTGTGAATTAGATTCCACACCATACCTTTTCACTACTGGTGCCTAGCCCTCTTCCTTGATGGCTGTTGAACCACTTTCTCTTTTGTTTTTGTTTTCAACACTTTAAATTGCACTTTTTCCTATATCTGCCATTTCCTATCATCTACTAAAATAAAAAAAAATGCTGTTTATTGTCCTGGCTCTTGGTCTCAGCTTCTCTTCCAGATACTTTGCTCTTTGGTCCTGAGTTCATCCATGCATATTTTCATCCACTGTACAGCAGACAATTCCTCCAGGCGAAGTGTTTGATTAAACTAATCAATATATTACTTTCAAAGCGGCAAGACACATAAACTGACCTTATGTGATAATGTGTATATGGAACAAACATGGACCAGAACAAATCTTGCCACCAACCACTTTCTAAAACATGCTAAGAGTGAAGCAATGAAACAAAATGAATGAAACATGTACAGGTGTACCTAATGCTCTTAAATTACTAGTTGATAAAAAATTTATTGTTGTGTTCAAGTTTTGGGGTACCAGTATTTGCATCACCATTATAATAGGTTTTCAAATAGATTGTAGCTCGTTATACTTTATACGTATACATATATACAGTGGCACGTGTAGGTCATATTAAGGGGCCGATTACATGAGGTGGGCTGGCCCGGTTAGCCGAGCTGATTTGGTTTGCCGAGATGACTGTTCAGCCCGGTTTTACATGAGGCAAGGCAGCCAGCCTGCTGCTAAATTTAGAAGCTGTCATGTGCCTCAAAGAGAATGAATCGAGTGATTTTATTTTCACTTATCCTTTATTTTAGTGTATTATTATCAGTTTTATGTAGCTCTATGGTCTGGTGAACCTTTATGTTTTATACAGAAAGAGAAATATTGACCTTCTGGTGATCCATTTTGCTCTGAAGTGAAATTTAGTGACAAAAAAGTGTTGGCCCGGCAATCGTGATTACATGGTAAATTTTCAGACCATCAAGCCATGATCCCAGCATCGAGATACCGGGATCCCACCTGACCGGGCTGAGACTTTTCCATGTAATCGTGAAGTTGATTTTTAGTGTGTTTAACAGATAATTTTTAATTTTATCACATTTTCTTTGCACAAAGTAATATAAACAAAATATATAGATTTACATAAATAAAAAGTACGCATATAGTAAGTTACGATGACAGAAAAAAAAAATTTTAATATGTGCAAAAGAGGAAGACCAGAGAGGAACTAACGAACCATTCGAGCTAGTCCACCTTAAAATTACAGGACAGTAATAAAATTGAACAAAATAATGACTAATAATTAATTATTGAAAAGTATATTGAAAAGTACAAGATGTGCTGAGATCCCGGCAAACCGAGCCGGCCCAGCTAACCGGGCCAGCCCGCCTCATGTAATAAGCCCTAACAGTAATTTTACCATACATTGAACTCCTTTTCGATATCAGTTGCAGCAATTTTCAGTTATTATAATTATGATTCATGTTCAATAAACAATTTCTTCTTCTTCCTCTTCCAAATTTAACATTAAACAAGTTATCATACATGTATGATGACAATATAATTCCCACCCCCCTCCCTGCTAGTTCTGCTGCTGATTCCATTGCGTAAACAAAATGGTCTCCTGCATGTCAGGGTTCTTAAATATTGTTTTTACCAGAGGGTAGGTGATGGCTACCTTTTGGAGCCATATTGCTAGAAATGGGATGTGTACATTTTGCTTTTACGTCAGGTTTCTCTCAATACAGCTATCTGTGTGATTCTCAGGCGTTAATTGAGTAATGATGGCAAACAGAAGTTGAAAATGATGGTTGAACTAATTGCACTTCATGTAAAATTTGAACTTAATTTGGCACGGAAAGTATTAACTACTTAATAAGTTACTTCACAGGCGGCCCAGACGCGTTGTATGTGGAGTTCATTTAAAAATAGAAAAAGGTGAAAATATATGTGATAGCACGAAATTAATCTTTACTTCACGAAATAAATCTTGTTTACTTCTGCTTATTGTGTCCTGTTTAATTAATTTCCGGTTGATCTTGCACCGCTCTCTTATGCAATCGCTTGTTAGCGTCGCTGCTTATATAAGCCGTTAAGCCTAAGGTTTGCAGAGATTTATTACAGACTAACCGGTGACAAAAGAATTGAGATATCTTGAAATAAAGCCTGTCTACCTTCAGCTCAATGCTCCCCTGTTCGTCCTGGCTGGTTTAAATGACAGTTTGTGGCTTTTTTCAATCGGAGGTAGCTTCCACTAAAGAAGAATTAAAGGCTGGTGACCCAGCCAACGAACCATCTTCACGCGAAGCGCAATAAATTCCCGAATAATGGACGGACCCGCTCCAAATTGCGATCAGCTGAACCATGGATTATGTGGTTTTCTGTATATTGAGCGCTGGCTCTCAAAATCCATCGCAACTGCCCGAGAATCCCACATTTATCTACCTAAACTTGACCTTTTCGCTCCGCCATGAACCGTAACACCGACGGGTAGGCTATGGGATTTGAATACTTTAGCTTAGCGACCGCGTTCGCTCAACAAAATAGCACTGGCTACAGGAGGGACGGTACTATTACCACTGGAATCGAATGTGCTTTGGGAATGTCCCTCCCGTAGCCAGTGCTATTTGAAAAGACAATGTTCAGGAATCAACTCAATACCTTATTATAGGAAATTTCTGCAACACCAAATTTAATTTGCTGTTTTTTTAATTGGCAAAAATTTGAACAGTTATGTAATTTAACTTGTACAAGACAGTTGCTTACATATGTTTATTGCTTTTAACTATTGCAAGGAAGTTTCACAACTTGATATTATTCAAATTCTTAAAAATTTAGTGCGGCTATATATGAATGTCACTCCTCCAAAATCACAAATTGAATAATAAAAGCTGTTGCAACACCAACGTTAACTCAAAAATAAATATCATTAAGACCCCATAGAGTAACTTATCTAGTGAAAAACAAGTAGGAATCAGAGTTCACATTTTTGATTCAAAAACTGTGATATACACAGTGGCTGCATTTTTTTTTTTTACTTACAGCAGGTATCTGTAGAATTTGAGGACGTCTCACTGAGATTAACACCTGCAACAATGGAACCAATGTAAACATTAAAAAATATGCTTCACAAATCTCAGCCCTGTTGAGAAGTTCAAACTTACAGTAACAGCAATTACCAAGTAATGAACAAGAGATTACCAGAAAATGATTATTAAATAAAATTATTTTTACTTTTTAATTAAGTTATAATCACACACCAGTTTTGCAGGCAGTATCACCACCTACAGTGTACAAGTACAGAAAATAGGGCTTAAGATTATACGACATGCACTGTAAACGAGTTAATGATTGTAATATTGTCACCCTCCTTACCATAATTATATAACTCCGTTACTGTTGTTCAAATTGAGGGAATGAATCATGGCTCTGACTAGAGAGTCTTGGAGCGATTTGTCCCTCTTATAAGCGACAGTATTAGTGTAAGACAAAGTTTCATTTCTCAGTTTTCAGTGCGAGTATGGCCATAGTGTTCGTCTTGATGAGAAGAATGCTTATCAAAATAGCAAGTCTGGTTGCGGAAATCTGAGTGGTTTCCTTCTTCTGTTGCTTTGGTTCTCAAGTGAGTGTGAGCTGGTGTGGCCAAGTGATCACAGAGTTGCTGTTTATATAGTTCAGCGTGCGCGTTAATTGAGTGACCAATTAAAAGCAAGAGAATTTTGATCCGTTACGCGTTGTTTGGCATGGTTTTATTGTTTGCAAAGAACGATAGACGCCAATGCGTAGGCAACTGTGGATCAACCAGCAAAGTGCTTACTGATGGTCAAAAAAACTCGCAAAGGCTCTTTAGAACTGATGATACACTCTTTAGAACTGATGTCGCAAAATACGAACAATTTCAGCAGCTAAACATTTAATTCTGTTAGCCAGATAGTGGAGTCTGCTTTGTACGGTAGCGGTGTAGTTTTTGTAATGCAAATGATTGTACTATTGTCACCCTCCTTACCATAATTATATAACTCCATTACTGTTGTTCAAATTGAGGGAATGAATCATGGCTCTGACTAGAGAGTCTTTCAAGTTTCCGAAACCGGTCTTGCTATTTTGATAAGCATTCTTCTTATCAAGACGAAAACTATGGCCACACTCGGACTGAAAACTGAGAAATAAAACTTTCTCTCACATGAGTACTGTCGCTTATAAGAGGGACAAATCGCTCAATGACTCTCTAGTCAGGCCATAATTCATTCCCTCAATTTGAACAACAGTAACGGAGTTATATAATTACGGTAAGGAGGATGACAATATTACAATCATGATGCAAACTGACTCCAAGTGTGCCACTGGCCATGAGAACTTATTAAATTCACACATGCTATAATACACAGTACATTGTATACCACTGCCAGTACCAAATAGCAATGCTGCATGGCCAGCATCTGAAGACAACACTGGGAGTGAGGTACAATGTACTCCCTTGACTAGACTATTCAATATAACAATAATAATAATAATAATAATAATAATAATAATAATAATTTATAGTAATAATGGTTTAAGGTGATACTAAGCAATTATATAAGGCACCTGATACTAAGCAATTAGGCACTAGTACACACAAATTCCATGGTTTTCTTTTGATTACTTTGTTAGATACGTTGTACTGTTTCCTGAGCTGAGTGAAACTATTCTATGATCAGCCCCAAAAGATTGGTTCTGCTATACAGGTCTGATTTATACTTAGGTAACTACTAAAAATGTTTGACCATTTCAGTCTAATTAAGGTATGTTTTGCCTTCTGCACAACAATGGGGTTATGCATCGATTTTTTCCATTTTTCAGTCAAATTTTAGCATAGGGTCAGGGTCACATCTACCCCAACTTGAATCCTAAGGGGTATTCCTCTCACTGCACCAGCATTTTTGTTGAAGTTCACTATCAGTTATAGCCTAATATCTATTTAGTTTAATTTCTCAACCCCCATCTGCTTAAGAGTAACCTACTAACTCAAATCTGTGATAACACGGTTACACAAAGTTGATAGCTTTTGGAAGACTGCTTGGCTGTGGACAATGTGCTGTTCCAGAAAATATCCATACTCCCCCCACAGAAGGTTTTTTGGGTTTGAACTCCCCACCCCTCTGGAAATTCCAGTTTACGGTCCTACTTTTCTCTAAATTAAAGTGTTGGCCTTTATGGCCACTTCCCACCCAGAATTTCAATGACCCTACATGGTGGGGGTATGGGTACTTTCTGGAACCACACAACAAAAGCCAGGTTAATGTTTACTTACTGGTAAGACACTGTCACTAAACTGAAAACCCCAGGGGCTGCAACATGAATCAGAGTAACACATTAGTTAAATTTAAACATCATATCATCTTCTAGAAGTACTGCAGAATGGAAATGTTTTTCAACACTTCAGGTCATACATGTATAACTAGGTATAAAAAAAGAATGTCTAAATAAGAGCGTGCGTACTTGAACTTCAAAAGGCCTCTTCTTCCATTGGTGATTTGTTCTTCAGGAAATACCAGGAGAGGTAGGGTGGAATCTAAACAGTTCACAGTAAGAAATCAGTATGTTCAAAGTCTCATTCATTTGATAGTATTTCAAACTGTCACAGTTTCATACCCTAACAGTGATAGGTATATAGTACAAATCTGAACTGGCATGCTATCAGGGTACTCAAAAGGCCTTCTGTTTCCTCAGACTACAATATGTATGCATGCAGAAACAGTCTGTGCTACAGAACTTTACCGACATTTAAGAACTTTGCCAGTTAATAAAACAAATTATTAAAAAATATTGCATTTGATTAAATTTCATACCTCGCAAATAATCTTTAATTTTAATGTCCATATTTTCCTTATCTTTATCAGTATCAAATTCTTTGTATCCCAGTACCCACTTGATTAGCCATGGGCAATCACACTTGCTAAATGGCTGCAAAAATATCAAAAAAGAACAAAAATTACTTTGCATATTTACAAATTAGGTTCAGTAGTAAAAATGTAATCATGATAATGTAGATTTCAACAAATCTAATTAAAAGTAACCAATTTATTCACTCCACAGGCAGTTGGCAGCTAATTCCTTGTACAAGTAGAAAAATTATCAGTATTTCATATTTGGTTGTATTCATGAGAGAATCGAGTCATTGGCACAGTGTATCAAATGTTTACACAATCTAGACATTCAGTGAATACTCAATTTTAAGAAAGAAAACCTCCTACAATTCCATGTTCCAGCTAGGCCAAAGCAGCAGGGTTGGGCAAAAATTTTAAAAAAATTTCAGCAATTTATTTAGAATAAATGTTATAATGTAAATTAGGCACATTAATTTAACTTCAATGCACATAAATGTACACTTGTATTTCAAGTGGAATTTACAGGTTGACATTTTGTGGCCATTTTTTTGCCACCCTCGGAATCAACTCCTTTCAACTCCTCTCCTCCTCTCCTTCCCTGCATTCCATAGTCTGACTACCCACCCCCTCTTCTCATGTGTTCTCTTCTCTCTGTCTGCAGCCACAAAGGCAATAGGCAATTTAAAAAAATTACCCTAAACAGAATACAATATTTCTCATTAAAAATTATCTGAATGCTACATGTATACACAAGGACCTAACCATAACACTTGGCAGGATGGTTTCAATTGCAATGTTATCCAGAGCTGTCACATGATTGCTGATAACAACCTGAAAGTACACAATAATCACATAAATTTACTGACAGGGGGATTACACCCAGTCTTTACATATGCCTCCAAAAGCTTTGATTTGACTTAACATTATGTCAAGTAAACATAATATTAATTTTCCATCATCATTCAGATGGGTGATCAACTTAAACCATGTCACATTGAAGGAGAATTATTTAATGTGTCTTGCTGCATGTCATTTACGATCACAACGCTTCTGACTGTTTTTCTTTACCCGTACGACAATGAACAGCTTTTGTGATTACGTGTGTATGATACTGGTTCTGCTTAGATTGCATCACAGTTTTGCACCACCATAATTATGTATGCCCTTATTTGGTAATAAATTTAAGTTGTCTGAAAGCCAACAAGGCATGCATGTAGTGCCATCATGACTGTAACTTTATACACCACAAGATGGAATGGAATTATAATTAATTTATTACCAATTACATGTATAATTAATTCATTATAATAATATAATCATACAATTAATTTATAAACAAGATCTGGAACAATAAATAATTTCAATCGAGAAATTTTCAATGTGCCCTAAAAAAATAAACAATGATTAAACAGACAAATTTTTAGAGATTGTTTTACTGACCTTATGCTCCTCCTTATAATTTTCTTTTCCCTCTTGAGTTACAGCAACTCCCAGAATGAAGCACGTAACTCTAAACAGAATCCTATAGCATAATGCATTTGTCATCAGTTAGCAAACTCTCATGTATCTGGCCACTAACCAGCATTCACAAGATGAATTAAAAGCAGATCTGAATTGTGGGAACTGACAATAAGACAGCTAGGATCAAACCCCCGTTCTCCAAACATGCATAAAGGGGCGAATGCAGCACCAACACGTATAGTCCATGGCCCTGTTATTTGGAGGATGGACAACACTATCCATTGTGTAGTTCCAAACAACATCCATACTCTCCCCACAAAAGGTTTAATTTTTGTTAAAATGCTCCCCCCCTCCCCACAAGAAATTCCAGTTTAGCTTCATACTTTGCTTCTAAAATTTTGGCTTTTCAGATCCCTCCTCCCCCTTGGAATTTCCAATAAGTAAACCTTCCATGGGGTGGATATGGATTATCTTATTCTGGAACTACATGTTGGATAAATGGCTATCCAGTAGATAATGTAGTTTGCTTTTGTTGCCACTTAACCACTAGATAGCAGCTTATTTATGCTATGGATAGCATTGTCTGCTTTTTGAACAACCACAGCCAGAATGATAAGGAGAGGCCCTGGCCACTAGGTGGTACAGACCTCAAAATATCTTTAGGTTATTATTATTATTTTTTTTTTTGATGTGCTGTTGCTAAATTGTGAGGTTGACCAACATCTGAACAGATGCCCCAGCATGTGTAAATGGTCATAACCTACAAGTGACAGAAGCAATCATAAACGTAGAAATCCTTGTACCAAAGCCCCATCAACCAAAAATACCACAGGGAGGCTTACGACGAGCAACGTCAGTTTACCACGAGGATTCAACATGACATAAACCCCGCATATTGCCAGGTTCACTACTGAAAAAGAGATACACATACATCAAAAAATAAATATATTAAGAGGGTTACTGCAGTTTGTTACCTTTTAATTAATGATGCTTTAGGTAATATTGTCATTATGAGAAGAAGCTGCAGTCCAAAGAAGAATCTAAATATTACCAACAACAGACCACATGGGATGTAAAACAACATGAGAAATAGTGCTCCTCCATCTGGTAGCCTGAAAGAAATGTTTTACAAACAAATCACACACAAAATGCTATGAAAGGAAAGTTAAAAATGTAGTTTGTACTAAGATACAGTGGTCTATAAGTTACATCTACATCATGTGACAAGCTGTAACTTAGCAACACCAGGTACCCTTTGTATGCTTGTCACAGTGATTGGGTGGTTCCAGAAAATATCCATACCCATACCACGGGCGGCATCTCAGAATTCCGAATGGTAGGGGGGTTATGTCGACTGGAATTCCGAGGACATGGGGGGGTTCATTGGACTCGAATTCTGAAGGCATGGGGGGATTTTCAGGAGAGTAACTTCCAGTTTGGTGTAGTTAAGTCTCTTGGAGAAAAACTCGTCAAAAACGACTTATCTAAGGACGATGATTCACTTGTAAACACGAGACACGTTCAACTCAATCAACATGCCGGAAGACACATTTCAATGGTCATGGTCAATAAAATGTTTATGCTAACATGACGGCTGAAAGCTGTTCACTTGCCAGTAGGTCGGTCACAAAAGCGATCGTAGGCTTTTCTTCGATTGTTTAGCTCGAATACAAATTAACACTGTAGATCCCAGCAAAGGGTTTTCAGCCCCTATATTAAAGCAGATATTATCGAGACACATGTGAAATTGTTGCGTTACCTACCATGCGACGTTCATTGAAAAGGTCAGATTTCACGCGTTATGCAAATTTGATGCACTTTTGATCAGACTACATTCACTATTTTGTACAATTTCTTTTAAAGTTGTCATTGACTTTGAATTTCAATGTGAGTTTCATTTACTATTTTAATTTTAATCGAATGATAAAGTGCGGGGAAAAAGTTTGATTTGTTCTCGCGCAATTTATTTGAGGCCGCAGTAGTATGCAAATTGCATTCACTGTGAAGTAAAAATAATTGCAGGAAAAAAGCTTGCTATTTTACTCTAATTCTTTTCCTAACATCACAACCTTTGATTTTTAGAATAGGTTGCATTCAACAGTTTCGTTTTGGGCGGCAGGTTTGAGTCTGGCAAATGCAATTATGAATTTCCAATTTCAATTCTGAAAATTTTAGCTTTGTTGTTAAAATTTTACGTCACATTCGGCACACAAGTTATTCACGGTAACCCTTGACACCAAAAATTATAGACACACGAATAAACATTGGACCAAGCGTTGGAATGACTTCAAAGCCGTTTCAGTTTTCTAATGTTTAACAGATTATCGGTAGTGTACGTTTTGCCGTGGAAGGTTACAATGTAAAATATCACTCAGTCGGCCGCTGTTTGTCATCACACAACGTTGATTGTTTGCTGTGCTGAATGTACGTTTTTTCCTTTTGGAGGGAGCGAAAGGATTAATTTCCATTTAATAAAGGTGTTTGGAATATAGAGAGGGCTTTTCAAATCAGTTGGAAGAAAAAAGCGGCAATTCCTAAGGGGGGGTTGAATGATTACGGAATTCCGAAGGCATGGGGGGGGGTAGAATGGTTTGGAATTCCGAGGGCAAGGGGGGTTGAGCATTTTGGAATTTCCTAAGGCAAGGGGGGTCTAGATGAAGATGCCGCCTGTGGTAGGGTATGGATATTTTCTGGAATCACCCATTGACGAAAAACCCCAGGTGTATCTAGATCTGCTACATTTTTACTGTGACGACAATGTTTACCAGCCAACCTGATAGCTACGACAGGCACAAACACTCAACCAATCAAACTGAGTCACATTATTTATAATCAAACACAATCAGACTCTCACAAAACAGTCTCCAGCAATCAATCACAATCAAACATTTGATTACTGTAGGTTTGATTGCATGGTGATTGCAAAAAGTAGTAATTACAGCAGTTGCATCTGATGCAAGTGAGGGCAATGGGAACAAAATTTGTTCAGTTTTGTTTTTGTTCTCCTTGTGATTGTACATATTTAGTATGTTTAGTTGAGCATATAAATAAAATACAAAGGAACACTTGCACAATTCTTTTTTGATTGAATTTGATTACCAAATACAATCAAACTCAACCATAACTCAATTGTTAGTATGATTAAGTTCAATTAAACTTGATCACCATATGATTTCACTTAGTACATGTAACATCAGACAGTTCTAATGTATAGAAGTGCTTCTCCCATCAAATATGTACTGTCAAAGCCACAGTTTCTTTGTCTGACTTTGATTAAATTTTCTTCTGTTGCTATGTTATTCAAATATCAAGTGCTTTACTTTTCACTCTCTCCGTTATCCTTCATTAAGGCCCTGCAAGGGTAAATTCTGATGTGACAGATTGGCATTAACAAGTAGTGACAGCAACTTCAATGAAATTGTGACAACTGAGACTGTACATGTAGCAACACAAGGTATTTTGAAACGGAGACAAGCAACACAGGAGACCCCTTGGTAGGGTCTCTTCATTAATCAGTAAATAAAATATTTTATTACACTACCACACGGCCCTGTTGATGCAACGCTACAGAAAATGGATAGGCCAGTTGAGGTGTGTGGGGCAGGATGGGTTGATTCTACCCAGTCCAGGAGAAAGTTATCTGGTCCTGCACGTGTCATCTGTTCATTCAGCGTGCATTTTTTTTTTACATTTCCAATAATATTAAGCACGAAAATTGGGGTATGACAAATTTCTTACTGACTGAGTTACGTCAGGCTTGGCCACAGGCAGCCCAAGCTGAAGATCGAGTTGCAAAACATGACCTTTGCTATCAGGCAAGTTGTGTTACAAGGCTCTCAATTTATAAACTTTATATGGGAAATTCACTTTCCTTATTAGAATGCTATAATAAAGTTATGAATGTGGAAATGAACCTCACTTAACTCGAAATGGGGTTGTCTTTGTGTCCTGTGTGTAATTTGGGCACAATTCAGTGTTCAGTTCAGTTTAGTGTTGTTCGTGGTGTTGTTTTTCTACATAGAAACGAAGGAGGGCAAGTGACTGTAGACAAGCAAGTCCCACAAATCACTCTCCTATCACAAAGCATTGCAGAGAATCGCCATAAGAACACCATATTCATAATTTCCACATCCTATTCAGCCTTCACAGTGATCGCAAGGTAATTCTGGTCTGAGAAAATTCAAAAAAAAATTCTGATATCCGCTATCTTCTCATGCGCTAGACTTTTGACATGGACCATACTTCGCTCTCGATCGTGGTAACACGGACCTCAGTGTGCTCAGTCCGCACGCCATGACCTCGACCAAATATTTTCCTGTTCTCCCACCTGCCAATCAGTCAATAAGTGCATAGGCAGATTTTAACAGGAAGTTGTACAAAACACGATAATGACCTCCCAGTCTATCTTTCTGACTCCACAAATTATTATTATTATTTTTAATTTACTTAACTTGTCAGGCAAGTCATTATTAGGCCCTATTTGATTTTTCAGATTGGTAAGCTCCAGAAATTATGATCTTAAAAACAATTTCTTCCAAATGAAGGGACGTTTACACTCTTGATAAATTAAGAACAAGATCTTAACTGGTAATCGATCCTTAAATGTATGGAAAAGATAACATGTTCACACACCTGTGGCTAGTTACTTATATGTAACTATAAATCTTCATCAGCATTTGCCACCTTTTTGTTCGTCTGTTACAGCATATGAATGCAAGCTTAAGAATCTAATCTAAGGAACTAATGTGCGTTTCTGGCCTGGCTAGGGGTATTAAATAACTTGTTAGCAAGAAAATTATGTGAGCTTTGCGGCCATACCTGTTGTGATAGAAAAGGTCCTTCAATCCCGCGTTGATAACCATTTTCTTCTTAGAAAATTATGAAGAAACAAAACATTAGAAGACGACAGATTTGTCAATTTCTCGACAACTTCGTCTTTCCTAGACCAAAGTCCCGGCCTTGTCTGATCAACTTGTCTTTAGCCAAGTGACCTGAGCCCGTTATTATTGTTAGTCAGCAGAGAAACGATTAAGCAAGTGCTGGTTGTGTAAAACAACACAGTGTTTCGCCGCTTTTCGTAAGGGGTTTTGGGTGAGCTTATTAACGGGGGCGGGGGGTGGGGTTTCGGAATGAGCAAATAACAACTAAATTTACAAACGTATAGCGCTATCCAAATACGTTTCCCATTTACTTACGCTTTGAAGTGCCACAATAAATCGGGAATTTAGGTCAATACCTTTTATTTGGAACAAATATTTAATTTAGTTCCATCAATACTAGTGGAACATCAGTATGATTAAACTTATTGTCCTGCCCTCTACTTGCCTTCTACTTTCTTAATTTTCAATTTGAAGTTCTATGCTTATGTTAAAGAAACAAAGATAAATGGAGGGGGCTTATAATCAGAAAATGATTACTGTTAACAGTAAGTTGGGCCTATAACCGGGAAAGCTTATAACCGGGGAGTCTTATTACCAGGATCTTACGGTATGTATTGGAATGATAAGAGTGATAACAAATCTTTTCCAGAAAACAGGCGTGAAAACAGTACACAGTGGTCGCAAAGTTAGTGGGGACTTTAACTGGCTATCCTTTAATTTGCCATTTCACAGGCAAAATGATTTCAGGTAAAATGGAGTGAAAATGGAGGGAAGCGATGGAGCCCTAGAGCCCTGATTTTAACAGGCCCTGGAGCCCTGGGACCCTGTTTATTGTTTCGTCTGTGAAGGACAAGCGGCTAGGAGGGGTGTTTAAAAGAGGGGTGGAGTCGGCCGCTCAGAATTAAATTTGTGCTCCAAAAGAAAAGCTTATAAAAGTTGAGGGGCCTAATAAAAGATACACCGATAACGGAAAACAGTTTTCTTTAGCTAAGTTTCAGTAGACACAACTTAAACGTTAAGTGAAAGAAAGGCGCGTTATTCTCCACTAAAATTTTCGCTCAAATTGACAGTGGAGTTAAAGTCGCAAGAAAGGCTTGGTAAAGCACGAACTTAGACGATCACGTAGCCCCCATTTCTTTTCAGAGTAGTCCCTTAAAAGCGCTCTCGATAATTGACGCGCTACAATGGTTGGAAAAGAACTATAAAGCTTCGGATTTTTTTCTTCCGCCTTAGCTCAATTTTTCACATGGTAACATCTTTCAAGCATGGGCAGGTTTCGCTTCCACTCAACTTTTCCTGAGAAGGAAGAGGGACGACTCAAAGTATAGCGACGAAACCGTCTTCCCACTTTAGACACCAACAGTCTGATTCAGTATACAACAATTAATAAGTCATTCCATGTAAAATCGTTTATTTACAATAAACAAACTTTACGATAACTATACTATATAAACTAAATATCTATATCTCTATTTATCTATATCTATAAATATCTAAGTCCCCAGATAGTGTCAGACAAGAACAACACGTACGAGTAGTACGAGTACCACGTTCTGTGATTTCAAAACAGATACGTTTGTAAAGCCTTCGTTCCTCCCTGTGAAGTACGAGCGCTGCAACAAGATTGGTGTGACACGCGCGATAAGCTACGATCTATGTACCAGTTGCATAGGAAAGTAACCTCAGACAAAATGAACTGAAACGGCGGGTTTGCTTAACCATACTCCTCTTTTTCGTTTAAAGATGTACTAAGTTTGAAAATTTAATCTCGCACTTGTGCTCTGATGCTCAAGATAAGTGGATTTATTGTACTTAACTATTTAATTATTTTGAACTATAAACTACTCCCAACCCTATCTCATTCCCCTCGACGGATCGCTTGGCTCACCAACATGCTCCTTGTGTTCGGCCTCCAGAATCACACCGGAATATTCATGCAGTCGCTCAATAGCGTCACTGTCTGGTTCCCTCCAGTCGTAGCCCGAGGAGGCGTTTACAAACAGACCCCCCTGTGCAGGAGACGCAACGATGTTCAGTTTGTGTTTAAACTTAACAAATTTTGTTCAACTATTCCCGATTTTACTGACATGCAGAATTTTTATCTTCATGTTTAAGTGTAGGTTCCTTTTTCCTGTAGTTATTTACATGCACACTTAAATTTAAACGCTTTCAGTACTTGATAGTTTATTGAATTTTTTCTTACAAGCAGTCTTTTAAAGGCCAAAAACGCTCTTAAACATTTGTTATTGTTTCAAAGATGCTCACTAACAAAAGCACTGTTAAGTCATTAGAATCAAACAAATGCTGCACTTGTTGGTTCATTTAGACTTGCACGTTAGAATACTAAACAAGTATTAAATATTCTCCTTACGTGGTGTGTGTTTATCAGCTTATTTTCAGGCAAGCCCACTCTTAAATTGTTATGATTGGTTAGTTTATTATCTCAGTATGTATTCGTACTTTAAATACAAAACATTCTCACATTTCTTTACTTAAGAAAATTTTAAACTAGCACAGACACCTTTTTTAAAATGAAAAAATATATTAATATTGCCATTTGTTGGTTTTTTTATCCACTTTGTTACAAACACGAGCACTCTTTAACGCTTCGTCATCTTTTTCTTCATTCACGCTGTTTATAAAAGCTTCAGAGTTCCCTACAAACACGCACACTTTATTAAATTAGACACCTCTATCTTAGTTTATTCGTCTTATTTCCTGAGTGGCGCACAGTTAAATATTGAAAAATACCGTGGCTTGTTTATTCACAAAGATATTTAATAACAGGCACAAACTCTTGCCACATTTATGTTTTAATATTTACACCCTTGTTTACAAACACTCACAATCTTACACTTAGAAATTAAGTTTTGTTGTTTTCTAACACGCGTCGTACGTAAAGTCTTTAACAGTAAGTATTCGCCTCACTTATTTATACTTAGCATTCCTCCTCCTCGCACTCCATTACTCATAATTAGTCTGAGGTTGTTCATATTATACCCTTGTTAACAAACACCTGCAATCTTAAAGTCAGAAAGAAATTAGGTTATGTTTTGTTGGCGCGCTAAAACGCGCCGTGAAGTCTTTAACAGTAAGTATTCGCCTCACTTATTTTTAGCATTCTTTCTCCGTTCACTCCACTTACTCATGATTAGACTAGTTAGACTTACTTGTTTATTAGTTTCAATTATATCTTGTTTATTGTTTTGTTACTTATCAGTTAATTGACTTATTTACTATTAAACACGCTCACTCTTAAATATAAAGCATTGTTTATTCTTTCGTTTCTTAACCCCTTTTACTTCTAGCTATTTCTTCATGCCACCATTCGCAGTAGGAAACACCTAATACAATTACATCTTACATATTTTTATCAGTTAATTTTTTTTCTTTGCTTTCATGTGCACAGTTGTATATATTAATATATTAAAGTTCCTGGCTCTGTTTATTTAGCAATTTAGCTGTGACACGCACTCTCTTTTATATTGAGTAGATGTAAAACATAACCACGGCTTCCTAGTTGATTAAGTTAGATACCGTTTATCACCTTGTTTACCAATGATGAGTCCATTCGCACACCCTGTTTTATCAGACTATTGTTTCTATCTTGTTTACTAAAATGTATACATGCTCTCTTTTAACGTTCTCGTTTGTTGTTACCTTATTAAGTCATTTCCTATTAAACACCCACGCTCTTCTATAATTAAGTATAAAGCATTCGTCCTTTCGTTTATTTATCCCTATCTTTATGAGCGTTCACAACGTTCTCTTAGCTAACTGTTATATAACACACCCTCTCTTAAATTTAAAAATACGTCATTATTTAATAGTGCAGTTCCCCTCGCTTTGCTCTTGTTAGATGAACTGAAACATTTTCATCGCTTGTCAGCTCAACTATCAATGTTTTACTTTACTTTCCAGTTTAGTATTTGTCATCTCGTTTACCAGCTACACCCTATGTCAGAAGTTAACTAATTTGCGCAATCCATTTAAAGGAAAACATAAATATCACGTGCCATTACGTTAATTTTTATCCCCTTGTTTACTACAATTCGCGGCCCTTGAATGTTAAAACCCACTGACTTCCTTTCCGTAAAGTTATTTTCTATTTATACCCGGGGTGGGTGTTCTTAATCGCCAAAACTACTTTTACTTGTTAGTTTATTAGTCCAGTTTTTTAAAGCCGCGCACTCGAACTGTTACACAAAGTATTGATTTATTTACAATAAAGATTGTTACTAACAAGCGCACACGTTAAAATGAAAATTGATCATGGTAGCCATTCAGTGTAAGTTTTAATCGCCTTAGTTTTGAGTTGTTCGCTTAAATATAAAACGCATATCATTTTCTGTTAGTTCATTCTCTTATGAACATTGCCTAGTGATATTCCCTACACTTAATTCTGTTAAACGCTTTTTTATATTCAGTTGTTTATAACGGATTGCACTTTTGAATAACAAACATGCTATTCCAAGTCAGTTTCTTTAACCTACTTATTTAATGAAATATCTCTTAGTTACTCTTATACATCAAACATGCTCCTTTTCCCATTTTATTTTATTTCCCCCTGGTTCCACCCGATAGAAGATACTCGATACTAGTTCCACCACTCAATACTAGATCCTCAGTGCCACCCGAAAGAAGATGCTCGATACTGGTTACACCGCTCGATACTAGATCTGGCCACCCGATAGAAGATACTTGATACTGGTTCCGCCTCTCGATCACTAGTTCCACCCGACAGAAGTTCGAGGCCGTCAAGAAATAAGCCTCCTGCAGCCGTATCTCGTGTTTTTCGTTTCTCCTTCGCGACCCTCGAGGGGAAAGAGATATTACTTTCAGTCGTAAAAAACCCATACCTTTTAGCATTTAACATTCCGATCTTATTTTGATTCCCCCCCCCCCCCGAATTATGTAAAATATAACCGGCTATAAACTTCTACATCTATACAATAAAAAATACGGTGTTAGTACTTTCGCACCTCATTGGGAGCCATCTATGTGACAAAAATATGGCCAGCGAAAGTCGAAATTAAAAAGAGGCTTTCCATTCCTATTTCAGTTAATTGATAATTCCCTGAAAATGTATTTCTAAATTTATTTCTGTTTATAAATTCCAACAGTGCAAGTCTTTCATCTTATGAAAGCACGCAAGTTGAAGGCGCATGATATATACTAAAAGAGAACGCTGTGCTGCATACAAAAATACTTAAAGGGGAAACGAAACAAGCATCCACAGGAGGAAAAAACCCCACCACGCTTGCTGTGGTGTTACACGGGGAAAAATCCTAGCCCTATGGAACGTTTCCCTTGACCTGCTGGGCTCGGTCTACGTATTCCTTAATATCTAATGAACACAAGTAGAGTGAAAATTGTCCATTATTTGCGATTTCACTTGATTGTCCATTCATCTATTGTCATTAGAAATATCCGTCTTGTGACCAATGTTTATTTTCCCATCATCACTGTCAACTGTAAGTAGATTATTGATCCAGGTTTAATTTGCTTCCTTCTTCTACTTTTCTTCCGACATCAACCTAGAATGGTAAAAAAAAAACAATTAGCTCATTTTTCATGATTAACTTTGGGATTGCTTTCGCATGCGCTTCGATCACTCTTTATTGGCATCATATGAAGAACAAATAGTAGTTTATAAAAAAAAGCTTTGAAAAGGCAAACAACCTTTCACTTGTGCTTGTTAGCTCTTCTTCAACCCAGTTTTTACCGCAACCGTGCACGTGATTTTTTATTCCAATTCTAAAGGAGGGTTAGAGCAACAGTAGAAGTCTTCCTGAAAAACGCTTTACTGAGACACTTAATCGTGAGACTTTGAATGCGTCTTTCGCAGGTTCAAGGCTCGCGGATTGTTAAGAAATGTTTTTCCTTGAAGTAAGAAATTCAGTCCACTTACCGGTGACAGGCGTGTCTTTGCAAGCGGCTTTTTGAATCTTGTCCTCAATCAATATATAACATCCCTGTTACTGTTGAAACTGTCATTTACTTGTCCTCTATCTTGTTCGTCCTATAACAATTCAAACTTGCCTTGTTAAAAACTGGTAGTTAAATTTATAAAATCCGGCAAGTTAACGTACATTCTGACCATTAGCAAATGAGACTGTAATCTTTTTTCTCCTAACATTAGCCATTCAATCGTAGAGTGTGGATTATTCTATTGTTGTGTTCGCTTCCAATTAATCTCCTCAGAATATTCGCACCTTCTGTTTCATTTAGTCAGTCTCTGGAGCTGAGTTAACTGTAAATGAGACACTTCCTAAATGTATGTTTGTTACTGGCAGGATTCTGCGAACTGTGTTTAATGAAAGAGTGAGAAATGGGTAGTAGAAGGGTGTGTCCTTGAAAGGAAAATTTTTTCACTTGCTACGTACATGTGACGCAGTCGAGTCTGTCATAAAAAAATGTGAACTGCAAGATCTTTGGTAACTTTTTAAGTTCTCGTCTTTATCCTCTTCTTCTTCTTCTTCTTCTTCTTCAATTCCTCTTCTTCTTGAAAGATTGCCCTGATAAAATGAGTATGAAAGCTATTATAGAGCTTCTTTAGCACCAGATATAGTGTACAAAGCGCAACATACCGCAAAGTGACTAATTGGACCGTTATGTCAATCAATAACATGTTGTGTGGGTTACGTAACTATGATTTATGTTACATGCAGTGGATGTTGCGGAGCGCGTGGCCAGGCGTACTTGACAAATTGACAATTTGAGGTGTGCGAGAAAAGCCTCGATCTAGTAAGTAATTGTTTTTGTTTGTGCTTTCAGTTATATCTAAGTTTTCTCTACTTCCACCTTGGTACAGGAGATAAGTGTAAACCCCCTCCTCCCCCCCCCCGCCGGGCCCCCCGTGGGTGTAATCAAAGCTCCCCAAACGTACCTGTGATTAATTTTCTCGTCTGTAAGGCAATTATCATCACACAAGGAGACTGTTGGCTTTCTTCATCCCTCTTTTTCCTGAAAGAGCTTGAAAGACAAATTTTAAAGCAGCACAAGTAAACAGCAACAAAGATTGTAAACATCAAGAAACTAATTATTTCCATCCGTCTGTCACGAAAGTTTGCTGCAGTTTCTACAGGTAAATTTAGAGTCTGGATGTTGGGGCAATGTTCCGTAGAGTCTGAATGTTGAGGCAATGTCGTTGCCCTCTGCCATATGCATTTCTCCTTTTCCTCCCATTGCTCGTCCCTCTTCTGGTCGCCTCTCTGTTTGCCTGCTTTGACTATCTGCCTCCAGCTGCTGCGGTCTGCTGCCATGAGCCTCCCAGGTTGTTATTATTATTACGCGCGCGTAAGCGCTTGCGCAGTGGCGCGCATCGCTTGCGTAAGTGTTCTCTCACTCTCACACTCATTTGCTACAATAAACACAAACATTCACGGACACAAACAGCGATAACAATAACAACGAAAACAACAATTAAAAAATGATAAGAAGAGAATAAGTATGCCAACAACAAAAGGCTCTGAAATAAAGTCTAAAAGAATAGAGTTGAGCCTTGAATTTTTGGAAAGTGTTGAGAGAACTATGTGGGACCACAATTCGGGAAGATTTTAAAGAGGTAATCCGTATAAGGAGGATTGTTTCCACGACAACTAGTCTCTTCATAAAAGTCCTCAGTTCGTTGAATCCTGGACTCTATTTCTACTAAGTAGGGACCGAATACCTCGCCCACACCCGCTTCAGACTTCGCGTGGACAACAAGACGAGAGAATGTCGATGCACTAAGCTGCATGATGGCGTAACAGAATGCTCCTCGGTAAAGAATAGAATCGAGCCTGGATAATTGTAAGTCAGTCTCCGGTAACACTCCAGCGACGAGGGAGCAACCCCAAACAGTTCCTCGCTACCCCCCTTCGGTCCTTGACCGCCCTTGATTAGAGGCCCTTTGTGCCCTCTCAAACACGGTTACCACTGAATGTATTCTCAGCGAAATCTAAGCCCGCTTTCATTTCTCAGTGCTCTTGGGGTCTCTACGACTCCTCCTGGGGAGTCTTTCCTATACCATTCTTGCAATATGCCCTATAACCGTAAGCTTGAAGTATAGCAATAAGGGATAATTGTTAAGTAGTTTTAAAGAGGTACCCTTGTGTTATGCCTTAGTATTATAAGCGTTTTATCCTTTTTATCTTATTGTATCTTTTAGAGGTGTTCATTAGGCTGCTTCAGAAAGGTACACTGATAAAGGTAACAGCTCTAGGGTAAATTTGTCTGTAATGCGGAGAAAATGGAATGAAAGCTAAATCGAAGTAGTATAAAAATTTTAAACTAAAGTCACAGCCTTAAAAGACGTGAGCCTCAGCAAACAGTGTATGACGCGCGCTTGTGCAAAGGACGTTGCTTAGGAGGCTAAAAACAAGGATCGCACGCACCGAGCGCGGTCAAATAAGCTCTTATTTGACATTATAACATTATAACGATGTCTGTTTTAAATTAAAGCCGAAGAGTGAAAGCAACAAGCGCCACAGGGCGTAAAATAGCGAGTACATTATGAAGGAGAATTAAATAAATAATTTTAACGAATTGAAATTTCAAAATTCAACGGAGGTTGTCGATAGAGAGATCGAAGTTTAAATAATACTTTTAGAGTGAAGCAAAAAGCTAAGTTGTTGAAGTATCACCAGAAGCAAGACTTGACGATAAAAAGAAATAAAGTTAGTGATAACTTCGAACAAGTGGGTATCCTGGAGGAGTGGGTGAGTATAAAGAGCAGAAGAACATTTATACATCAAAGAAGATCCGCAGGTCATGAGATCCACACTGCGCGTGTCGCGCGTGTTGTGCAGTTCTGTTCGGGCTTCAAAAGCGAGAAAGGCGTTATCAACAAACGCTCAGCTAAGCAGAAAAAGAGAGCGATAAATTGCGCATAAGGAAAACGATTTCTTGTGGTTCACTCAAGTTCACGGACCAAAGTTCACGACGCTGAATAAACGAGGACAAATAAGGTGGTAAGTGTAAAGAGCATGAAAACATTACATTAAAGCCACAGGTCTAAAGAATATAGCATAAATACTCAATGAGCTAGATCCACAAAATTGTGTCGCACAGCTCTGTCTGGGCCTCAAAAGCGAGAAAGTCGTTGTCAAGGAACGCTCGGCTAAGCCAAAATAGAGAGTGGTTAATTGCGCATAAGGAAAAGATTTCATGCAGTTCACGGACCAAAGTTGCCGACGCTCAACAAACGAGGTTAAACAAGGTGAAAAGATATAAGGAGGGAGGGTCTTCTAATCGGCTGTAGACACTGGACGCGCAGTTGAAGAAAAAAGGCGGGAGAATGATCGGATATAAAACGATCGTGGAAACCACGGATGCAACTGAGTCGAAGGCGGGTTAGTGGAAGTTCGGCCAGTTGAGCTTGAACGACGACAAATAAGGTAGGCCGAATAATGAAACTCCATGAATCGGAAAGTTGAATTGCCGAGATATGAAGGAAAAGCCGGCACTGCTCAATTTATTGATTAATAAATTAATAAACTGGATATCGTTATTTAGCGCTTTTTTGTAAGAATATATTATTGTGTGAGACATTGATTGCGCATAAAGAGGTCGAAAGATGAATTGCTAGCGAATGAAAACAAGCTGCGCGAATTAAGCCAAGAAAAATGTAGAGGAGATAAAAGCCAACAAGGAGAGACATGAAAGAGGACTACGAGTCGTCAACTGATCGATCTGCTTAAGTCACTGAACGTGCAGTTCAGGGAAAAGGGGGAACAACGGGTGGATGGCATTTTAATAGCGGCGATAGTAGAAACTACAAAACGATTTCTGCATAGTTTACGGACGCAACTTGACGGCTAAATGACGACAAGTACGCAGGGAAAGACCCTGCGACAGGTTAAGAGGTTGACCGTGATGCTGTGCGAAACAACAATTCGAGCGATAAAAGGAAACTGAGCAGACAAAAGCCGGCTTCCTCAGACATGAGTGCGAAGTCGAGTGATTAAAGGTTCGCACACAAGGCGAAAGAAGAAGCCATCAAACGATTCATATAGCCTCTGGAACGAAGTTGAAAGCGATGAGACAAAACCATGAGCGCGAATTTAAATTTAAGAATATACATGTACGTAAAGAAAACTCGCGTGAAGAAACAAAGTCGCCCTTTGCTGCTTGAAAACTCGATGGAAGAAATACTTGAAGGAGAGGAACAACAAAACAACTGCTTTTACAAGCAGTTGAGAGAAAGATGGAGGTCGAAAAAGCAGCAACTGATGGAAGTTTACGGTGCCGAAAAGCAACGCCTCGCACAAACTAAAAAGAAAAGAAATAAGGTAAGTAGAGTAAAGCCGGCTGAGTGGCACATGAACTTGCAATTGAGAGGGAAAAAAAGCGAGAGATGGATTCCCTATATGGCAATCAATTAAAAGCGGAATGATGGTGAGGACCCTAAGTGAAAAGCTTGCGTGCACGCACGATTCGCTTGAAGGCCGAGCATAACAGCACGAGCATAACAGCGAAAACATCGAAAGGTAGATTGATGTAAGGCAAAATAAATCGAAGCCGAAAAACCTCCCCTTGACGCTCGCAGAAGTTGACTACAATGGATATGCAACAATTTTTGCGAAGTGCGCGGAGCCGACGAAAAATAAAGTACACAGAGAACGGCCAGATGCAAAAGAAGAAGCCAAACTTAGCGCATCGTAAATCATGATTAAAAAAATGTAGCTTGGAAATAAATCTATAATGGTCGTCTCGTGTGTTTCTCGAAATTCCACGCTCTGCTGGGAATGCAAACTGGTTAGCAATTTAAAGAGCTGTGGAACGGCAAATCGTGGAAGCAGCGAGATAGCCTTGCTAGTTTTAACGGACGCGAAAAAAGCGAGAAATGAAATTCAGGTAAAGGCGGTATAGAACTGTTGTTATTTTATGCCAGAATCGAATAAGGCTGAAAGAAAATCTGATCTTTGGGTGAGTAAGTTTGGCCTGCGAACAATAAGAACCGTGGAGCAACTACGTTCGTTAACCAAGAGAGGATCGTAGAACTGAATTCAAGGAAGTGCACGCGCAAACTCGAAGTATGAGGATAGTGTTAGTTTATAGTAGTTTGCCTCAACAGATTCACTAAAATATTGCCGTAGTTATTTCACGTAGAGATCGTATTTGAAGACGCAAGTGCGCGCATTGTTAAAGACGGCTACCCAGTTTATCTTGTGGAGCTTTAAAGGTGCTGCGCTTTTCTTATGTCAGAGTTTAAGTCAAAGACGCAAGTACACAGGACCTAAGACAAAAATCCGGATATACATGAAAGAAATGCTGTTTGTTATGTTATGTCGGAACCGAATTCGAAGACGGAGTTGCGCGGGGCACTAAACCAGTCGCCTGAAGTGTTCGCGGATTTCCTTGTTGACCCTAAAAATATTAAAAACAGTACTATAAAATGATAAATAAACTACTCGGACAACAATGTAAGTTAGGTAATAGCAATAAATAAATACATACATACATACATACATGCATAAGAAAATAAATAAATAAATGTTTCCATAATTAACCACGCAGCGGTATTAACTGACGGAAGAGAGCAATAAAGTTACTGAGGGGAAGAGGAAAAAATGATAGGTGAAATGCGCTGTAAAGACATTCCATTAAAATCTAAACCACAGACCAGATGAATAAGAACTTCCTGAATAAAAAAGGATAGAAAACAGAATGAAATATCGACAAATGAGGTAAAAAGGAAAACCCTTCACTTTACCCAAGAAAGGTTTTCATACAAGGGTACAGATGAAACAACATTTAAAGACTCCGTGCGAATTAAATCGATTGCTAAAAATAAAGAGGCAGAGGTAAGCCGCATTAATATTAAGAAACAATGGAAAATTTGGAACTAAAAAGAATAGGAGGAATAAGGTGATTGTAAAGATTAATCAACAAGGACGGTACAGACAGGGAAACGACCATGTATTAATACGCTGAGAAAAGCTGACTCGCCGGCAAGTCATGCGTGATCGAACGAGTGTTTGTCCTTGCTACAATTGGGAAAGAAAAAGGAGGGTAAAAGTGATGGCAGTTGAAGCAGCTGGATGAAAACAATCGTCTCGAATTGAAACGACGAAAAACATGGTACGGTATTAGGAAAAAAGCCAGCTCCATTGGCGAGAAGATGAACGCGCACCGTTGAATTATAAACTGAAAGGAGGGATATGTATTCCCATCATAGCAAACACAGGGAAAGTCCACTTGACGGACATGACCGCGAACGAAGATGAGCGATAGAAAGACTTGCAAACAAGGCGAAAGAAACCACTTCTGCAACCAGTCCCGCGATATTGGTCGCAACTACACGAGGTAAGCTGGGTGTCCAGACGCGCGCTGTTTTAGAACGGCAGAATATGGTCGTTAGCAGATATAAAGACGGAAGAAAGTCGTGAAGATTCATGCCTTCCCTGGACTGAAGCTCTAGAGAAAGCAAGCGACTGTCCTACAGCCTAAAAGTAGGAGAGTATCTAAAACTTAATTTGAAAACATGAGTGACAAGAAAGAAAGTACAAAGAAGGTAGTAAGTGCTAGCTTTTTCTTGATTCGCTAAAATGACGCTGCTGTTCTATAATGCTTGGATCGAATGCGAAGATGCAAGTAAACGGAATCGAAAATGATAGTTTGTGCTTCAGTTTTTTAAATGATTTCGAAGAAAGGCATCGCCGGAGGACTTCAGCTCTTAATAAGTATCTGTTGATGAACCTGAAAAGCATTTATTTAACAGTTGATGCACCTGAAAGGTAGTAACAGTACTAAAATGGTCTATAAAATAACACCACCTGATGTAAATATATTGAAAAATTAAATTATAAATAATTTAAGTCAAAGTAACTGTAAGTAAATAAATAAATGATACATAAGGTTAACTCAGTGAGATTAAAGGGGACTAAGAGAGAGATGGAAGTAAATTGAGAGAGCAAGAAAAAGATCAAAACAGAGTGATAAGTAAATGTGATACAGCGAAAAATCCCATAGTTCGGCTCAAGGAGTCCGTCACTAATCGGGAAAGGAAGGCCTCAAAAGAACACAGTTATAGTTATGCATGACTTAAATATTAAACGCAAGCAAAAATAACCTGCAAATCTACAAAAATTCATAGGAATCTTTGTTGTTGAAAAACGTCTCTGGAGACTGACAGACATGTTCCCAGCCTGAGGGAGTCAAAGCGTTGGACGGAAACAGGACCGCAGCAATCCTTGATGGAGAAAAGAGGAGAGAACAAGGCCAATCACGGAAATGTTTTTCAAGCAGTGTAGGCGGAAGAGATTTCGCTTCCAGAGTTGGTCTTCGTTCTTTAACAAGGATGCATCCTGAACTAACCAGAGAGAAACCTGCTCACACCTTACATCCGTGTTTTCTACGGGAAAGGCAAACATTTAGTGATTGAGTGGCATGAATGGCTCCACAATCAGAAAAACGACCCATACTACTGGAAATAGAATTGGTGCAGCTGGCAGCCGACACAAAAGGGCAGTTTCGCTTGAAATACCATGCATGGCCGAGTTGTTGTTTCTTTCGAGTACCCTTTCATTTGTATCAACTGAGGGTTGTTAACTCGATATTCGTTGCACACATCGCGCAGAATCCCTGAACAGAATGCCTGCATGAATGCCTGGCTTGATTTTGTGAAGCTATGATGGCTGCAATGTTGAAACTCACGAGATATCTCTCTATTACCAATTCCATTTCTTGTGTCACTTTCTCATCTGCGTGGCATTTCCTTTCTGTATTCCTCGTGGTCTTGTACGGGATTAATAGAAGTTTCTCTTGTAGGTCTTGTTCTTCTTTATTTCTTGTTCTCTGCGTTAAAATTATAAAAATAAAAAAAACCATAAGTGCGCAACCGGCTCATACAGGCCAACCAAAGACTTCAATGAACCTCCGCGGCACTTGAAAAGACTTGATACTTTCATTTCTTTTCGGCCAATTCCTCTTTTTCTCTATGTTCTCCTTCGTGTTTGCTCACTTTTCCGCCGTATCAGTTACATTGCTGCTTGACTTGGCATGTGTAATTTCCATTACCTACTTTCATTCCAAGTGCGTTCTTGCTCTCTACTGCTGTTGAACTTCTTGTTGATTCCTTAGTATTAACTATTATTAATATTCTTTAACGTGATTTTTTCTTCTTTGTCTTGATCTTTCATTATTAAGTAAATTAAAGCAAATTAAAAACGCTTACTGTGCGACCGGCAAATGGGACGATAGACATTCTGCGAGTCCTCGCTTTACTTCTAGCTACTTCTACGTTAAAGTTTCTCTAATTATTAATTTAAACTAAAATATTTAAATTGGAAATCGCGAGAAAAATACCAGATATAAGCCATGTCTTCGTTCTTTCAGCGGTTTCCTTTCTACTCTTCTTTCTGCTGTTTACAACTGATTCAGTCTTCATCGTTTGTTTTCCTGTTTTCTGAAGTGCACGCGTTTCTCCCTGTCGGGTTCGGGTTTCTACTTGCTTCCCGGTAAGGGCATTCGTCATGTCTTCGTTATGGCGTTCCTATCTTCATTCTGTACATGCCATTTGTCTGTCATTGCTTAAGGCAGATCTTCAGAAGTAGTCTAGGCTTTTTTTAAGGGCGTACCACAACCAAACTCAACTCACAACTTTTTGCGTGTTTGTTTTTCTTTTTTTAACTATTCAACCAAGAAAGCTTATGCTAAAAGCAAGAATTCTTCTCTCTTTTATTTTTGTTATTTTAATAACCATTCACCACCCACTTGCTTTCAACCGAAAGCACTATGGTGCGCGAATGATGAATGTGATCGATTTGACTTCATGCTTGTAACAAAGAGAGTTTGCTTCCTTGTTGCATTAACCACGAATAGCGAGAGTAAACTGGCTTGCTTTACACAGGCTACGGATTCATTAGCAAGAAATGCGCCTCTGGAAGTGTGCATTACAAGCAATGACTGTTGAATGACATCCAACTTCATGCTTGTGATTACGTATAGTTGAAAACAGGATGTATCATCCTCTGATTTTTTACTCAGCCGGCGAGAACAAAGTTCATTCCGGCTGCGGAGTATTTCTGCTTAAACGCTGAAAAATAAAAGAGAGAATGATTACCTCTCAGGCACTGTGCATGCTAAACTAAACTAATTTTGTAGGAAGAGAGTTTGGTCTCTGCACAGTTCCCATTTCTTATAACAGGGAAGACACATCTTACGAAGCACCCTTTCAACTGAGGCCGCATTCAAGATGAGCCAAAGTTCAAAAGTGCAATTTAACCCCTAAATACACTTGAAAGAAAATCTGTCAAAATATACCATAAGTACTAAATTAACCCATTAAATTTCCACTGAGTATTCAAACCAGTTGGCTTCCCTGTGCAAAACGTCCGAGTTAGCATTCCCAGGATTCCATCTGGCCTGATGTACTCAGTATACTGCGTTTAAGCCCTCAGCCCGATCAGCGGCGAATCTTACTCATGCCGGAAAATAGAAGACGAACTCGAAAAGAAAAAAGCCGAAAAAGCCAATTAGCAGCCAATCTTTTTGTCGAACAGCCAATCATTTCGAATAGGCCAAACAGAAAAAAGTAAAATCCTATGAGAAGCCAATCCGTCGAAAAAGCCAATCAGTTCGAATAAAGCAAACAGACGAACAGCCAATCAAGCCGAAAAGAGGAAAAAGGTAATTATCTTGGAAAGATCGGAGATCGAATGTATTAGACTAAGCGGATTACATCTACTTATACATAATGTAAAAAAGAGGGTCCATTCAGAGCTCATTCAAATTACTCCCTTAATTACCCTGCCGAGTATAAGATAAGTAAAAGCGCTCTACGATACCAAGACATCACAGGTCTCCGACGAGCTTTATCTTTTCGTTGCTGTCATGTCCGTGATGAGATAGAAAGGCTCCATGCAGACTTTTTTTCCGACAAAGATATCACTTGGGACGCACTTGGTCTTCCTAAGAAAATACGAACTCGCGATTACTAAACAAATACAAGCATTCATCGGTGAATGGCTGAAAAAAAAACTTGAACAAATCGAAAAAATTATGTGACTTTTCTTGGTTCAATAGTATATCAAAAACTTGTCAGCAAGCCATTTGACAATCAGCAACTTCCCTTATCATTAATTATTCAGTAGAATGTTACCTTTTATCGTGTTCGGTCTCAATAAACTTCACCAAAACATTCAAAGATTCTGTTTCATTTCAGTCTCTGGAGCTTAAATAACTGTCAGTAAGACACTTCTCACTGGTGGGATACTGCGAATAGTATTTGGTGAAAATGTGAGAAACGGGCAATAGAAGGGCGTGTCCTTAAAACGAATTTTGTTCCACTTTCACATAAACTATCATCAACGATTCTCTGAGGCTACACTACGGTACTAGAAGAAATATCGCAAATTATGATTGGTAAAGAAAATAAATAAATAAATAAATAAATAAGTAAATAAATAAATAAGGACCCAAACACTGAGCGGGTTTTTTTCCCATGAATTTAAATCGTTTTCACAACATACCTTGCGTTGCATGGGCAGTTGAGCTTGCATAGTAGAGAACTGTGGGATCGTTAAAGTGGCTCCATCCTCCTCCTGGAATTAAGAAATCAACTGAAAGTTATGAAAAATGGATAGTTAGACCTACCACGTAACGCTAGTTAACAATTCACAAGCATGGTAACCCGGCATTTAACATTATATCATTGACATACCGTGAATTAACCCTCTCAGTTGATAGTCTATCATTTCATGACCATAAAGTGAATTAAGCGTTTCTCGCCCGCCTTCAGAACTCCTTGCCATTGAGTTCAAAATATTCCCGCATACTCTTCACTACGTTCAATACTAAAATTGCTGATACATACTTTATTATTTGTGAGAGGAAATATTCTCCTGTGTTAGTAGATACGTGTTTCTGGGAGAATCGCGGATATTATTTGGCAATACATCAAAAATAAGGCACTAAAGAAGAGGCGATCCATTACTGAAATTAAAAGTGCTCGAGCAAGTCAAACGAACCTGTACCCAGCATCCTGTTTTGAGAAACGGTTTCTCGTTACTGGAATCGTTCCCGTGATTGCCATCAACGAGAACTGCTAGTAGGCTGAATTTTCTTTTTCCTTCTTCTCTTCCCTTTTGTTTCCAACATTGTCCTGTTGAAATGAGTATGAAAGCTGTTAGCGCTCATTAAGCACCACACACAGGTGGTATAACGTGGGGTGCAACATACTGCATTAATGACTAAGGGAAGCTTAAGGCAAACACTAAATGTTGTGTGCGCAAAGCTTTCTTTACGCATGCATGCAATCGTAATCTGCGTTATCAATATCACCAGCAATATTGCAGGCAAAGTTGCGGCGCGTGTGGCCAGGACCTTCATCTTTAGTACCAGAGATTTCAGTTCTAGCGCGCTTCGTAACTAATCAAGTGCAAGAAAATCCTCGATCTAATACTCAGGATGCTTAGTGCTTTCACTTATATCTTAGCTTTATTGTTATAGAGACAAATGCAAGCAAAACTATCCAAACATACCTGTGATTAATTTTCTTGCATCCAAGACTATTTTCATCGCACAAGTAGACTGTTGGCTTACTTATTCCCTCTTCTTCTGTTAGCCATTTCAACCTGGAAAGAGCTTGGAAGACCTCTCAAGCAGCACGAGTGACAGAAACAAAGATCGCAAATATATCAAGAAAAACCTAACATTTAAAGGAAATACCTATTAATTGTTCATCATCACATAAGAAGTCTGTTCGCTTACTTCATCTCTCTACTTGTAAATCGTCGTCCTTGTCATCCTCATCATCCTCATCAGCAGCAGTAGCAGCAGTAACAGAACCTCCTGTTTGACTTGTTGTTGTTGTTGTTGTTGTTGTTCTTCTTCTTCTTCTTCATTGTCTTCGTCTTCATGTTTCCGTTGTTGTCGTTGTTGTTGCTGTTCTTCTCCTTCTTCTTCTTTGATTTTCTTTCACCCTCCTCCTCCGCTCTCATCCTCTTTGCGTTTTTCTCGTCATCGTCTTGATTTCTTATCATTCATCTTCTTGCCTTGAACTCTTTAGTTTGTTATAATCATTGAGATATTGATACACCGTCTTTCTACACTAAAATGCATGTGAGCAGCCCCTAGGATGCAAGTCATCCCAAGATCTCCCACATCACAGAGTGCCACTTGGAAGTGTGAACATAGTTTTTAAAATTAAATCTTATAATGCTCATAGTTTGCGTTAAGTTTTGTTTCGAATGATCTTAAACATCGCGACCAGCCCATGGGATCTCTAACATCCCATGAACTCCCGCGCCTCATAGTTAAAAAAACATTGCTAATCTTCCACTAAACACTAAATTAAACCCAAGCATCTTTCCTCCCTACCCGACCAGAGGGAATAGCTTTTTAATTTACAGTAACGTACAAAAAATTGTTATAAAAGTCCAAAAGGAAAACGTGTACTCAGTAAGTTAAATCACTGCTACTACTATAACCATTATGCTAGTATTACAATTTGCCACATGCCTATAATATTTAAAACGAGCCTATAGTGAATTTCACACGTTTATGAAGACACGAGATCGAATAGTGAGCGAAAGCTAAGTTATTGAAATAATTGTGAAGTTATCCTAATACCATTGCTTCAGTCCCATTATTCAAACTAACCACATGCCTATAACATCTATCAGCAAGCCTAGTGAAAATTAGGAGTTTAGAAAAAAAGCTACAAAATACCCTATGTTACGATATAATTTCGAAGACGTCCATGTTACACACAAGCCCTAAGGAAAGGAACACAACAGCGCATGTGCTATGCAATACAGGCAGGCACTGTCCTATTAGCTATGAGCCTAAGAGAAAAAAGGATCTTGTCGGCTGGACGGAAAGAATCGACAAGAAAAAAAAGATTAAAAAAACCGTTGATGTCCACGTGAAGATACGCAAAAGTTTTCGCACCGCAAAAGAACGCATGATGGTGCAAGAAAGTCGAATTTGATAGATTCGACTTCATGCTTGTTACCAAGAGATCATGTCTCTTGTTGCATAACCACAAATAACGAGGGTAAAGTTGACTTTACACAGGCTACGGGTTATACATAAGCAAGAAATGTGCCTCTTGAAGTAGGCAATACAAGCAATGAATGTCGAATTAAATTCAACTTCACGCATGTTACCAAGAGCAAATCCTCTCGATTTTACTCAACCAACGGAATTAAAGTTTATTCCGGTTGTGGAGTATTTCTGCTTAAACGCTGAAAAATAAAAGATCACACTTACCTGTCGGACACTGTGCAAGTTAAACTAAACTAATTTTGTACGAAAAGATTTTGGCCTCTGCACAGTTCCTGTTTCTTCAATGCAATTTCATTATTTCTCATGATTTGTAAGGCACATCTAACGAAGCACTCTTTCAACTACGGCCACCTTCAAGATGAGCCAAAGTTCAAAAGTGCAATACGTGAGGCGTACCTTAACCCCTAAAAACTATCAACTTGTAGGAAGAACTAGCGAAATATACCATAGGTACTAAATTAACCCATTGAATTCCCACTGAGTATTTAAACCAGTTGGGTGCCCGTGCAAAACTTCCGTGTTAGCATTTCCAGGATTCCATCTGGCCTGATGTACTCAGTTTGTACCGTTTAAGCAGTGGAATAGTAGTTTCCAGTCCCTCGAGACCTCTTCTAGCCGAAAGAGGAGTCGCAGAATTGGACTAGCAAAATCTGAATGGACCTTGATTGAGTCAGGTTGGCTCGCCCCAGTTGCAGAGAAAAACTCTGCTTCTGAGCTGAGGCCATTTAGTAACGCGCAAAGAAGGCGACAATCGAACAGCAGCGAAGCATAATGCCAGGAATAGAAGACGAAATCGAAAAGAAAAAAAGCCGAAAAAGCCAATTAGCAGCCAATCAGTCGAACAGCCAATCACTTCGAACTAAAGCCAATCAGAAAAAAGTAAAAGCATATGAGAAGCCAATCGGTCGAAAAAGCCAATCAGTTCGAAAAAACCGAAAGGTCCGGAGATCGAACGTATTAAGCGGATTACAGATACTATAACATAACATATGAAAGTCGGTCCATTCAGAGCTCATTAAATTACCCTCCCTTAACTAACCCTGCCCGGGTATAAGATAAGCAAAAGTGCCGTACGATACCAAGACCATCAAAGGTCTTCGGCGAACTTTCTTGCCGTTTTCGTTAGTGACATGTCCATGCAGAGAATGTAGAATAAGTTCCGTGCAGTGAGCTTTTTTGTCCTGGCAAAAACATCACTTAGGATGCACTTGATGTTCCTAACAAAAATAAAATTGAAACAAAGAGCGCGTGATATTGTCGAGCAAACAAATGAATAGGCTTTTGTAGTGAAATACATCGGGGAACGGCTATAAAAAAGAATCTTTAATAAATCAAAACAATGATTTGACCTTTCTTGGTCCAATATTTGACCTAACCTGTATACTTAGAAAACGTAAGTTAATAAACCAGATTTCATTATTGTAAAACAAGCTCGACATTTGCCACTCCTTCTTCAAGCTTTCTCCCTCACTGTTATTTCGCATAGTCTGGCTGACTTGGCCCTTATTAACTGTAAGTCACTATATTAGAATTAAGAATTAAGAATTAGAATTAAGATATCAGGGTTGTCGTTTCCTCAATCAATTTATTTGACGTTTGGAAATTCTCTTCGCTTATGCAGGCTTTTGTCGATAAGCATTTGCTTCTTGGACACGTGTTATTCAATTCTGCTTTAATTAGGCAAAAATAAATAATAATGATAATAATAAATGAATATAAAACTCTTTCCTTTCTAACCAAAAGATAAACTCGAAAATAAACTGACCTTTGCTGACAGGTGCTAAGTTAGTCACAAACTTGTCAGTCCTTTCTGTGCGATTTTTCACGGGGCTCCAATGGCACGCATGATGTAGCTCTATTTTTGATCGCAAAACATTTCGAGTTCATATAAATCCACAATTTAAATTACAGTTGTTATATCTTTGGGCAGCTTGGAGGCTTCATCCTGGTAAAGGGGAATCCTGAGGAAGACAAAAACAAACCAAAAAGGTAATATTTTCAACAAGACTAAATAAACCTTCGACACACTCGTGCGCGGTTGCCGTGAAGTGTGTGAACAATTTTTCTCTCACCTTGATTACGCTGAAGCTGTTCCCTCCGTTCTTTCACTTCTCTTGTGGTTACGGAGTAATCGCAGCCCTTTGAAAGGTTTTTACAAGCCACTTTACAAAGGGAAAGCGATAATTTTCTTAAATTTCACCGGAGCACGGAACGAAGGTAAAACTGCTTCGCTCATTGAGATGCGTGGACTAATCGCCGTGCGAAAAGATGAGGGACAGTTTTAAAAAATGCGCGGAATTTTCAAGCACGGGATTTATGTTTTGTCTGATTGGTTCCCTTTTTTAGCTTCTTTCTTATTGGATGGGGCGTAAGAGGTTAATCATTCGCTATTGTTTTCCAAAAACACGTGAGAATCCCCTCTGAGAAGTACACGAAATTTCACGTGAGCTTCTGTGCAAAAACGACGGAATAATTAAATTGGAATAATAGAAATTCAGATGCTGTGGAATAATGCCCCGTCCACACTTATGCGTTTTCGTTTCACCGAAAACGGATCAAAAGCTCGGCATCCGCACTATTGTTTTCGCAGAGTTTTCCTCGTCCACACTAAAACGCTCGAATACGCTGAAACGACCAGTTACCGAGATCACTCCTCGCTTTACTAGTAATCTGCGCATGCACACGGGACAAACACGTCATGTGAATGACGTCAGCGTTTTCAAAAGCCTCCATTTTCGCCGTCCATTGACATGAGAACACGATGGGTATTCGAAACAATAGGCTGCGAGTAGTCTCTACTTTTGGCGATGGCGATTGTAGGGCGGGCGAAATATACACGTGCGCGCGAAATTTTGAGACGACGTGACGCGAGGGGAGCACCGTCTCCTCGAAATTTCTCGGGCGCGCGTGTGTATTTCGCCCGCCATACAATGGCCATCGCCAAAATTAGAGACTACTCGCAGTCTATCGAAACGTGCATTTTCAAACGTCTCCACTTTGGAAAGCGTTTTCAAATGTATCCGTTTTTGATGAAAACGATAGCGTTTTCGGATCGTTTTAGTGTGGACGTGTGGCAGGCGCCGAAAGGGGGACGGAAACGGGGTAATTATTCACACAGTTTGAACTGAGAGCGTAGCGTGAGTAATTCATCCTCTCTCTCCCCCTTTAGCACCTGCCACGCAGGCTAAACAAAACCTTGGACAGGATAAGCCAAAAAAAAGCGTTCTTTTATGTCACAATAATTTAATTTACCAACCGAGTTGACAAAGTCAATTGGCCACCGTCAGTGCCGATTCGCTCTGACGAAGGGCCAATTTATCCCCATCCATTCACTCACTGCCATTAACTCAGTTAATTGATCCAAATTACCTGAATAATTCATAGATTTTGCACCTGTGTAGAAGGATTTAAGGAGAAAAGACGACTGCTTAACAGTTTACATCAGTTTTTTCCAGTCTCATTGACCACTTGCCAGCACCCGATGTCTCAGTTAAATCCCATTTCCCAGATAAATAATTAGAGGTTTCTGTCGAGGGACTATTTAAACAATAGAGTTCTTCTGTCGAAGGCATTATCACGTGATAGGTTGCCAACCGGTCCGAGGAAGTTTGATGTTCACAACAGATATTACGTTCGAGGGCTTATACGAAGTTTGAACATCAAAGTTCCGAGGAAACGCATCACACATAGGGCCTGAGACAGAAGGACTCTATAGTTTTTATTGTGCAATGCTAAATTTTGAGCGAAAATTACCAAAAACGGGCACTATGCAGCACTGATAGGCGCCCGCCGAGGAGAGACACTATCGCGTCACTTCATCGATTTCGACCAATGGGAGCATGCCAAAATTTAGCGTTGTACAAAACTATAACCACTGATATTTGCCCGCGGCAATTTGATGCTCTTAAAATCATAATTTATATTAAGGAGAGAAAGGAAGCTTTGAGGGCTATTATGCTAGTTTTAAGAACATCAATTGAAATTGCAAAATTTCCTAGGGAAGATATCATCAGATCGCTGTTTCTTTATTGTTCACCATTTAACTATGAAATTATTAAGCATTGGTCGGTCACCAAAAATGGCATAATGGAATTTATTTAGCAGACTCGGAAAGTTTAAGAAACTGGAAACGTTGGAAAAAATTCTCCAAGGCACAAGCTTATAAAAATGGGAAAGGAAACCCATGGAAAGCTTGTCGCGCAAATGAAATAAATCATTGAGACACGTAAATTGTTGGATTGATTTTTAAAGTCCTAGTTCCTAAGTTGCCAGGGTTCCCATTTTGAGTTACTTACGGGAAAGGAGGCCCTAATAAGTCAGTTGATTTGAACACCTCGTTGCCAGTCTATCCGTTTCTTAGGTGGCCAATGACAGTGTTAGACAACGAGCAGACCCTCCCTCCGCCTAGGGACAGTAGAGTGAGAGGAACGCGCAAATGAGCACTAAAGTCGTGTGTCCACAAGGCAGAAGACTTATGTCCATATATGTGTACTGACTCACATGACTATCTCTGAGTGGAATGAGAGATTGCTCGTGGTCTATGAAAGTGTGCAATTTTGTAATGGGGAATATTGAGGGGCATTTCACCAGGATTCGAATCCAAAGAGGGTGGGGGTTGGGGGGCAGGGGCACTTTGCTATCTCCCCTGCATCTGCTAAGCAAGCTATCCTGCACCAAGATAAATGATGAACAAAAGTTCAAAGTACTGTGTGGTACTAATTCAGATGAAAGTATTTAAATCGAAAGGTAGCTAAGTGCCAAAGAGTTTTTTCAAAACCAGACGTTTCGGGCTTAGCCCTTCATCAGTGGCAAATAAATGTTTAATTGCCACTGATGAAGGGCTAAGCCCAAAACGTCTGGTTTTGAAAAAACTCTTTGGCATTTGACTACCTTTTAGTTTCAATACTTTTACCCTGCACCACGCCTGGTTCCCTGCCTGATTGAGGGCAAAGGAATTGATTTGAAAAACAATCTTAAGTTGATAAAAGGTTTATTTACACGTATTTTCTTTTAAATTGGTGATATTCTTGAAAAGTCTTTCTAAAAAAAGTCGAAATTCCTCCTTGTCATCAACCTTAGGAAGGCAGTGTAGACAGAGGTGCATTGTGGATGTTTTGGAACATGAATCCAACTCAGTTGACTTTGCAGAACAGTCTTGTTGATCATTTTCTTCCCCGTTTGTATCATGGTTTGGATTGATGGTTGGCTTTGATGTTATTTCCGTAGAACCATCACTTGTTGGAGTCACATCTTCAGATGTCTCACCTACTCTTTTCTCAATGTTATCAACAGTGAAGCAGACAACAGGAGGCACCGTCTTCTTTATCTTGTTGCTGCATTCAGGCTGGCTTTTGATGTTATGGAGGCTTTCCATGAACACCTTCTTTTCCTTGTTTAACTTGCTTGCTAAACACTGAAGCTCTTTCTTTCCTTTTCCACTTCCTAACATAAAAAAGGAAATTAAAAAACTACTTAACACAGAGAACAGAGTTAGAAAATGACCTTCAAAGCAAAACTAAAAAAAAACTTTGAGGAAACAGAGAAATAAAATAACTAAAATCTGGATACCGATATCCTTGCCATGCTTATGATTTTCGCAAGGTTAAATCTCATGGTGGTATGACTACAACTGATTAGCAATCACACAGGAAATACCAATAATACTGGTTTAACATCAAGTAAGTCTGACTCCTCAGTGTTGGTTCAGCTCCTGGAATAAGTCAAACAGGGCTGAGTTGAATTTTCAAACAGATCTCATGTGATCAGAGGTCTGCAAAGATCTGCAAAGATCTTCAAAGATTTCTATGGACACTGATCTAAACTTGTGCTGGTCTGAGTTCGAATTCTCATGGTGAAAATTTTAAACTTACAAGATACAGGTCAGGACTACAAGGGCCTGGAGATGGTATACACAACCGTGAAGTCACCCTAACCTTTTGCCTCTGCAATTACCCTAGTGATGTATTTTCTTAGCACTTGATCAGCCTGATGAATGATGCTGGTAATACAAGCAAGTCTTGACATCTCCTAGAGGGGGAAAATAGAACAACAGTCAACTATATATGTGGTGCAAAAAATAACCTCAAGTGTGATTTATTTGACAATTTTCCCAAACACATAACTTAATTTTCCAACTGCAAAATGGAATAACAATAATAAATGCAAGGTTTAAAATTTCACACCATCTGACCTTCTCTTCATAGTTTTCCTCAACCGTTTGTATTACAGGATGCTTGAGTGCTTCTAAGGCAAGCTGAGTCACCTTTTCCCTAATGTGAAAGATAGTTGCATTTCAGTCTGTATGCCAGCAATGAAATCAGTTTAAAAACACTGTACATACTAAATGTTTACAAGTGTCAAGAAACCTTGTACAACAATTTTATCTACTTGCAGTTTAAGTCCTACATCCCCTTACTTCGCCCCTGGTCATTTTTTGTTTCAATTTTTGACATCTTTCTGGAAATCTTTACGGCTTAATATGTTCTGGTATAGGGTAGAGGTTTTAGAGTCCTTAATGCAGTCCCCCACCCAAAACAACCCACCCCGTAAAAACCTACATTGTTGCAATATTTAGTTCATCTTCAGCTTTCAAAATCAGGTAATCCTGCTCCCAAGGAAACTTATCAGGCTCTGGTAGTTCCATTTTCTTAAACATGGTCTCCATTGTGTGTGAGGACACAGGGTCACTTCGTGCGCTGTTCCTTTTTAAGGCAACTTCAAGGGGACACTCCAAGAACACTTCTGCAAATCCAGTACCATCTTCCTTAAAACAACAGGCATAAAATTAAAAACATTCATTTTTTTCATTATGTGCACTATTGGTTATGACTTTTTTGGGGGAGTCTCAGTGAGTCTGGATAATCGAGGTTTGATTATACTAAAATATGAGAATATCAAGAAGTCTTTTCAGAGGAGTGTCTTGAGCAACTCCTGTAACTACTAGAGGAGAAAAACAAGTTACATTTTATTTACATTTTCTTGCCAGTTGGACATACTCATACCGCATGCTGTGGTAATACATGTTGTCATCCACTAATACCAAATGAGCATCACCATTCCATCTGTAAGTATAACATATAGATTAATGCCTTAATGACTTCAGTGAGTGTATCTCAGCAATGCTTAGCTTTTAGTCATTCAGAGAGACTAATTTATACAGATGCATGAAGTGGATGAAAGTCGAGCATAAATCTAGCCTAAAAAGTTTAGATGACAATTGACGACAGTGGCCAAATCAAACAGCGTGATTTAAAGTGGTACTATGATCAAAAAATCACTTTTTTTTCGGATTTCGAAACTTTGTTTACTTAACTCTCACCAAGCGTAATTTTAAGCCTAAATTTTGAGAAGAAGGTTGTTTGCTGATTTAATGGTCCACCTTAATTATACCAAAAAGGATACAATTACATCATTCACTCACGAGCTTTAGAATGTAGTGTGTGTGAAAGTGGTTATTTAGTATGCAGCACAGGAGTTTTGAGCTTTCAGACTCTCAAACTGGTGTTCTGTATAATTAATAAGCTGTGTTCACATACTGGATTCTAAAACTCTTGAGTGAATGACATCATTGTATCCTTTCTGGTGTAATAATGGCAGACCATTAAATTGGAAAATTGCAGTTCAAATAAATAGTCTTCTCAAAATTAAGGCTTGAAATTTTGCTTGGGGAGTGTTTAGTAAACATACAGCATTTGGGTTCCCTGTGTACCTCAGAATAAATTGCCAGGTGAAGCGAGAAAAGGGCATGAACTGGGGAAGAACATGATTTTTTTGTTCACCAATTTTTTTCTTGCATTTTTCCCCCACTACAGAGCCTGTTCACAGGCTACCCATTCCCTTTTTGGGAGACTGGGTAAGCAGCTTTTACCTGCAATCAGATGACGTAATGCAGGAACAGTTTCTTTCCTCACTGGAGATTCGTTTCTGGAAGTTTTCCCAAAACTCCTGAAAAGAGGGTAACCCTTCTGTGTGTAGTTCACCCTCATCCACTCTGGCAACGAGTCGGACTACGTTGTCTTTAAATTCTATCATATTTAAAACTCTCTCTGCCACTTCGAGTATACGTTTCCTATATTGCTTCCATAAAGAATATTTTGGAGAATTAACAGTACCATAAAGATTGTGTGGATTGCTATTTTCAGTCTTGTTTTTATCAGTTATCCTTTCCAAGTCTTTCTCGTCACGAACTTGAGATCCATCAATACTGTCATTCACATCCAAATCAGAAGGAATGTAATCGTCATAACAAACATGTATCACATGCAAGGCATCCCCTCTTGTTTTCTGTACGTATTGCTGTACCTTTTTGGCCAAGGTAGACTTCCCAGACGCCGGAATTCCACAAAGTAAAACTACAGCTGTGCCACATCCTTCGTCCGCCATGTTGAAAACTAAGATGAGCGGAAACTGGAATTAGGCTTCCCAGCATACTTTGCAGATATGGCGATCGCACTCACGTGACTTGTGATGTTCCGTCAAAATAATGCAAGATGGCGACTGATTATGGTGTAGCAAAACCTGCGGCCGTCTTTCCAGTCATCGTTGTAACGGCAATATGGGTCATTGTAGGTGGAGTTGTTCCTTTCTGTATCAGAGGACAGAATAAAAGGTAATGGGTGTTGTGTAAATCTCAACTAAACGAAATTCCTCGCTATTTAGAGCAAGATGAATACGCCTGACAAACTCAGTCAAGTTCTCAACTTTTATTTACTAAGCTTACCTCAGGTAGTCAATAAACTTCTGTGTTTCTAACAGTATTACAATTAGCGATACTTGTGATAGAAATTTATTTCACAGGATTTCAAGTAATCAAGGAAGACCTCGTACTTCATCCCCAAAAGATTATCCTTCTGTAAACTACTAACGGTACACCTGGCCAATTCGGGTCTATAGGAGATCATTGTAAAATTTATTGACGTGTCTAATTTTTCCTTTATAATAGCATGACAAGTGCATGGTCAAGCAGACAAATGATGTCTGAAAGTTGACTAGACTAGTCTGTGATTAGTCCGTTTGGTGTGCCAAGTGCAAGACTTGTTACAAGGACTACAATTATTGTCATTATTCTTGGGACACTTTCATAAAGCGTTACATTGGAGGCACACATTCCCCCCCTTCCCCCACACAATGTTGATGTAAAGCTTTGTTTACAACTTTAAATGTAGTTCATCGCTTCCATCATTGGCTGGGGGAAGAGGGATGGGGTAAATAAGTTCTGCTGTCAACATTGAATAAGGGAAGCAGCGCTTTCAATAAGCACCGACGGCCAACGAAAAGGGTCGGCTATTTCGCTCAGAGAAATTGGCTACTTTTCCCCTAAATTGAAGTTATTACAGGAAGTTTCTTTCAATGCCCTTGTTGATATAGTCAGTTACTCTACTCAAACCGGCTGCCTACTTCAAGTTTTATTGAAACCCCTGGGGAAGGGTTGGGGGGATTGAAGAGTGTAAGATAATTGGACAAACAAACTTTCTCAAAGTGCAACTATAATGACATTGTAACAATTCTGAAGTTTTGGTGTAGTTTAATAGGGTGTCTCAAGAATTAATGGCCTCTTTTACAGTCTCTGCAGCAAGTCCTTGTTACTACAATATCATGTAGTTCCCTTGTGTGTGACAGCCTCCCTAGTGGGTAGCAAAAGACTGCATGATGGCCTAAATATTAACAATCACAAAGAAATATACCCTCCTTCCTGCATCATAATGTACTGATATTAAACATTATGTAAAAGGAAATCTGTCTTAGGAATCAGTTTCAACCCAATTTCTGTTACTGGCCATTCTCATTTGATGTGATGTGAAGGTCTAAGGAGGACTGCAATAATTATTTATTTAATTACTTATGAATAAGTAATTAAATAAATAAATCCTTAATAAATTGCCAAGACTGAAACATGAATGTATAAATGTGCGTAGGTACCATACATAACAGCCTTGCATTGTTCTGGCATCGTTCTATTTGATACGTGGTATCTTTCTATTTTTATATGATTTTAGGCTCATACAGACCATGCTGGTATTGACTGCTGTATGCTGTTGGTTATTGTATCCTTTTCAGGTCATTATTATTTAGCCAGATATAATTTTCTGGAAATTGGCGGTTCTGAGCATGATCCATCACAAAGGATTATCTGTGAATTTCATTTTAGTGAACTAGAGTTCCTGCTTTGGTTGGAATTTTACTGGGATTGCTTTAATTTATTATGCCATGTTAATTACAGTTTTGAGGAAATTTCAGTGTGTGAAATACAGTGCCGCTCAATAGTAAGTTACCAGTCGCGTGTTGTTTCGCGGGCTACGCGAATCGCGTTTCATGCTACGAGAATCGTGTCACGCATGAGAATCACTGAAGCGGCAATTTTGGCATAAATTAGGAATGATTGATCACATGCGAAACCAATTAATCTTGTGAAGTGGTTTTCATGGGTTAGGAACTGCAGTTTGGACACTTTGGTGCTTTGCTGCGACACCAAGAAGGAAGGATTTGGTGTGTTTCTGCTTTTCCTTTATGCAAAATATTAGAAATATCTTTAAGCGTGTGAGTTTGAGTTTGTAAGTTTTTCCATAGCGAGCAACCTATCTTCCATCGCAATCTACCGTGACTGCGTCTGTTGTTTTCGTTTGCACTTGCGACTGTCTTAATCTAATGTGCAATTTTTTTTCAGAAAGAAAGGTTATTTTTCTCTAACTAACACATTCTCCTAATACCTAAGCATATTAAACAGTACAATTTTGAGGCAAGTTGCAGACAATTAAGTGTTATAAGGAAATTTCTTTTTGAATTTAAATACTGTTAGTTTTTCCAATGGTCTTACCTCATAACCTGATCATTTTTTTTGGTTGAGCGTTTGCTAAGAGTCACCCCCTGTACGCAGAAACCTTTCCTCAGTGGACACTCAAGATGATCTTAGCCACATACAATGTAATTATAAACATTACATTAATTCTGAAAGCCTCAAGAGGGGGACACCTTATAAGCAGATACTTTAGGAAGGTTTGACTGTATTTTTGCAATAAATTACAAGATGTTATAAGATGGTAGAACTACTGTCAACTCAGGCACTGTTGACAGTAACAACTTGGATCAAACCACCTCAGCCTCAAACTTCCCTTGTAACTCCAGGTTGCATGTGCTTAGTGTTCACATCTGTTTTATTTGGTATATACCAATTTTATATCTTGAGCTTTGTATTCTTTATTGCTGCTTTCCTTAACAGCATACACTTTAGCTGGGTTTGTGCTTATTTCTGTCAACTTAATCCTCTTATTGGACCAGAGATAGAAGCAGAAACATTGAAGACAGTTATTAAAGAGTGGGGAGGCCGAGATGTCTAGATAGAACAGTTATAGTTATATAAAATTGAGGTAGGTGATTTTAGCATGTTTCATTATTATAATAATGTAAGATGTCTACCATCGTGGTTCATACAGTCATCAAAAGCTCCTGAGTAGGAAACACAATGGTCTTTTGTGCAGAAAAACCTCGATTATCTGGAGTCAGTGGCATCATTGAAAATAGTCTGGATAATTGAGAGTCAGATAATGTAATCATTGAATATTTTCTTGAGACAACTGAAGACTAAATACATCACCTAACAAAATTCAGGTTAGCAATAGCTTATACTTGGTTATTTTTTGGAGAACACAGTATTCACAGGTTTGGCTGTATAAGAACATGGAACACATATCCAGAGTTCTGGGGTGCTGGCCTGTGTTGTTGTGGGTTTTTCACAGTGCTCTCTCCCTTGAGTCAATCTGTGACAGTTAAACATTGTGTAGTTCTAGAAAAAATCCATGCCCCAATATTTTGCAAATGGATGGGTCCGCCCCTTGGGTGAAAGATTTAATGTGTAGTTCCAGAAAATATCCATACTCCTCCCAAGGAAGGTTTTTTTTTTGTTTTGCATGCCCCCTCCCTGCAAGAAATTCCAGTTTAGCTTCATACTTTGCTTCTAAAATTTTCCCCCCTCCCACTAGGAATTTCCTATGACCTTTCATGGGGTTATATATTGTGACATGTATTGTAAAGTGTTGTTTTGTTTCTGCCATGTGACATCATTTCACTTGTAAATGGGATTTTGGTTTCCCTTGAGCTCCCTTCTCACTAGTTAAGGTGATTCCATCAAAAAAGAAGTTGTAATGAGAATTTGTTGAAACTTTGCAGAGTTACTAATTACACCTAGTACATTAAAAAAATAAAATAAAAAGTGGGGGTCACCCTGTCTGATTTCACGCTACCGGGCTGTAGTATATAGGTACTTTGCTATGTTTAGACAGCAATATTAAAAAAACCTATCCTTGTACTAGAGACACCCATTACTTCAACAAAGTTATAACTGGCAATGAAATATAAGCATTATTCTTATGATAGAAGTACAATGTTACAGTAAAATGTCTTAAAATTGCCATCACAATGAAACTAATTTGAAATTATAGGCAAATCGAGCATCTGCATGGTTCCAGTGAAACGCCCAAAATCTGACTGTAACAGTGAATCAACCAGAATATTTCAAAATTGAATAATGAAAAATTCTTCAAATTTGAATATATCATGTAAAGTGGTATTTTCCTTAAATAAATGGAATAAAAAAGTGGGGTCACTGAGTTCGTTTGGGTGAAAACGACCAATTTATTTCTCTGAACAGCTCAGCTTCCATAGAACACTTATCAAGATCCAAACGTGTGCGCTCGTGCGCACGCTAATCACGCAATAAATGATGCGCAGAAAGGATGTGCAAGGCAATTGAATGGAATCACCATAATTTTGCTTCTCATTTCCTTTTCTTTCAGGCTCCCACCTCCTGCACCATCCCACTCCCCAACTAGCTTGCAAACAGGGTTCCCAGTGTGCTGAGAGCACTCTCATTCAGTGCAGAAATGGGAAAGAATGAGCACTTGCTGGGAAGCCTGTTCATAGCCGATTCCCCAATCACTCGGGGAGGGGGTGAGAGGGAGGGAGGAGGGCAGTAAATTTAATGCTATTTCCAAATTGTGTTGGATGATTACTGTTCAATTACGTGTAGCCATACTTGCTTAACCCTCAAAACATAAGTTAATGAAAAGTCTGTTTCTTTTGCAGAAAAAAATGCTGACAGATTTATTTCTTTTTGCTGGTGTTGTCATGTTCAGATGGGCTGTAAACAGTGGGCTTGTCAGTGAAACTTGAAGTGTGATAAGTAAATAAAGTTGATGAAAATGGCATAGATACAATGCCTGGATGAGAAACAAAAGGAAGATGAAGAAGACTACAATTCAGCCTTTGAATCAGACAACTGCTCTCTGTGTGAACTCTTAAAACCTCAATTCCAACATTCCTTGCCAGTCTTTAGACAGTCTTAAATTTACAAGCTTTATAAGAAGAAAAAAATCTATTTTGTAATTTGGTGTTGATCATCTTTAGTACTGAATAGAATTCTGTTCATTTATCTGTCATTAGTTCTCAGTAATTAATATAAAAGAATTCCAGGGCTGCAAACAAGCAATTATTTTTAATTAGTCAAATTTAGGGCTTGGTGCAAGAGGTGTGTAAGAGGTTTTTAGGGGCAAGAAGTCAGTAAACCCTTTAGGCCCCAACAGTGACAAGCATCTAATTTCTCCTTACAGTATTACTACTTGATCAAACATACAGTTCATGAGAATAAAGAAAATTATCACCAACAATGAAATGTCTTGATTTTTAATCACATTCTCCTTACTAGTAACGTAAGAAATATAAGGAGAATAGTGTCAGAGAATATGTATGTTAATATTGGGCATTAAAGGGTTAACATATTTCAGACTTACCCTGGCCAGTTTGTTGTATTGAAAAAGAAACTGTTGTGTCTGGACAGTTTCATTCATTTATTTTAGTTCATTAATTTTTAATTAACTAAATCCTTTATCACCCCTCTTGTTAGCCTGCGTGCAGACGTCTCCTATTTCCTTCCACCCGCGGAAAAGGGACGTCTGCGAAACGGCGTCGCTAATCGTGTTCCAGTATCCTGCTGTTCGGGTTTTAAATTTCGCATAAATTATGATAACACAGTTTTGTTTTCTGTGCCAGAATCGTTTCCCTTTGATCGCTCCATGATCAGACGTCGAACAGGACTAAGAGGAGGAATCTGAATTTTTCTCACAGAAGCATTGCGAACGGCTTTCACAGGAGTTGATGTAGCCAGGGAACTGAGATCGTTCGATGAACGATCTACCGACTCCTCCAAAAGAATTCGCTTCTAGGGAGAAGCCGAAGTTCCTACGCTGTCCTTTCCTAGTGTCTCGATCTTTTTTTTTACTGCAAATCCTTGAAAGCTTTGGAACTATAATCGCTAAAAAGTTCGTCCTCGATTTTTCTCACGTTGGCGTAAAGACCTCTCCGCTTTCGCAACTTTCCCACGCACGATCTACAAATATATGGCGATGTTTCGTGTACAATGAACTGAAGAGAAAGGATTTCTTCCTGAACTTTAAATTCACTGCGACTTTTCACAAGGTTTCTGTCGTTGTTTTTCAGAATAGGCGAGAAACACAACACACAATCGGACATGTTTTGATCAATGGAAAACCCCGCTAAATGTAGATTGCATACATTATCTCCAGCATTTCCCGACGATAGCCAATCAGAGTTCTTTCTAACAGTGGCTATTGTCAAGCAACCAATAAAAGCACTTTCCACGAATTCCTGAAAAACAGCAGGATACTGGAACACGATTAGCGACGCCGTTTCGCAGACGTCCCTTTTCCGCGGGTGGAAGGAAATAGGAGACGTCTGCACGCAGGCTACCCTCTTGTACCAAACTATTAAAATCTCTTCAGTGATAATATGCAGTGAAAGTGAAGTCTGTACAATGTAGATACCTGGGAGCATTTTTCGTGAATATGTAATCAATACCAGTATGTAAGTGTGCCTTTGAAATAAATATTTTAAAAAATACAATCACAAGTAGCATTGACTCAGTTGTTATAATTTTCATTATTGCAGGGTGTGCTCTGATTGACTGTTCAACTTGGCTGTTCCCTCTCAGTCCCCATGCCCCACCCTCTTGGGAAACTTAACTCAGTTTAAAATTGGCACAATAGTTGCTACCATGGGGATTGGATTTCAATGAAATATTTAAAGTGGTCAAAGGTCTCTTTCATTGCCAAAGTTCCCCATAATCATTATTATTATAAAAGATATCAAAGAATGAATGAATACCTTTATTTAATCAGGGTAGCTCTTTCAGCATTTACATGTACAATGTAGTAAAAACTGTTAACAATAGAGGCCCTAAAACACACACACATGGATATGTAATTAGGAAAAGAAGAAACTTAGAATACCAGGTCTAAATTTGAAATTAGAACAAAATTAAAAGACTATTAATTAACGATGATAAAAGAAACAAGATAAAACTATAATTAAAACAATTAAAAACAAAGGTAAGGTAAATATTATTTTCGATTAAAAAGTACACTACTATGGTAGCCTTGTCTTGTTTGTCTTGTTAAAACATCTCTATTAAATTTGAAATAGCCTATCAAAAATTGCGGTCATTGCTTGTTAATTTATTATTTAAAAATGTGCTTCTCGCGTCTGTGCTCTAGAGTGTCATACCTTAGGTTTTCTAGTGCTCTATCACTACTATCTGATCGCATTTAATTATGCGCGCAGTGTGCCTCTGCAACTTCTCTAACTTGTCTGTATTAACAAGTCTGCTGCAGTTCCATACGCTGTCCCAATGATCAAAAATGGGGAGAATAAATGATTTGTAGACTTGACTGACCATGCACATAAATACTAACTTTCGATTGTAGTGGCATGAAAATCACAGGTACCTCAAGCTCTATGGGAGATGTAGACCGTGTGACCTTTGTTTCATGTTGTGTGAGTGTTGTAACTTGTGCATCACAGCAGCTGTTGCATAACAGCAAAATTATAAGGATTTGTATGGGAAAAACGATTCCATTTAAAAATTTCAATTAAAAATACAAACGAGTTTTCAATAAAAAAAATCCCAACTTGAATTGCTCTGCACGTTTACTTGTCTGCTTTGTGGTTTCCGGAGTGATTATGAGCGATTCCAGCGAGTTATGGTTCCATTGCTTTCTTTCTATATTACAGGAAATTACAGTTTATTCTTGACAATTTAATATTTTGGAATACAACTTCACTTTGAACTTTATTGATGTAACAAAATAATAAAACTTCTATTTAAAGCATTCAAGTTTAAAACGTTGAAACGCACAGTGAAATTATTTGCAGAGGCATATCTCCTACAAGGTTATAATTATCTAGTAGGTAAATGGTTAATATATCCTTCTGTTTTCTGCCATTGCCACTGACCAAAATTTTGTCATCTTAATGTTGGTTTGCTTTACTAAGTCAGAGCTCTGCAAGTAGCTGTTACAGTATGTGTAGCTCCATGGAGATGCATGTGCAAGTTAGTTTTAGATAACCATTTTGGTAAAAGTTATCAAGCAAGTGACAATGGTATTCTTTATTATATAGACAAGAGTGTTTTTGTGGAAAATAGACCACTGGTAAAGTTTATACAAAACTACATCTGGGACTCGAGCAGCGTATTTTCCACATCAATCACGTCATTTCCCACTTTTACACTGCTGTTTGTGCAAACATACGTACTCTTGTCTATATAATGAAAAGAAAATTACACAGCAGCTTGAAGGTATGAATTTTATTTTCTTGTGGTAAAAAACTATTTTACTCGCTGCGCTCGTTCATAAAATATTGTTTTTACCACTCGAAAATAAATTTCATATCTTCGCGCTGCTATGTAATATCCTCTATATATTACGGTGTATTTTTGAATTTAATTTAGTTCACTAATAACAACTTTGTGACTTTAATCTGTAAATTCCATAAGAAAATGCATTGTTAACTGTTATAACGGGCAACAAACCAAAATGACCAAGTTTTCACCTGCACCTCAGAAATAAAATGGCGACAAGTTTTGTCACTCTATTCACTGTGGCTCCCAATGGCCCTGACTCTTAAACCTCTAATGCCATAATTATGTTGACCAAATATATTCACAACTTTCTTGCAGTAACTGCTTTACACTTTATTTAATTTTTTTTTACATATGGCATTAATTCCACCTCTGTCCTTCCAGTTTTATTGAAAGTTCAACAGCAACATCAACACCAGACGGTTGTGAAGAGCTTGATCATAGGAATTTGCTTGCAGCATACTCTGTGACTCAAATTGTTTTTTCGTTTTTTTTTTAATACGTGTAATTTAGACTTATAATTTGCAATCAAAACCATATATTATTGATCAACATTCTTTGAGACTTTTCCTGTCTTTGTCTAGTTTCATTTTTTCCAGATAATGTAGTTTCAAGTGTACCAAGAATAAAGGATGTTGATAAAAAAAGACTTAAGACGCATCATTTTGTACAAGGTTGGTACAAATCTCAAGTAAAATAATAAATAGATCTACCAGTAGTTAAAAGGCTAATGAGAAGATGAGCTTTTCACAATGTTAGGTATTGTTAATTATATCAGGATTCAGCAATTTCCTGTTGATAATTTTCAACGTTTTACTTTGAACAGTTAAGAATAACCTAGCTTGTATAAGTGAGTCCTCATTAAGTTCATTTTTCTTAGCACTCTTGGTTAAAATTAAAAGTGGACTACCTGTATTTGAGTTAGTTGGTTTCATTTTTTCTCTATGTTTATAAACCCAGTAACTGTCACCACTGGGATGTTCTGTTTCACCTGTGACAGTTTTAGAAAGCACTGTCATAAATCTCTACATATCTTTATTTTTATCCCAAAGGAAGTAATTACAAATGTTCATATTTTCAACCTGAATGCCTTAATTGATCTACATTGAAGAGATACAACGAGCATCCCTGTGACATTTTTTCAGTCAAATCACCTCATCTGCCTTCTGTAGCCTGACAACATGAATATATAGTAAACAACACCAAATAAAAAGCCGCCAATGTGTGCAGCATGGCCTATGCCATTTGTTTGGTAAGCGAGGAGAGAGTCGATGATTCCTCGACCTGACTGTGCACTGTCAATCAATGGCATCAAATCACTAAGTAGAATTCCAGCCACAAGTCCCAAATGGCAAACTTCATATATGATTTGCTGCATTACACGATTGCGCCATTCCGGATCTGCCATTCCCAACCTTTGCCTTCTTCTCAGTTCAGTGTACTTGTCGTATAACGAAACTACATTAGCACAAGTCTCAACAGCAATGATAGAACAAACTGCAGCACTGGCACCCATGCATGGTGCCTTACCATGCAATGATGTGAAGATTTTATCCAAGGCGAAAGTCTGCAATTTCTCTGCTTTGCTTCCAAAAAAATCTCCAAGGATTCCCCAGGATTGTGGTGATGGTAAAATATTGTCCCATTTTGTTTGGTGGAAAATGTAAAAACAAAGTTGAGAGAGATTTCCAGCCACTCCTCCCCCGAGGAAAACTGCCAGCAAGTGCTTCCGGCCAAAACGCCTGTGGATGCGGAATCCATCTGGTATGAGTATAGTCAAGTTGCTCAGAAGATGTTGTTCATCTGTTGATACATAACAGTAATGTATCAGTCAAATTAAATCTTAACATCCCCCCAGCATTTGAACTGCTGAAGATTGGCTTGTTCAAACTGCTTCCTCTCGGGTCAAAAAAGCTGTTCAAGTGCCCCACCAATTAGTACTGAAATACCTCTTCCCAAAGACAAATTACGTCTTCAATCTAACACTATTGACGCTTTTCAGAGAGAGATATCCCGTAATGGTACCTTCAAACTTCTTTTAAAGACCCTTTTGAAAGAGTTATTGACTAACAAAGGCAAAATTCTATCTTGTAAATCCCTGCGAAACCTGAAAAAACTCACAGGTGTATTACCCCAGAATAAGAGATAAATCTGGTTCAAATTCCCCACCCTTCCAAGGCAAGGTTCAAATTCCCCCTCGCCGGGCACAATGCACGGTCAAATGCCCGGGGTATGCCCGGGGGGGACGTTGAAGCTTCAATTTGGCCTGTACATATAAAACAGACATAAATTGCAGTTTGTTCGTCATGAGACACCCCCGGGGTAAGTTGTCACAAGTGGCGTGGATAGCCGGGATTTAAAATCGATAGCACGGGGGTCTACCGTAATTTGAACAAATGCAAGCCTTTGAAAATTACCTCCATGATGAAAAAGATTTGTGACGAGTGTGTAATATCGTCCTTGGGATAGGTTTTCAGGCGAGAACGTGAAGTGCTTGTTTAACGTGACCGCAGACATGTTGAATGGGAAACCAAGAGACTGCAACTTAGCAAAAGAAGATTTGGGCGACGCTCGAGAAACTAGACATGGCAACTGTAACCCGATAAGACCAGCAAGAGTTATAGAACAATCTTTCACTTCCTCAAAGCTTGGTCTTTCCATCTTTTGCGCTTTTGCGAACTTTGCTCGAGAAGAAAAGTTCCAGGCGGTCTCTTTTTTCAACCTCGAAAGTCTGGAACGAGAATCTTCAGAACGAGGCTAAGAACAACCCTCTCTCTTCTTTCCCTACTTATCTTTACGGTCGATCCGATCAAGAATCGATCAAAATATCCGATAAGAAATACCCGTCACTTGTATATGAAAATTTCGACCGCATAGTAAAATATTCGAGTCCTTGGGTGCTTACCATTTACACGGAGAAACCGGAAATTCCGGTTGGAAAATCAAATGGTTCGCGTCATTCCGTTTGGAAAGCTTCAGAAATTATGGGCTGCAGGTTGGGGTGATGCATACTTTCTATTCTCTTCAGCTGATCGATTTGGCTACCCTTTGTTACTTGTCCTTCTTCTGTGAAGTCAAGTTAAATTATTTGATGTTTACGGATGGATTTTCCAACCAGATGGTTTTCGGTAAATGGTAACCACCCCTTAGCTTGTTTTCTCCCTCTTTTATTAACATAACGGATTCAACAATTACGCGCAACGCTTACTCATTGGCATGAAATTTTCGCGGGTTCTAATTTTCGCGAATTTCGCAGATTTTCCCTCGATCCGCGAAAATTTGATCCCGCGAAAACAAACTCCTGCTAAAAAATAATCCGTAGAAATTTAGTCCATGTATTTAGGTTCCTGAATTTTAGTTAATTTGAGTAATATTATGACCTTCCTCTTTACAATTGCAACATAACGCGTAGTCTCTACGGTGTCTAGGCAAATTAAATAACAACCGTAGACAACACCATTTCCTGCTAAAGGCCCAGTAATACGGGCAACATTTTTCATGCAACTTGTCGCGCAACAATGTTGCCGTTGCAAGTTGAGATTGTTTGTTGCGCATATTACCATCTTCTCGCACAACAAATTTTTATGTTGCAGAAAGTAAAAGCGACATCTACTTTCTGCAACATGAAAATTTGTTGCGCGAGCAGTTGGTAATACGCGCAACAAACAATCTCAACTTGCAACGGCAACATTGTTGCGCGACAAGTTGCACGAAAATGTTGCCCGTATTACTGGGCCTTAAAGAGCAAACCATAATATAGTATATTACATGTTCCTCCCAGCCCATAAGGCATAACAAATCACACCTTTCGGTGGCTTTGAATTACAATCGATGACTCACAACATGAGCAAAGCCTATTAAGTAAATTCAAGAGAGGATTCTCTCTTGGTAAAATCTAATAAAACAAAATTACATTCCTTGTTGTTGCATACAAGTTTTAAACGTTAAATGCCGGAGACAAAATTACCCGAAATCCGCAAAAATTTGTTCCCAGTGGTAAAGTCTTAAAATCCAAATTCGCGAAAATTTGTTCCCGCGAAACACAAAAAATTCGCAATCCGAGAAATTAAACCCCAGCGGAAATTTCATGCCACACACTACCTTGCGAGGCTACAATGATGTGGTCCGGGAGGGGCGAGGGGGACTCCCTTATGTGGCCTATACAGGGACATGCCACTGGACAGGGTATGGTTTTTTGGTCTCTCTTTCCTAAACCATAGTTAATAAAAGAATCTGGTTATGAAGCTCAGCAAAGTCTTTTGTCTTATGTTTTTGTTATCGTTTTTAGCCTTGACCCTGCACAAACAACAATAGGTTTGAATTTTGCATGAGCAACGAACCAATAAAAATGTCACTGTTAAGTTATTCAGCCATAGTGTGCGAAAGTAAAACAAAAGATTGTGCAGGGTCGTAGAACTTTCAAAACAAATTGCAGCACCTTTGTTTTGGCCTTTGAAACTTGTAAGGTTTCATAACCAGTCCCTTGAGTAGCTATGCCTAAACAGGGTATATAATTTCATGCAAAATTGTCCTAAATCGGGTATGGTCAATACGATTGTCGTTGTTAAATATGGCTTATACAGTATTTAGCAATCCTATATAGGGGACAATTGCTGGTCTTTGATACACTGTAAAACAAGAGGGTGTGTATTTTATCATTTGTCCTTAACAGGGAACTAAAATGTAAGGTGTTGTCCTACACAGGGTAGGTATTTTAGGGCTTTTTTGTCCTAAACGGGGTCACAGTTTTTAGAAAACCTTCGGTGGCACCCCTACTGACCCAAACATAGGTCAAGTGCCACCCCTCCCCCCAGGGGGATGTAGTGAATTTTATTTTTGTAGGAAATGGTGGACTAAACTGTTAGTCATTAATCGACCTTAATTAACAGTTCTTTGCTCACGGTGCCTTTTGGTAATGCTAGTTGATTGTCTCTTCTATCAGAGGTTAACGAATAATATTTTGGTACAAAAAGACTCAAGAAACTAACATGGGTTTATGCCATTGTGACGATGGGAGTGCATTTGAACTGCGCGCGCTATGTTCCTTCCTGGCGTCCCGAGACTACAGAACAAAAACAGCGCGCACTAGCGGATCAAACTTATCAGCGTGCAACAAGGTAACAACCAAACAGCTGAACGTGCAAAAAGATAAACAAACGTATGAGAGTGCGTGCTAATAGCCAAACACAACAGCGTGCACTGCCATAACAACCAGACACAACAGCACGGACTAACGTGGACCAAACAAAACAGCGCGCACTAACAAGACACTTGTGTTTATTTGTTACGTTAGTGAGCGCTGTTGTCTTTTAAGACAACAGCGCTCACTAACGTAACAAATAAACACAACAGCAAGCACAGTACTAACGTAACCAAACACTAATAGCCAAACACAACAGCGGGCACCAACAAAACAATCGAAAACAACCAAACACAGCAGCTCATAGTGTCGGCACCAAACACTGCAGCGCACAGTAACATAACAACTAGACACAACAGCACGCACTAACAAAACAACCGAACACAACTGCGCACACTAACGGCATCAAATTCAGCAGCGCGCACTGGCATAGCAACTAGACCCAAAAGTGTGCACTAATGTGAGCCAAATACAACAGCGCGTACTAACAAAACAACCAAAGACAACACTGAGTCACACTAGCATAACAACCACACACAATAGTGTGTACTAACGTAACAATCAAATACAAAAGCGACAAACACACAAAGCGCGTACCAACGTAAAGACAGCAGGGCGCGCTAACGTAACAAATAAACACAACAACAAGAACCATGAGTACTAACGTTACAACCAAACACGACAGCAGGCCCTACCAAAACAACCAAACACTACAGCGCACACTATTGACATTAAACAGAACAACGCGCACTGGCATAACAACTAGACACAACAGCGTACACTAACGGTATCAAACACAACGGCGCAATAACAAAACAACCAAAGACAACACTGAGCCACACTAGCATAACAACCACACACAGTGTGCACTAACCTAACAATCAAATACTAAAGCAAAAATACACAACAGCGTGTACCAACGTAACAAACAAAGACAACAGTGTTCACTAACGTTAAAAATAAACACAACAGGAAGTATAGTACTAACGTAACAACCACACACTAACAACCAAACACAACAGCGGGCACCAAGAAAACAAAGAAACACAGACAGCGCCACTAACATAGCAACCAAAAACAACAGCACGTCTTATTATACTACCGTAAAACAAACAAACAAACAAACACAATAGCGCGTACTAAAATAACAAACAAACAGTAAAAACTATATACGGGTGCCAACAAAACGACCAAAGACAACAGCGCACACTAACGGCATCAAACATAGCAGCGCGCACTGACATAACAACCAAAGACAACAGCGCGTAATAATAAAACAACCAAAGACAACCGCGCCCACTAGCATGACAACCACACACATCAGTGTGCACTAATGTAACAACCAACTACCAAAGTGTACACTGACGTAACAACCGAACCATACAGCGTGCACCAAACAACACCGTGCACACTAATACAACAGCTAAACACAACAGCATGCAATAATTAAAGTAACAACTTGATACAAGAGAGTGCACAGACATAAGAACAAAACACAAGAGCACGCACTAACATAACATCCAAGCAGAACAACGTGCACTAACCAACCAATAAGGAAGTACACTTTACTTTAGTTATGTTAATATTACAACTAAACAGCGCACACTTACATAACAGCCAAACGCAACAGCACGCACTGATACATCAACCAAACACCACAGCGCACTAACGTAACAACCAAAGATAAAAGCGGAAACCGAACGTCATAACCCAACAAAACGTCGCAAAATATCATAACATCCAATCACAACAGTGCGATCTTTTGAAACAACAAAACAAAACAGCGCCAATTAACGTAACAAACGCAACAGCGCACACTAACCTAACAACCAAATACAACAGTGCGAACCAATATAATAACCAAAGTCGGTAAATTACGATCGTCGGGTAATTGCAGTCCTGAGAAGGACTGTTTGAGGTGACATTGACTGCCGTTTCAACAACCTGAGCGGAAGTCATCATAACAGTCAAATGAACTGTGAATCGTCAGAAGATGTTATAAGTCTGTGGTCGTCGTCCTGATTGGTCGACGTACTCGCAATGTTATTGGTCGTCTGTCAGTTAAGCCGTGATGTTATTGGCTGCGAAGACTGTAAAACATGATTAGGTCCGTTTCGATCCGTCTTTTGTTAGTCAAAAGTCCGTTGGTCTCTTGTTAGTAAAGTTAGTCGGTTTGTCTATTGTGTGTCTGTATTGTTGTTGTCGTTAATAAGTCGCTTGTAAGGAGCAGGTAGTTGTTAACAACGGTTCAGTGGTGTTTGCTCTTAGTAAACCAGCTTTCCAGTGTAATGCGTTGAAAGTAGTTCGTACTGTATGTAGGTAACGCATTTAGCAGAGTCCCAGGCGATTCTGTCAGTAACAACCCAACACAAAGAGTACGTCCTGACATAACTACCAAACACAACAACTTGACAACAAAACACAACAGCGCGTACTACCATAACAACCTAACATAACAGTGCAACCTATCATGACAAAAACACTACAGCGCAGACTAACGTAACAACGAAACACAACAGCGCGCACCAACGTAAAAACAAAACACAGCACACTAACGTAACAACAAAACACAATAGCGCGCACTAAACGTAACAACAAAGGACAACAGTGCACAGTAACGTAAAAACAGAACACAACAGCGCGGACTAAAGTAACAGCAAAACACATCAGCGCGCACTAACGTAACAACGAAACAACAACAGCGCAGACTAACATAACAACACAACAGCGCAGGGTAACGTAAAAACGAAGCACAATAGCTTACACTAACGCAACAACAAAACAATAGCGCGCACTAACGTAACAACGAAGCACAACAGCGCAGACTAACTTAACAACAAAACACAACAGCGTGCACTAACGTAACAACAAAACAAAACAGCGCGCACTAACGTAACAACAAAACACAACAGCACGCACTAACGTAACAACGAAACACAACACAGCGCACTAACGTAACAACAAAACACAACAGCGTGCACTAACGTAACAACGAGACAGAACAGCGCACACTAACGTAACAACAAACACAACAGCGCGCACTAACCTAACAAAAAAACACAATAGCGCGCACTAACGTAACAACAAAACACAACAGTGCGCACCAACGTAACAACGAAACACAACAGCGCACACTAACGTAAAAACAAAACACAACAGCACGTACTAACCTAACAACAAAGGACAATCGTGCGGACTAACGTATCTACAAAAGACAACAGCGCGCACTAACGTAACAACGAAACCAAACAGCGTGGACTCACGTAACGACGAAACACAACAGCGAAGACTAACGTGACAACGAAACACAACAGTGCGCTCTAACGTAACAACGAAACCTAACAGCGCGCACTAACGTAACAACGAAACACAACAGCGCGCACTAACGTAACAACAAACAAAATAGCGCGCACTGACGTAACAGCGAAACACAACAGCGCACACTTACGTAACAACAAAGCACAATAGCCTTCACTAACGTAAAAACAAAACACAACAGCATGTACTAAACTAACAACAAAGGACAATCGTGCGGACTAACGTATCTACAAAACACAACAGCGCGCACTAACGTAACAACGAAACCTAACAGCGCCCACTAGCGTAACAACAAACACAACAGCGCAGACTAACGTGACAACGAAACACAACAGTGCGCACTAACGTAACAACGAAACACAACAGCGCGCACTAACGTAACAACAAACACAATAGCGCGCACTGACGTAACAGCGAAACACAACAGCGCACACTTACGTAACAACAAAGCAAAATAGCCTTCACTAACGTAAAAACAAAACACAACAGCACGTACTAACCTAACAACAAAGGACAATCGTGCGGACTAACGTATCTACAAAACCCAACAGCGTGCACTAACGTAACAACGGAACAAAACAGCGTGGACTCACGTAACGACGAAACACAACAGCGAAGACTAACGTGACAACGAAACACAACAGTGCGCTCTAACGTAACAACGAAACCTAACAGCGCGCACTAACGTAACAACGAAACACAACAGCGCGCACTAACGTAACAACAAACACAATAGCGCGCACTGACGTAACAGCGAAACACAACAGCGCACACTTACGTAACAACAAAGCACAAAAGCCTTCACTAACGTAAAAACAAAACACAACAGCACGTACTAACCTAATAACAAAGGACAATCGTGCGGACTAACGTATCTACAAAACACAACAGCGCGCACTAACGTAACAACGAAACAAAACAGCGTGGACTCACGTAACGACGAAACACAACAGCGCAGACTAACGTGACAACGAAACGCAACAGTGCGCTCTAACGTAACAACGAAACCTAACAGCGCGCACTAACGTAACAACGAAACACAACACCGCGCACTAACGTAACAACAAAACACAACAGCGTGCACTAACGTAACAACGAAACAGAACAGCGCGCACTAACGTAACAAAAAAACACAACAGCGCGCACTAACGTAACAACAAAACACAATAGGGCGCACTAACTTAACAACAAAACACAACAGCGCGCATTAACGTAACAACAAAACACAATCGCGGGGACTAACGTACAAAACACCACAGTGCGCACTAACTTAACAACGAAACACAACAGCGCGCACTAACGTAACAACGAAACACAATAGTATGCACTAACCTAACAACAAAACACAACAGCCCACACTAACGTAAAAGGAAACACAATAGCGCGTACTAACGTAACAACATTTACTGGAGAACACACTAACGTACCAACGAAACACAACACTGCGCCCTAACGTAACAACAAAACACAACACTGCGCACTAGCGTAACAACAAAACACAACAGTGCGTTCTAGCGTAACAACAAAACACAACAGTGCGTTCTAGCGTAACAACAAAACACAACAGTGCGTTCTAGCGTAACAACAAAACACAACAGCGCGCACTAACGTAACAACAAAACACAACACTGCGCCCTAACGTAACAACAAAACACAGCAGTGCGTTCTAGCGTAACAACGAAACACAGCAGTGCGTTCTAGCGCACCAACTAAACACAACAGCGCCCACTAGCGTAACAACAAAGCACTACAGAGCACACTAACGTAACAACAAAACACAACAATGCGCACTAGCGTAACAACGAAACACAACAGCGCGCACTAACGTAACAACGAAACACAACAGCGCACACTAACGTAACAACGAAACACAACAGTGCGCACTAACGTAACAACGAAACACAACAGCGCACACTAACGTAACTACAAAACACAACAGCGCGCACTAACGTAACAACGAAACACAACACTGCGCACTAACGTAACAACAAAACACAACAGCGCGCCCTAACGTAACAACAAAACACAACAGCGCGCACTAACGTAACAACAAAACACAATAGGCCGCACTAACGTAACAACGAAACACAACAGCGCGCATTAACGTAACAACAAAACACAATCGCGGGGACTAACGTACAAAACACCACAGTGGGCACTAACTTAACAACGAAACACAACAGCGCGCACTAACGTAACAACGAAACACAATAGTATGCACTAACCTAACAACAAAACACAACAGCCCACACTAACGTAAAAGGAAACACAATAGCGCGCACTAACGTAACAACATTTACTGGAGAACACACTAACGTAGCAACGAAACACAACACTCCGCCCTAACGTAACAACAAAACACAACAGTGCGTTCTAGCGTAACAACAAAACACAACAGTGCGTTCTAGCGTAACAACAAAACACAACAGTGCGTTCTAGCGTAACAACAAAACACAACAGCGCGCACTAGCGTAACAACAAAACACAACAGCGCGCACTAGCGTAACAACAAAACACAACAGTGCACACTAGCGTAACAACAAAACACAACAGTGCGTTCTAGCGTAACAACAAAACACAACAGCGCGCACTAACGTAACAACAAAACACAACAGCGCGCACTAGCGTAACAACGAAACACAACAGCGCGCACTAACGTAACAACAAAACACAACACTGCGCCCTAACGTAACAACAAAACACAACACTGCGCCCTAATGTAACAACAAAACACAACAGCGGGCACTAGCGTAACAACAAAACACAACAGCGCGCACTAGCGTAACAACAAAACACAACAGCGCGCACTAGCGTAACAACAAAACACAACAGCGCGCACTAACGTAACAACAAAACACAACAGCGCGCACTAGCGTAACAACAAAACACAACACTGCGCACTAACGCAACAACAAAACACAACACTGCGCCCTAACGTAACAACAAAACACAACAGCGCGCACTAGCGTAACAACAAAACACAACAGTGCGTTCTAGCGTAACAACAAAACAAAACAGCGCGCACTAACGTAACAACAAAACACAACAGTGCGTTCTAGCGTAACAACAAAACACAACAGTGCGTTCTAGCGTAACAACAAAACACAACAGTGTGCACGAGCGTAACAACGAAACACAACAGCGCGCACTAACGTAACAACAAAACACAACAGTGCGCACTAGCGTAACAACAAAACACAACAGTGCGCTCTAGCGTAACAACAAAACACAACAGTGCGTTCTAGCGTAACAACAAAACACAACACTGCGCCCTAACGTAACAACAAAACACAACAGCGCGCACTAACGTAACAACAAAACACAACAACGCGCACTAACGTAACAACAAAACACAACAGTGCGTTCTAGCGTAACAACAAAACACAACAGTGCGTTCTAGCGTAACAACAAAACACAACAGCGCGCACTAACGTAACAACAAAACACAACACTGCGCCCTAACGTAACAACAAAACACAACACTGCGCCCTAACGTAACAACAAAACACAACAGCGCGTTCTAGCGTAACAACAAAACACAACAGTGCGTTCTAGCGTAACAACAAAACACAACAGTGCGCTCTAGCGTAACAACAAAAGACAACAGCGCGCACTACCGTAACAACAAAACACAACACTGCGCCCTAACGTAACAACAAAACACAGCAGTGCGTTCTAGCGTAACAACGAAACACAGCAGTGCGTTCTAGCGCACCAACTAAACACAACAGCGCCCACTAGCGTAACAACAAAGCACTACAGAGCACACTAACGTAACAACGAAACACAACAATGCGCACTAGCGTAACAACGAAACACAACAGTGCGCACTAACGTAACAACGAAACACAACAGCGCACACTAACGTAACAACGAAACACAGTAGTGCGCACTAACGTAACAACGAAACACAACAGCGCACAGTAACGTAACTACAAAACACAACAGCGCGCACTAACGTAACAACGAAACACAACAGCGCACACTAACGTAACAACGAAACACAACAGTGCCCACTAACGTAACAACGAAACACAACAGCGCACACTAACGTAACAACAAAACACAACAGCGCGACTAACGTAACAACGAAACACAACAGCGCACACTAATGTAACAACGAAACACAACAGTGCGCACTAACGTAACAACGAAACACAACAGCGCGCACTAACGTAACAACGAAACACAACAGCGCGCACTAGCGTAGTATATGTTATAACATAGAGGGCAAAATTAATGAATGCTGATTGGCTGAGATAGAGGGCATTTTTTTCTTAATTTTCTTTCCGACGAAGGCAAAATTACTAATTCCTGATTGGCCAATCGCCAAAATTACTCGCATTTGATTGGTTGAGCGCGAGAGCGTGCCATTTGCATTTTGTAGACGTCTTGAAAAGAAAAACGGATTTTGAGTGGTTCAACACGAGGATCGCTTCAAAGTTTGACTTTTAACCTGGTTGGTTGGTAAAAAATGGTATGGAAATCGGGTGTTAGATTGAAGCGAAATTCCAAAAGGTGAGCCTATATGTGTTACGGGAAACAACAAATGGTTATTTCTTTTAAAACTACTGAAAAGTTTGGAGCGACGTGGTCGATAAGTTTTCCGGCGAGAGGAAACTTCACAACTCAGGTGAATAAAATTTACTAAGTTTGAGTTTAAAGTGTGTTTTTTTCAATGAACTAGACTTGTATTTATCTCTTAAGATGTACGTAATTATCAGTCTTTTTTGTTCTGTGCGCTGAGCAACAGTTAAACTGCTTGTCTTTTGAATTGTTTACGAGCGGGTATTTTTATTTTGAGGGCCGGCTGATTGTGTTGCAACGTCCATAGAAAGTTTTTCGAAAATTTTGCCCCCTGTGTAATAAACAAGTAATCGCATTAAGTCCTGGTAGAATTAAGGATAAATTTCACTTGTATTTTCAAAGTTTTCACAGATTGCCCTCGTCCCTGCGCGACTCGGGCAATTTTGTGAAAACTTTGAAAATACGGGTGAAAATTTATCCTTAATTCTTCTCGGCCTCATGCGATTACATATACTAATGAGGCCGAGTATAATTAATTTTCACGCGATTACTTGTTTATAACACAGAGGGCAAAATTTTCTGAACACTTTCCATGTACGTCGACACACAATCAGCCGGCCCTGAGAATAAACATTTCTCCACACAAGCAGTTTATTAAACAGCATACAGAACCAAAAACCTTTCTCTTATGCATGTGTTCATCTTATGAGATAATTACAATTCTAGTTCATTGACAAAACACACTTAAAACTCAAACTAAGTAAATTTCATTCACTGAGTTGCGATGCTTTCTCTCGCTCGCTGATCCAAGGTTTTTAGTAGTTTTAAAAAAAATAACCATTTGCTGTTTCCCGTAGAACATTCAGGTTTACCTTTTGGAATTTCTCTTCGAGCTATCTCCAGATTTCCATACCATTTTTTGCCAACAGCTCGGTTAAATTTAAACTCTGAAGCAATATCCTTGTGTTGAACAACTCAAAATCCAATTCAAAATCTGCTTTTCATTTCGAGACGCTTACAAAATGCAAATGGTACGCTCTCGCTCTCCTCCAATCAAATGCGAGTATTGTTGGCGCTTGGCCAATCAGGAGTCAGTAATTTTGCCCTCGTTAGAAAGAAAATTAAGAAAAAACTGCCCTCTGTCTCAACCAATCAGCAATCAGTAATTTTGCCCTCTATGTTATAAACAACGAAATAAAACAGCGCGCAGTAATGTTACAACAAAACACAATAGCGCGCACTAACGTAACAACAAAACAAAACAGCGCGCACTAACGTAACAACGAAACACAATAGCGCGCAGTAACGTAACGACCACAACAGCGCGCACTAACGTAACAACGAAACACAATAACGCCCAGTAACGTAACGACCACAACAGCGCGCACTAACGTAACAACGAAACACAATAACGCCCAGTAACGTAACAACAAAACACAATAGCGCGCACTAGAGCAGTTTTCAATTGAGTGTCGAAAGTAATGCTGTGTTTGCTTTGGTTTTGCATTACTAGGCTCTCTGATTGGTTAAAAAAACTCGCGCCACTTTCTCAACCAATCAAGCGTAAAACCAAAACCAATCGTGACTTGCTTGCACGCGTTTTCCCGCGCTTAGCGCCAATTGCTTGTATTTGATTTGATTTCTGATTGGTTCATTTTGTGTTTTGTTCCTGTTGTGATTGGTCAGAGTAATTGCTTTGGTGTTGGTTTTACGACACTCATTTGAAAACCGCTCTAAAATTACATCAAAACCAGGGCGGGCAATACACAATAGCGCAGACTAAGGTGACAACGAAACACAACAGCGCGCACTAACGTAACAGCAAAACACAATAGCGCGCAGTAACGTAACGAGCACAACAGCGCGCACTAACGTAACAACGAAACACAATAGCGCGCACTAAGGTAACAACGAAACACAATAGCGCCCACTAACGTAACAACGAGCACAACAGCGCGCACTAACGTTACAACCAGGGCGGAAAAAGGTTGGACGATGAAACGAGCGTGTCCGAGCAAAAAGGTGTGATGCAGTGGACTGGGATCGAATTGGGTGCTAGACCAAAATTCAAAATTCAAGGATCCAAATTCAAAATCCTAATAATCTATTAATAGTTTCCGAAAAACGTTAACTTTGGGTTATCTTTTCTTTGTCTTTTCCGCCTTAATCGATGCTAAAAAAAACTATCTTAAAACGAGCAGAGCAAAGTAAAAAGATGGAAAATGGCGTTTGGATGACGCGTGGCATGACGCGTATTTATAATTCGTGCAGCTCATGCAAGGTTAATCAGGACACGTCCCTAGTTAATTAATTAAATCAAATCAACATTAACACCGCGCTTCTTCTTCTTTTTTCCCCAAAACCTCTCCTATGGTTGTCTGTCTCTTTAGGCACTACAAATAGAATTGCTCCTCAGTTTGGACGGTCTTCTTTGCTTTGTTTTTGTGAGATAAAGGGAGGAGAAATCTGCAAATTTAATTTCACTTTTAATTTGTTTACATACAGTTTGTGGCGTTGCAACGAATCATCGCCGTGGCGCGTTGCAAGGAGGCAAAGTTTAAAGTTGCAAAACGCCACTATCTCCAAATATCTCCTGCTAATGTTTTACTATGTCATGTAAAATTTATCGGCCTTTAATATATGTAAGATTTAGGGTGGAGTAATTTGGAGCTTTTTTAAAAGAGACGAGGAAAGACAACCATGTCATGTTTTTCGGCAAGAGCAAGCATTCGACACTCTCAAATTGAGCGCATATTTCGGGAACTTACTGTGACAAAGATTGACTAATGTCCACGCAGACATAAGCATTTTAAGCTCTGAGCCAGGACTGTGGAAAAACGTTTTAATCACACTGCACGGCTGGCTGAAAAATAAAGAAAGAAAATGAGATTTCCGGTTTGTTGAAAGGTAAATTTTGCCGGCCACCAAACGCACCGGAAGCGCGGAAAGAGCGCTCGTGCCAGTCCTTCTCCGCATCACACATCGCTTGAAGAGCGGACTGCTCGTTTCATCGCCCAACGTTTTCCCGCCCTGGTTACAACGAAACACAATAGCGCCGACTAACGTAGCAACAAAACAAAACAGTGCGTACAGACGTGACAACCAGTCACAACAACGCGCAATAACGTTATAGCGCGTACTAACCAAACAAAGCAGCGCGAACTAACATAACAACCAAAAACATCAGCGCCTACCAACATAGCAACAAAACACAACAGCGCAAATTCAACCAAATACAACAGTGCGAATTAACGTAACAACCAAAAACAACAGTGCCTACTAACGTAACAACTAAACAAAACACTGAGCGCGCAGTAACGTACCCTACGTGACAATTGTTTTCGTACTTTTTGGCGTGTTTGAAACATTTATTGCCGTTTGGTCGCGCAAAAATTGGGGCGGAAGGAGGATATTTTTGACCTCGCCTCAAGTTTCGCAAGGGCGAAAGCGATCAATGATTCGAGTGTACCGAAAAAACCTTCGGCACAACAGCGCTGACTAACGTAAGGACCAAACACAACAGGGCGTAGTAACGTGACAAACAAACACACAACAGCGCGTGCCGACGTAACAAACAAACAACAGCGTGTGTCAACGTAACAACCAATCATAGCACGTACTAACAAAACGACCAAACAACCGCGTGCTCTACCGTAAAAAAGCTCCTCCCCTTGTAGTGTTTTTATATAAGCTTAAAAAAAGTTAGCATTACTCGGAACCACTCGTCGACAAAACAACTCAGCTCACGACTACAGTACTATCGCTAGCATATATCAGCTCGATGCTGCACACAAAAGAAAACCACAGGAAACGAGCAACGTACGCAAGTTGATAATTTCAATTTTATTTATTACACCTTTTCTCAACTATTGTGGACTGCCTGTGCGCGCACTAACGTAACAGACAAACACATCAGTGCCCACTAACGTAACTTATAACATAGAGGGCAAAATTACTGATTGCTAACTGGTTGAGACAGGGGGCATTTTTTCTTAATTTTCTTTCGGACGAGGGCAAAATTACTAATTCCTGATTTGCTAAGCGCCAAAAATACTCGCATTTGATTGGTTAAGCGCGAGAGCGCGCCATTTGCATTTTGTAAGCGTCTTGAAACGAAAAGCAGATTTTGAATTGGATTTTGAGTTCTTCTACACAAGAATATAGTTTCAGAGTTTAAATTTAACCGAGTTGGTTGGCAAAAATGGCATGGAAATCGGGTGATAGTTCGAAGAGAAATTCCAGAAGGTGAACCTGAACGTTTTACGGGAAACAGCAAATGGTTGTTTGTTCTAAAACTACCAAAAAACCTTGGTTAATTCAGCGAGCGAGAGGTTGCTTTGCAACTCAGGTAACCTTAAATAAATTTAAGCTTACTTAGTTTGAGTTTTGAGTGTGAGTTTGTGAATGAACTTGAATTGTAATTATCTCAAAAGATAAACATATGCGTAAAAGACCGTTTTTTTTTTTGTTCTGGACGCTGAGTAGCAGTTTAATAAGCTGCTTGTGTGGAGAATTGTTTATTTTGAGTGCCGGCGGCGGACTGTGTTTCGACGTGCAATGAAAAGTTTTCAGAAAATTTTGCCCTCTGTGTTATAAACGAGTAATCGCATTGAGCCCTCGTAGAATTAAGGATAAATTTTCACTTGTATTTTCAAAGTTTTCACAAATTGCCCGGGTCGCGTAATTTTGTGAAAACTTTGAAAATACGCGTGAAAATTTATCCTTAATTCTACTCGGCCTCATGCGATTACACATACAAAACACAACAGCGCGTACTGACGTAACAACAAAACACAATAGCGCGCACTAACGCAATAAGCATAACCAGTCCATGCCGACGTGACAACTCGCAGAGACAACAGCGCGCACTGGCATAACAACCAAACACAACAGCGCGCACTAACGTAACAACGAAACACAACAGCGCGCACTAACGTTGCCACAACAGCGCACACTAACATAACAGCCAATAGCGCGCAGTAATCGACATTAACTTAACACATCAGCAAACACTGACGTAACAATAAAAAACAACAGTGCACACTTACATAACGAAAGAAAATAGCGCACACAGACATAACTTTTAAACAAAGGGCGCTCTATCATAATAGTTGCACACAACAAAGCAGTAGCATAACAAACAGAAAATAACAGCGCCAACTAAAATAACAATTGGATTTCATCTACGTACTTAGTTAAAATGGTATGTTGCGATGAGGGTTTCTCTTCAGGGCCCGTTTTTCAAAAGCCAATTGTCTGTCCGCTGGAAAATTTAAAGTTAATTATAAGTGTTGACTTTAAAAAAAAAAGGCAATGTCAAAACAAGAGACATAAAGAAACTTATCGTAGCTATCAAACTAAATTTTAAAATAGTTGAAGCTCTTCACAATCGGGTCCAGAATGTGAAGACTTGAAAGGAAAAACGTCCAATTTTTTTGATAAAAATAATTTATTTCGAGGAATATTGTTTTACAGCTTATGAAGCACTTGCATATTACAATTACAAACTTTGTTAAAAAGGTAGTTAGAGTGCTTTCAGTCTACTTAACCCGTGAAATAGATACTAAACTATTACGCTCTATTGCATAAGTTCCACTGTTTCCTTGGCTGTTTAACTTTGACTTGACACTGATTGTTGTTTCACGGGTTAAGTAAAACCACTTTATTTACTAGCTTAACTCCTCTCGTTAAACGTTTTTATTTTAGTTCTAATTATTTTACTTTTTAATTTAATATAATTTGGCTTAAGCTTAAAATAAAGATGTATGTAGATCTCAAATACACTTTTCTACTAATTTAAAATGCTTTCCGATCTGTGTTTATGAATATCATGGGGAAGCAATTATTATTTTTTATCGATTTCGTTTTGCCGACGGTATGATTCGGTGCCTAAATTGCCACGCTGGGACTCGTAGGCTGTGCAGCTGGCGAGATTGTTTACCGAAGGGGAAGTTTGAGTGGTGATGCTTGCGGACAATACCGCCAGCTACGCAGGCAAGGCGATTCGTCTACATTGCTACAAGGTTGCTTCAAATAATAACTCAAAGGCTTGATGAAAGACATGAGATGCTTTTGGCCAAAAAGTGAGAGATTGTTTCACATTTTTTACCTGAAGGACTAGTAAAATCGGTAAGGATTTTGCCACAGTGAACTGCTGGCAGAGCAACTGATAATGGCTGCTGTTACTGCTGTACTTTCACTTTCAGGTTAGCCATTACAACGGATCCGCGGGATGTTTAAAACACTTTTTCCTTCGATTCTGACATAAAACAATTTGCTTTGCGTTTTGGTTAAAACCATCACTTACGCCTTTCCTACACCATGCATTTAAATTCTCAGCAGGAATTTCAGGATTTTAAGGGTTCCCACTTCCTGCTAAGCTGCTATGTTATCTTTTGTTGTACGTAATGTTAAAATATGACAAATTTTTTCTCTGCCTTTCGCTTACTGAATTCTCACAAACACTGTTCCACCCACAGCTTTTTGTCTATGATCTCCCTATTGTTGCTCCTTTTTTCTAGCTAGGAACCGCCTCTTTTCTGTCAGGTTTGCAACTTCTTTCTCCCCTCTCGCCCCTAACTAGGACTTCATTAAGCTGGGGAGTTGAGACCATTCTCTGAAACAGATTCGCTGTTAGGTATGCAAGGTAATCTCTGCTGACTGCTTGCATTCAGGATTCTCAGAGCCGCTCTCCTTCGCTCCATATCCACGCGTTTGTAAGAAGGTTTAAATGTGCAAATAAACAGAAAAGCCATGGCAACAGCTACTGACGTCATGAAGTACATGGCATTTTGAAGATCTGGGACTTTGCCGTCATCAGACTCTCCACGACACTTGGAATCTGGAAAGTGTTTACGCGGTTTGGGAACTTCTAAAATCTGGCAGACTAGTATGAAAACAATGCCAGTGGCTTGCCTACAAGAATGAAAAAAGGAAAAAACAAGCATTTGGCGCTACTCTCAAGGAAATAATTAAGCCTCCCGCAGTACTTCTAGGGTGAAAGCCCTTGATTGATTTATGTATGCACCATCTTGTCAGTGTATGGGAAAACAACAAATAGGGTTTACTTTTCACCACGACTCCTACCACCCTGGTCGCTTCTGTTACTTGCACCTTACCATCTCGCTGTTTCCTTAATGTGTTATGTTATGTATAGTTGAAGCTGTAGTTACGGGATCTTTTGACGCATGTTTCTTGAACATGTTTTGGGAAAGCAAAGCGAACTGTTAAGCAAACACAACAGACTGCTTTATACATAACCACAGCATACCCAGCCATCCACTGCAACCCTGCACTTGTTGCTTCAGCCACAGGATAAGTGCACTCCACGCCGACTTCCAAACACACAGGCATGAGGGCAAATGCAAAAAAGCCAAATAATCCAAAGCTAAATACGATAAGGACAGGCTGACCGGACATATGAGTTACCTGGTAAGAAGAGGAAACAAAGAGTGTATGAGATGATAGAAAAGCAGTAAAACTACACAGCTGAAAAAAAAACAACTCAAATTGGCCAGTTGTGCTAGATGCAGGTTTTTCATTGGATCTCGCTTTGAGCTACACTGCATTGGTTAAGTTTCACGATCGATACTCGAGATTTTTTGCACTTCAGACGGTTGGATTTAATGTTCGATATTTTCTTTCCAATCTTAGTTGGGATAACGTTTGCTTGGGCGGCAACAGGGAAAAAGATTGCTTAAACTCAACTACGATGACTTCAGTACGTGGTGATTTTTTTTTATGCAATGCAGTCACTTAGTGCTGCCTTAGTTCGGAACGTCAGACAAACTTCTAACACTAGAAGGCAAAAATACACCTTACCAATTTTAACTTGATTTTTACTTCATAATTCTCTTTGGCTTAAGGTTACTGTGTACCTCGATTTGGAACACGGCCTGAAAATTTTGGACGCGACTAAATAAAGAAAAACTCCAACCCGTTTTTTTAGCTCTTATGTTTGAGACTTTCGCCAAAAAATCAAACTCACAAAAAAATCCCTTTGAGTGGGAGCTTTGAAAGGCGATTTAGACCTTCATTTTCAAACTTCGCGGAAGTGGCATGTTCAAACAGCCAGTTTTACAAGCTTTACTTTGATATAGGGTTTGGGCTATTTGCAAGAAAATTCAGTAGCGCTGCATCCGTTAGAGTGGAGAGAAACCTCTGAAGGTACACAGTAACCTTAATCGCAAATGCAAAGACAGTAGTTTTTCACGAGGCTTGCTCTCGAGAGTGCTAGTTGTAGTCATCTTTAGTACATAACACACTCATGTTTTAGTACAATATAACACAGTTGTCAAAAAAGATTCGAGTTATCGAGGATAAAATTAGTAAGAAAATGACCTGAAAGGGAAAACTCATCTACTACGAGATAACGAGAGGTTCAAGTTATCGAGTGCAAATTACAGTAAATGTGTGAAGCAGATCCAGAGGAAATCGATTTTATCCCGATTATGGTTCGAGTGCGGCTGCACGAAATTCGAGTTGTCGAAACTTCGAGTTATCGGGAGTCAACTGTAACTTAATTTTTGATTTGGTCAGAATTTCGTACGTTTAAAATATTCAAAACCTTAACTGTCGAAAGAGGGACTAACTGACAAGTTTTGACTGAAATCGTCATTCCAACGAGAGTATCTAAAAGACAACCAGGAATACTGCTTTTTCAACGGCTTATTTTACTAAACTTGAGCAATTTCGGAAGTGAACTGCTAATTTTAAAACATAAAGAAAAGCCCCCGGGGTATTAGACCACGTCGTTGTTCTCCCTCCCCTAAGGGTGCAAAATATATTATGGTCACTCAAAATACAGCTCTGGGCTGTGTAGCGAAAGACGCGACGAGTATTTGTTTGGCCAAGCGAAAACCGGAGGTCTGGGGCAAGTAACCTAGAGAAAAATGAAGAAGAACATGAAAGGAAAAAAAATGGTTTTACTGGACCCGTCCTGACGGCGGGGTAACAAGTTAGCATATAGACTTCCAAACTTAATGAAACTTTTCCCTGGCTCTTAAATAATTCGCGGATCTTTGCAAACAAGGAAATGACAAAAAAATTTATATGCTGACCTTAATAAGTGGAAATACAAGGATTCTACTTACAACTGCAAGCAAACAACATGACACTGCTGCAAATCCGTATGCAACCTTGGCCGTTTCTTCAAACCTTTTGGTCTTGTCAACATATAAACCAGCCAGTCCGCCTCCAACAAGGCCAACGGCTATCAGGACTGAACCAGCTATACCAACCATTTTCTAAAAGAATGCATCAATTCGATTTTCAAAATGGCAAAATTATGCTGTGAGTTGTCACTGAATATGGCTTTTATTATTTGATTACCGTAAATATCTATACACTGTACTCTTGGAATTTGTGGTTTGGTGGAAAAAAGCTCTCATTCTTGTATAAGCTACACCCGCAACTTTTGTCTTTATGTCTTTATGTCTTTATGTGTGGGAGGTGTAAATAGGACTTTTAGCCTGTGTAGCTGGCGGGATTGTTTTCACGACGTTTGAGTGCGTGGCAAGCGCGGCAAAGCTGCAACGGAAATGGGGAGTACGGAATTTTTCTTGCTTATGGTGGCCCCACCGCAAAAACTTTACCTTTGCATGCAGACAATACAACCAGCTGTGCAGGCCTACAGCTTGTAAACATTTCACAGTACTACTTAAGGGCCTGTTCACATGGAGGTGGGGGACCCCGGGAAGGTGAGGTACCCCGCCTCGGTGGGGTAAACAATCTCTCCATACAATCTCTCATCTTTCTTGATCGCGTTCACATGAAAAGTGGGGTACCCCACCGAGGCGGGTTGTCCGGTCAGCCGGGCCGGGTAACCCGCTTAGCTGGGGTGAGTTTTCTCCATGTGAAAGCTGAAGGTAAGGTAACCGGCCCAACTGGGGTGATGTCCATCCGGGCATTTATCAACATGGCTGCCAACCACTACAAACCTGGCGAGCTTTTCGGACGATTTCATCTTCAAAACATCGAGAAAACGGTTTTAGCGAAGAAAATACTGAAGAGGTTGACGGTGCAGCGACAATTTAAGTGTGGAGTCCGATAATGAAGCTGAACTACTGAAATATCTTAAAGAACACAAAGTGAAATGCGACTTTAATGAAAAGGATTCCGAGCAGGACCTGTCGGCGATGTACACAGAGATACGCCGATGCTTAGCGATTGGTTGCTTCGATGAATTTGGGTCTAAAAGCACCACTCAGCCTGAAAATCCCTTGAACGAAAAGAACAGTGAGGAATATGAGAACTATAAGAAACGCATTTTAAACCTCACCCCAGTGCCCCGGGATTGCATGTGAAGGCCAGCTTTTTTCGACCACGGGTAGGCGGGGTACCTCACCTCCCCGGGGTCCCCCACCTCCATGTGAACAGGCCCTAACACATCTTATCTGAAGCTACGAGCAACTGTAAAAAGACGTGGCACACTCATTATTTTAAAAGTCATTTAACAAGAATCACCTTTGAGAGTGGGGGGGGGGGGGGGGGGGTCGAAAATTCAAGTAACTGTTCCATCTGTTTTTTTTTCTGAACAGTGCACTTTTCGGGGGAAATCCACATTATTAGGAAAATGTCAACCACTTTTCACTGCCTGATGCTGTGGAACATATATTCATTGACACACATTAGTGTAGAATTATAATCAAAATTAGGTGAAAATAGGTTCCAAAAATGTACTTACATCATTATAGCCTCGAGGACAGATGATTTGTTCCAGAAGCGTTTGAAGGCATGTAAAAAGACCTATTCCGCCTCCAAATGCCACCATTAACACCAGGTAGGCCTTGTTCTTTAACACCTGAAAATAAATGTGGAGGTTAACATAATGGATTGTTCAGAAATGCTGAGCCAAGAGACTATCCTGGGAAGGAAAGGCAAGAAGGATCAAAATTGCTTTTATGCCAACAAACTTAACTCGGGCATACTAAGGGAAAAAAACCTTCTCTCGTACAAATTACCATCAAATGTCATTCGTGCCAAGAACTATTTGTGAAAGGAATAGCCTCCCAGACTCCGCGGTACTAGCGCCTAGCCTGGAAGCCTTTAAGGACCGGCTGTGGTACCACTTTGCCAATAGCCCCAAACTATACCCTAAGTTTTTATTTTTAAGCACCTGCACAGTGTTTTGACTTTTCATAAACTGAGCACCTGCACTGACGCTCACGAGAATCTTCATTAAGAAGGAGGTGGGTTATCCGAGGAAGAAGAAGAAGAAGAATAACAATACAATAACTGTTTCAGTAATTTTATTACCATATTTACTTGAATAGGCGCCGCCCTCGAATAAGCGCCGCAATTGGGACAAAACTGTTAATAAGCGCCGCCCCCGAATAAGCGCCGCGATCCCAATGAGGCGGTTATTCGAGGAATTCCGTATAACTAAAAAACCACTACAAGGCAACTCTAAAACAGCATTGGAAATTTCTTGTCATCAAAAGCGATGTTCTTCAGTTCAAAGTGATTATATTTCACCGCTCGCCCATTAAGTTCTCTATCCAGAATTCTGACAATACGTCGTTCTGCTGCGAAGGCCGTGAACTTTGCCGGCACAACGAGCCCAACTTCTCTCTTCCTTTTTCCAGTTACTTGTGCAAGTAGTCTGTTTTCAGCGTTTGCTTCGAGGAAGTTCTTTAACAAGCGCGAAAGTTCTATCGGAACATGACCAGCAAGCGTTTTCTTTCGTTTTTCGAGCACTTCATTCTGTTCCTTGCTTACAATTTTAGTGACATTTTGTTAATGTGCCGGAAGAGACGAATGGTGACAATCAAAAGACGCTTCTGTTAGTTACTGTAAAAGTTTCGTACAGATAGAAAATAAACTGTTAAATTAAAAGAAAAGATTTCTTTGTCACGTCCAATTTTCAATTAAACGCCGCCCTCAAATAAGCGCCGCCCTCGAATAAGCACCGCATTTAAGGCGCGAAAAATTTAATAAGCGCCGCCGCGCTATTCGAGTAAATACGGTATTCTAAAGCAGAAACAATTTATACAAGAAGCTACCCTCTTGCTTTTTTCTTTCTTCCAGCATTTGAACGTTATTTAACTTTCATCTGCCTTCTGAATGTTTTTTTTTTGGGGGGGGGGGGATACATAAGTCTTACCTTTTTGAGACCTACAAAGAAAGGCTCTGATTTTGCCTCCGCTGATGCTGTGGGTGGGGTAGGTGGGGTACCACTGCACACTCCAAACGTTGTCATGGCAACACCAAGAAAAGCAGGAATTGAGAACATTTCTAGCTGTGCGAGCAAAACACAACATTGATCACCAGTACTGGATTTGATGCATAGTATTGGATTCGCATTTGACTAACTAACTAATTTCTAAAAAGTTGCAAGCTCCAGAGTACCAGAATCAATAAGCCATTTTCAAGGTGTCTAAAGCCCTCTTCAAATCACTTTTTTTCAAGTCAATGAAAACTCGTTTGCGTTATTACAAGAGGCTGTGCATTTATGGGTTTCCTCTAAAAAAAAGTAAAGACAATTCAGAAATGGTCCATCCAAATAATTATTGCAAAATTTTGATCCAGAATATCCTGGGTAAAGGGTAAATAGGTTTTCAGGAAAAAAATAAGAGGGCCTGTTTCGGTGAAAGGGGGCTAAGAAATTTGAACTTCTCCTACAAAGCTTTGGTCAATTGAAGATGTATCATTAATATTTTATTATTTACAACTTTTATACGTCGCTGCAATGGTAGATTAAATTTGTAGCTGTAGTGTATCTATACATTGGTAGTAGACAATTGATTGGATAATTTCTTATGGTCCACCATTGGCTACACAATCCCTGATGCTCTGTCAGTGATATTGGACAATCTACGATGATCTACCATTGGTTGGACAATCTGATGTCCATATTTAGCACTACATCACATTATGGCTGCAAATCTGGCAACTCAATATTCATGATTGTCTGTCACTGATTATTACTGGACAATGTTTAATGGTCTATCATTGGTTGGACAATCTCTCATGTTCATTTTTAGCACTACATCACATTTGGCTGCAAATCTGACATACCAATTTATTTATATAAAAGGGACAATTCTCAAGTCATAGGAATACAGTCTGACGGCACTAATTTAGTAATCAACAATAACTGTTATAAACTTACCATAAAAGGTACTTTCGATTTATCAGTGACAATGATGGGTGCTAGTATGTTAGCCAGCATAACACCTAAGGGGTTGCCTTCCAAAAAGAAAAAAAAAATTATCATTTTTATGTTGGCTTCATTGAATGGCTGATCATAGAAAGATTGCTTGGTTATAAAATGGACGGATATTCCATCCCAGAAAATGATTTCTTAGATGTCTATTGTTTTGGTTTCAATCTAGTTTAAATGCCCAGAAGTCTGAAAGTTTGGGGTGAAATAAGGTGTGAAAATTAAAGCAGAGCTGATTCTCATGACAGTTGATTTGGATGGTCATGAGAGGCTTGCCTGAATGTAAATTACACATAAATTGCTCTGGACAACAGTTTTACATCAAAATTCTGCAGCCACATGAACTCAGAGCAGCTCCTTCTTGTACACATTGTGCTATTTGACACTCATAGTTGCACAATTGTACATGTGCAAGGATTTGTGGTTGGTGGCCCGGCAGGCTTGCATTGTGTTCAAATAGTACAAGTGACACTTAATTTTTTGTATTTTTTCTTTTTTATACATTTTCTTCTTTTTTTTGTGGAGAACTATTTATTACAGAGAAAATCATGACCATTCAAAGCAGAACTATAGCAGGGCTTTCAATAAGACCTGGCTCCTGCCAGAGCTACGGCGGAGTACTTTTTTGCAAATCACCAGTATATCTCTTGTGTCAATGTGCTTATGAACAAATAAAAAGCAACTACCAATTCACCTCAAGTAAATGGTTAGCTGCCATTGGAAAACTACTCATCTGTAGTATACACAAGTGATAATATAGTGAATCATATACATCAGATTTTATCACACTGCCTCAAAAAATTGTCCCTGGTACCATGCAATAAAACAATTTTTCCTAACCAAAATAATGAATGCTTGGGTGTTGATAGTTTGCCTCAAGTCACTGAAAATTGCGTTTCTGAGCGACCTGATTTCAGGATCACATCCTCCAGTAATACAGCCTCCAGAATCACATCCTTCAGGCTCACATGCCCCATGATCACATCCCCCAGGAGCACATCCTCCCGGATCACATCTTCCAGGAGCACATCTTTCAGGATCACATCCACCACGATCACATCCTCTAAGAGTACATCTACCAAAATCACATCCTCCAGGATCACATCCGTCAGGATCACATCCTCCCAGAGCACATCCTCCAGAATCACATCCTCTACCATCACATCTTCCAGGATCACATCCTCCAGGAGCATATCCTCCAGGATCACATCCTCCAGGAGCATATACTCCAAGATCACTTCCACCAGGAGCACACCCTCCAGAATCACATCCTCCAGGATCACATCCTCCAGGAGCACATCCTCCAGAATCACATCCTCCAGGAGCACATCCTCTAGGGTGACGTCATCCAGGATCACATCCTCCAGGATCACATCCTCCAGGGGCACATCCTCCAGGATCACATCCCTCAGAATCACATCCTTCAGGGTCACATCTGTCAGGATCACATCCTCACAGAGCACATCCTCCTGGATGACATCCTCAAAGAGCACATCCTCCAGCATCACACCCTCCAGGATCACATCCTCCAGGAGCACATCCTCTAGGATCACATCCTCCAGAATCACATCCGTCAGGATCACATCCTCCAGGAGCATATCCTCCAGGAGCACATCCATCAGGCTCAAATCCTCCGGGGTGACATCCTCCAGGATCGCATCCTCTAGGATTACCTCCTCTAGGATCACATTCTCCAAGGGGAAAACATCCTCCAGGATCACATCCTCCAGAATCACATCTGTCAGGATCACATCCTCCAGGATCACATCCTCGCAGAGTTCATCCTCCAGAATCACATCCCCTAGGAGCACATCCCCCGGGATCACATCCTCCAGGAGCTCATCCTCCTGGATCACATGCTTCAGGAGCACATCCTCCATCATCACATCCTCCAGGAGCACATTCTCCAGGATCACATCCTCTAGGAGTACATCCTCCAGCATCACATCCTCCAGGATCACATCCTCCAGGGGCAAATCCTCCAGGGGCACATCCTCCAGGAGTCCATTCTCCAGGATCATATCCTCCATTACACCATCCTCCAGAATCACGTCCTCCACAATCATATCCATCAGGATCACATCCTCAAGGATTACATCCTCCAGGTTTACATTCAGCAGGAGCACATCTTCCAGAAGCACATTCTCCAGAATCACATCTTTTAGGAGCACATCCCCGAGGATCACATCCTTTAGGAGCACAGCCTCCAGAATCACGTCTTTCAGGATCACATGCCCTAGAATCACATCCTCCAGGATCACATCTTCCAGGAGCACATCCTTCAGGATCAAATCCACCAGGATCTCCAGGAGCACTGCCTCCAGAAGCACGTCTTTCAGGATCACATCCTCTAGAATCACATCCTCCATGATCCCATCTATGAGGATTACATCCTCCAGGATCACATCTTCCATGAGGACATCCTCCAGGAGCACATCGTCCAGAATCACGTCCTCCAGGATCACATCCATCAGGATCACATCCTTTAGGAGCTCATCCTCCAGGAGGACATGTTTGACGATCACATGATCCAGGAAAACTTACTCCAGGATCACATCTGTCATGATCACATCCTCTAGGAGCACATCCATCACGATCCCATCCTCCAGGAGAACATATTCCAGGATCACATCCTCCTGGAGCAACTCACCCAAGAACACATCCTCCTGGATCATATCCTCCAGGAACACATCCTCCAGGATCACATCCTCTAGGGACAAATCCTCCAGAATAACGTCCTCCAAGATCACATCGATCAGGATCCCATCCTCCAGGAGCACAGGCTCCATGATCATACAGGCACTCCAGGATCACATCTGTCAAGTTCACATCCTCCAGGATCACATCCTCTAGCATCACATCCGTAAGGATCACATCCTCCAGGAGCATATCCTCCAGGATCACATCCTCCAGGACCACATACTCCAAGATCACATCCTCCAGGAGCACATCCTCCAGGGGCACATCCTCCAGGGGCACATCCATTAGGATCACATCCTCCAGGATCACATCCTCTAGGATCACATCCTCGAGAATCACATCCTCCAGGATCACATCCCTCAGGATCACATCCCCCAGGATCACATCTGTCAGGATCCAATCGTCGCAGAGCACATCCTACTGGATGACATCCTCCAGGAGCACATCCTCCATGATCACATCTTCCAGGATCACATCCTCCAGGGGCACATCCTGTAGGATTACATCCTCCAGGATCACATCCTCCAGGAGCACATGCCCCAGGATCACATCCTCCAGGAGCACACCCTCCACGATCACATCCTCCAGGAGCATATCCTTCATGAGCACATCATCGAGGAGCATATCCTCCAGGAGCACATCTGTGAGGATCACATCCTCCAGGGTGACATCCTCCTGGATCACATCCTGATCATATCCTCCAGGAACACATCCTCCAGGAGTACACAGTGCTTTCAGTAACAACCTGCTCCTGCAGTGTTCTGGTGGGTACTATCTTGTGAATCACCAGCCATATTTCTTCCATTATTGCACGCTTATGAACAAATAAAAAGGAACTACAATCCTGGACGAAACTAGTCGAGACAAAGGCAATTAGCGCGTGTATTTCTCAAATTCCCTCTATGGAAACACCAACAAGATTGCAGAAATGCTTTCCCTCCCCCCCTCCCCTCATTCAATGTTGTTTGGAAGGACTGAGGTTTCATCAGGGGAATTTTGGTAGCAAAGCGACATTGATGAGGGGGAGAGGGGGAAAGAGTTGCTGTGGTAAGTGGTTTTCAAGGTGAAAGTCCTCATCCGTTCTGAAGTGTCTCAACAGTTTTGTCTGAGATTGTAGCAATTCACCTCAATTAAATGGTTAGTTGCTATTGGAAAACTACTTACATATACAGCACACATATTACATGATGTACATGAGATTTTAGTACCCTGACTCATTGAATTGCCTTGTACCATGCAATGAAATACCTTTTCCTAACAAAATTCTTCGGTGTTAATATTTTGCCTTGAATCACTGGAAATAGTGTTTTCTGAGCTTCCCAATATCACCCCCCCCCCCCCCCCCGGGGAGGAAAAAGGGCCTTCAGAACCTTTTGACAACTCCGGCAGGTGCTGACATTATGCAGCCACCTACTTCAAATCTTATTGAAAGCACTGTTAGTATAGATAGATATCACATACTCACATTTAAATTATCAAATGCAATTTTTAATCAATTAGTTAGTCGCTTTGAATGGCTATAATTTTTTTTCTGTCATCGGGCAGAATGTGTGGACATCATTAATTATTCATAACCGCTGAAGCGGCAAATTTAAATGCGACCGCGCTTTGAAAAGCCCAGAATAAGAGAAGAAAGGGGCTGAATTAGCTCAGTAGCATTCATAAAATTCGCTTTTCTGATTTCCAGAAGTCAGAACTGAAACATCCACGCACGGCTTTTTGAAAAGGAATGTTGTATCTGTCATTTTCTTTTTAAACGAATGAGTTTTACAAAGTTTAAAGACTATCCCTTTACACTTTAAAATTCCCCAAAAATGGGCCTTTTTCGTATGGAAGCCACTTTCAACAGCGATTTTCTTGAAACTTACACTGACTTCCAAATTTCCACGCATGGCAAATGGAAGATTGAACTTTTCTTGAACAGAATCCGTTTAAACTTTGAAAATCGGTGAACAAGAACCACTATCCCTTTCAGTTTGAAAATTTTAAGTTTGAATAAGTTCCAAAATGGCGCGTCTTGCACCTGTGAGCTATTGTTCTGAAGCCCACGACTGAATAACAATAGTTGTCAAGACTATAACAATACCCTATTCAACAAAACTACTCAGATGTAAAATGTCTCATTAACTTATCAGTTGCCGCGAACTTTGAAACTCATCTCGGTGCTCCAGCTGGTTTCACGTTCAAAGCCACAAGAGATGGTTTCTGTTCGGTTGCTGCATGCGATTGCTAATAAAAAAGGCGCACTGATCGCAGTGATCGATACCAGTCAGTCTATAAACAAACAAATGTTTGTAATAGATGCAATCACAGAATCGTTTGTGTGTCGCGTATCCTTCTGTTCGCTACAATCGCTGACGACGATCAAGCTTTAGGCTTTTGGCTCTGTTAAGGAATGTAAACTCACTTACCTGCTGTTTCGTTTCACATAAAAGTTAAAAAGCTCTCAAAGACAGAAGCGAAACGTTACAGTGTTTGCCGCTTGCGCACGCAAACCACAAACAAGCGAAATGCTGAATTTATTTACGACACAATCATCTCGCTCGCGCAGTGATGATTCGACATGATTTTCTTTCTGTGCTGTAACTTTTGCCCCGACGAAACCACTCTAAAATGCTCATGCAACACCGTATCAAAATGGAAAACCGTTTCGTGAAAAAATATGCGCATATGTTCGATTTTACGAAACAAAAGACGAAACAATAGCGCGCTCCATTCATTGTTTAGTTTGCCGCCTTCATCATGATAATGAGCATCGCCATGAATTCATGGCAACCAATCAACCAAGCTCTTTCTAAGCGTCTATGAATAATAATGCGCGATATGACAGATCTACAAACTCTCTTGAACTGGAAGTAAATGTCCCGAGAACAATAGGCATTCTGCGCGATGTTTTCATGTATGAACTCTGTTTTCAGGCTACTGAGTTTGATGACACAGAAGAGCCCCGCTAACTTGCACTGAAACTCATTTCCCTTTGTTGATTTGTTCAGTTATTTACTACTGGCTACCTAGTACCTGAGACAATTTAAATATTTTTGGCTTCCCTTAGTGTGTTTGAGGCAGTGGGAACTACCGTGTGGCACTAAATTTTTGCGGGTTCTAATTTTTGCGATTTTTGCAGTTTTTTCCTCGATCCGCAAAAATAAGCTCCAACAAAATAAAATTACCGCAAATTTTTGCTCCACTGTAGAAATGATATACAAAAATACCGATCTGAAGGAGAAAATGCCATAGATAACTCGGTGGATAATACATCAAGTGGTACCCTAGTTATCTTCGATCCACTGTAGTGTAATAGAGTGACATTCCCATGTTGTTTTATTTGTATTTCGACTGCTTTTACTGGGCCTTTACTCAAAAAAACGAAACTGTTATCAGTTCCATTTGAACGCGACTTCCAGAAAATCGCAAAAATTAATTCCCAGCAAGAAAAACAAGTCTTTTCAAATCACAAAAATCAGTTCCCACAAAACACAAAAAATCGACAATCTGCAAAATTAAACTCCCGCAAAACTTTAGTGCCACGCAGTAGGCAAGAGTCTTTGGTCTGAAATTAGGTTTAGATTTTTATCTTAATAAATTGCTTTTCAATAAAAACTTACTTAATGAAGCAATCATGTTTGCTGTAGCTCTTTCATCTGCACCAAACCATACTGCAGCTAGCTTAGTAGGGGACCCAAGAAGAAATGGCTGTGCTAAGGCTGCAAAGGTCTGACCAGTCATTGCCACAATAAATTTCATATTTTGGGGCACAAACTTAAATCCACTTAGTATCCTGATGACTGCTCCAGCAGCATTTAGCCAAGCACCAATAAGAATCTAAATAGAAACAAACAAGAAAATAATACAAGGTCTTTATCAGTATTGTATTCCAGAAAATATCCAAACCCCCACTACAGAGGGTCATTGGAGGTTCAAATTTTTATTAGCCTAAACTGGAATTTCCAGAGGGGTGGTGGTGGTGGGGGATTCAAACCAAAAAAGCCCTCCAAGGGGGGAATATGGATATTTTCTGGAACAACACATTGTGTAGCAGTAAATGATAATGAAAACAATGTGTATCTAGGGAGGAAGCTCCACTCACTAATTTACAGGGAGATCCTGCCATAAACTAAAAATATATGGTAACAAAAAAAATAATGAGTCAGGGATTTCAATAAAAATTGAAGTAGGCAGCTGGTTTGAGTAGAGTAACCAACTGTATCAACTAGGGGTACTTGAAACAATCTACCTTTAATTACTTTAATTTAGGGCAAAAAGTAGTCGACTTTTTTGAGCGAAATAGCCGACACTTTTCATCGGCCGTCGGTGCTTATTGAAAGCATTGATGAGTGTACAATAATCAACTTTTTAATTAAAAAACCTTGACTATTTTTCTGGCCATATTCCTCGCCAGGGTAACTCATTCAGCCTTATTACCCCAAGTGAGGCATAAGGCTGCAAATAACTCCCACCATCTAACCCAGTCTTTTGCCACCTTGCCAGCTTCACCCCATCCAAGACCCATTCCTTACTTTCCACTGTTCTCCACCATGTTGTTTTAGGCCTCTCTGGCTTTCTTTTCCCTGGTAGTGTCTATCTTAGTCAGCTTTTTGTGGTATGCATTCCTGGGACATTCTTAGTACATGGCTGGGCCAAACACCTCACCAGGGTATGTAGAAGGACCTAGAGACTAAAATTTAATTTATGGTTTTTGAAACTAGCCCCTCTGTTACACCCCCTTGTAACATAAAGCCCAAAACCTGTTTGAGGTAAATAATGGGAACTCAAGGTAAAGCAGGATTCAGGATAGTGGGAAACAATTTGGTATATACTTCATGCTAAAATGGATGGCTAATTAATGGGAATGCAAAATCTACCAAACAAATCAGAGTTTTTGCAGCTGTCTTTGGTTAGTTGACTTCCACTAATCTCAAGCCGCAGAAGAAGAGTGAAAAGTATCCCAGAATCCTTTGTGTTTACAACTATACTATCAAACTCTGAAGTGACGTCATCAGTCTCTCAAGGGGTCGATGGAATGAGTTTCACTCAAATGGCGGCAGCTTCGGTTGTAACGTGTTACAACACAAAATACTCAGTTTCGTTATAACGCGTCTGGTCTACTACTACTGCCTATCAATGGAAGAATTTAGTGTTTCTGCAGTCCTACTTGATTTAAATATATCGCAGCTGCGACATCGCCGTGAGTATATTTTTAATTGTCATGTACCGATCATCGATTTGAATTTGTTGCTAAAGACGAGATCCTGCGAGTTTTATCATGTGTTTACACATGAGGATGTTGTTGATGATTGTAAGTAATCACTTCCTCGAATTCTTCCTTGAGTAGTTTTTGAATGTACAGGACAACCTACAATTAACTGGAAAAATGATTTGTGATATAGAAGTATGTGTCAGACTACATAAGAGACATAAATAGTGATATCTGTCAGCCCGTTGACCATACTCAAGGAGAAAGAAACTGCTAATAACTGGTAATCTTCAAGGCTCCTTTTGAGTTTATCTAACAAAACAAAAACGATTAATTCGCTCCTTGCTCACGCAGAAAGCACAATAAAGAAAAAGCGCATTAAACTCCTTTAACCTTGCTTATTACTCTATTATATTTATTGTGGAATCGCCATGTGAGTTAAAACGTGATACTCGAAATTGCAGGGATTTGGACCATTTTCGAACCTTCAGAAATTTGAAACTGTCGGGTCACTAAGGGTCACTATGGTACAGAGTTGTCCAAAATACCTTTTAATTATTCACAGATTTTAACTGTTCTTGTAAATTGGTCAAGCATAAAGAGACCTATAATTAACTTCATGCTACTCATTGAAGCGGTGGCAACAGATGGCGTGAGACGTTGTTATTCAAATTATCTAAAAACCTATTTCTAATGTGCTAAATTCAAAAGAAACAACACCTATTTCATGACGAAAGTTGTAAGTTTGTGTTTTGAAGTGTGCTATCCCCAGCGAAACACTTTATCTGTGAAAAAATCCAAAGAGAAAACAGGCAAAATTCGCCATGTGTCACAAGACATTCGCCATCTTCATGAAATTCCACAAGGCAAAGGATTGTGGGACACTATTTGTTCTTCTTCTGCTCAAGCCCTGAATGTTTCCAAGTAAATGTAAGGCAAAAAAGGGTTACCACAGGGCTGGAGCTTATCCTGGTTTCTGTAGCATGAAGCAGCTGAGAGTACTGCTACTCCCCCTCCCCCCTCCCCCCTGGATGGGATGCTAGTCCATCATAGGGTTGCCTCCAGCAATATCCCTGGTAGAAATTCTGCCCAGGATAGGATGCTAACAGGATCTTGTAGGATCTTAAACAGGATCCTGATAACATCCTACATAAGATCCTGTAGGATCCTGTTTAAGATCCTATAGGATCCTATAGGATCCAACAGGATCCTAAACAAGATCCTATAGGATCCTGAACAGGATCCTAGACAATCTTAAGCAGGATCCTGAAAGACTTGACAGGACCCTGAGTAGGATCCTATGAAACAATGTGCCATTTAGGATCCTGGCTAGGATCCTGAGTGAACTTACAGGATCCTAGATAATCCTGTAGGATCCTATAGGATCCTAGAAAATCCTGTAGGATCCTGTATAGGATTACTACCAGGGATGTTGCCGGTATCCAATTGTGCATTTGGGTGGAGAAAGACAATGTGGGGTAAAGTTTCTTGTCTAAGGAAACAGCCCCATGACAGGAACTGGGCGTTGAACCACCGTTCTTCAGATCTGAAGTTCAACGAGCACCACCATGCCCCCACTAAATGTTTCCAAGCACCAGTAAATAATTCCATGTTCTCATCATTTATCTGACTGCAGCTTGACATCTTAAAGTGTACTACAAGTATTTTGCCATTACTGATTAGTTATTGTGATTTACTCTTAAATACTGTAGTTTTAAACAGACTTGACATATATAACTGGGGGAGGGGGCTTACATTAACAGGGCTAGTTTGTCTTATCTAGTTATTTGACTCGTCATTACTAAAAAGCAAATGGAATACCATTATCAATCTTACATTGCACTTTTCCACTTTTCAGACTTTATTCAGTCCTATTTCCACTACCTTACCCCTGTTCTTAATCCAAGAACATCAAGAATCCAAATCGTCACCAGGCCAAACAATAAAAAGCAGATGAGGTAAACAATGGAAAGCCAATCTATGTCATTGACAGACTTGTTATAATACAAAGCAGTGTAATCAGCAACTGGAGCAAATGACAGCCATAACTAGAGGAAGAAAACAAAAATTACTGCAGTGCTGCAGGCTATATCAATTCCATACGACAATGTTTTCTTAACTCTACTTGAAAGCTACAGGTATCTGATGGCCTCCAAAGGCAATTTCAAGGTCAATGGTTGGAGTTTCAAATTGTGTAGTTCTAGAAAAAATTCATACCTACCTCATGGAAGGTTATCAGAAGATCCTCGGGGAAAGGGAGTCTTACAAGTCAAAATTTTAGAAGCAAAGTATGAAGCTAACCTGGAATTTCTTGGGGGGGGGGAAGGGGGCAAAACAAAAAACCTTCCATGGGGGAAGTGTGGATATTTTCTGGAACTGCACATTGTAAGAAATTAATTAAAAACAAACCCCATCACATGTAGATGACTACTTTTAGGATGAGCATAAGTTATTAAGATATTTTTTCTTATTTTGGGGGGAAAGGTGAACATGGTGCAGGGATTTACTCTTAAATTGCAAAGTTTGAGTTCCTCAATATGTTTCTTATGTAAGTATACATTCAAAAGTACAGTTAAAAAATCTGCTGCTAGTCTCCATCAAAGGATAAGGTTCTCCACATAGGAGATTTCTTATGCTTATACCATTTTTCTAGGAAAGTAGGGATGGAAATTAGCACTTGCCTGACCCTCCCCTCAATTTTCCCAGGCAAGTATAAGCTGTGAATCTTTAATTCAGAGCCCCTACCCCATTGTAGCTATTCTGTGGCCAATTATAGACCCCATCTTAGATAATTTTGGACAAATGAAAATTTTGCAATCTCTACTTAGTCACTTTCTGTTTAAGAATCTAAAAATTCTGTTAGGTCATCCTAATATGAAATGACGCAAGATCCAAGTTGTATTAACTTCGATGGATGATGACAATGCAGAGTAGAAAATAAATACTGTAGCATGGATTTCTCCTGAACTATTAACTGTGCAACTGGTTAATGTTTAAGTTGTGATTCAAGAACAAAATGTAATGCAAGCCGATTGTTAAATATTAAAACAACAGCCCTAATTACATATGCGATACCATTTTTTACTGCGAATCTTCACATTTTTTTGCCCGAAATCCCTACTTGCCAGAATTTTCTTATCCCCAAAATCCTGAAAATATGCAACCCCATTCTAGTAGCTCTATTGAAAATGCAACCCCTATATTCAATCCAGTTGTGAAAATGTGACCCCATCCAGCGGCACATCCCCATTAGTCTATCACTAGGAAGTACTGTACCTCCCCCCCCCCCCCCCTTTCCACCAGGATGACCAGTTCTGTCAAAATTTAGCTTCCAACCCAGGGAGGAAGAGGACCTACAACTAGAATAATGTCTTATTTCCGACTTCTTCAGCCTATGACCAGTTTGACTTTAAGCACGTAGGCTCATTACCGAGATTTCATGGAATACACAAATTTGCACATGTGCACAGTCATTCATGCTTTGTTCATCTGAGTTGATCTCATGTTCTTCTCTTCATCGTTAAACATGCGTGTCTTCCATAGACAAAACAATTGCTTAAAACGTTAATACACATGTTTAAATACAAAAATTCGAAATGAACAGATTTCGTGCCTTCACTGAAAAAAATTTCCTCAGGATCATGTTGTCAAAAGTAGGTACATTACGTGATCGTATGGTCACGTTTTTTTGCAGCATCATTCCACTTATTAACTCACCATTGCATTGGAGATATTCAGGACAAAAAGCACCAGCAGAACATACCACCTTCTTCCGTACAACCTGTACTTGCCATGACATTCTTTGGACTTTGACAGACCAAGTATGGCTTCCTCTTGCGACACACTTCTTGAGTAAACTGCGGGAAGATTTGGGCGCAGAAGGGGTGCCGTTTCGTCATTGACCTTTTTCGAGGACGCCATCCTTGGTCAACACAGCAATTGCTGACTTATGCCATGGAGAATAAATTGCTTTAAGCTAAGCTCAAGAAGTTGCAGGCGAAAGGAAGTCGACAAAATCATATGACTTCTAATCCCCCAGGCGTTCCTACCTCAATCGAAGACTGTGTGAATCGTAGACTAAGTACTAGTCGTTTCCAGTCCTTTTTGACTCATACTCCAACATGGCGGCGTCCATGGCGGCGATAATAACAGTTTCTTCGACGACTGATGCAATTGATTTTGAAGGACACTGGGGAGAAATTCACCAATCTTCGCCAAAAACTCCCGCCTTACACACTGAGATAACAGAACCTAAAGCAGCGGAGTATGAAGTACCACGGTTGCACCAGCCTTCCTCGGAACATTTTCCGCCCAAAGACGAGTAAGCGACGTCGAATGATCGATTCGTGTATTTTCTTTCAAACAGTCTATCACCAGTTTCGATGTGTAGAATGACTTGAACATATTGACGATAATTCACGGTTTAACTGTTCTGTTTATAAACCGTTGATATGCGGTGTCCTTCAGAATAGTCTGTGTACAGCTGCCGTCTCTCCTGCTGTACACTGGCTACCTTCAGAGATGTCATCCTTTGATACATAAAAGACCCTCAGATGGGACTAGAATAATGTTTTATCTGTAGGCCTCCCGGGTAACTGTTCTCTAAAAAGCTGTATACAGTAAATAGGTATGTGAAACCCAAAGGGTATTGTTTTTGAGCCATTTTGGTCAGATATGGGCCAGAAATAGGGCATGTTTTCACTGCCTCCTGAAGTAAGGTACAGGTTTATTTGCCATTTTGTCCTGCAAACAAGTTTAGGTCTCAAATGCTATGCTACATAATGAAAAGGATACATTATTTTTGTAGTAAAGTAAGAATTTTAATCCCTGGGGTACACAATTTGCCCACTGAAAATTCCATAGACAGAATCCCCTAGACACCCAACACTGAACCCCTTCAACGCCCGCCCCCCCCCCCCCTTTTCACCACCTCACTTTTCACACTCTTAATGAATGGAGATTTCCTTTTCACATTTGGGACCTGCATATTTTTCCTTTTTCGCTACAGATTGCCAGCAAGGTTTATGGCATCGGTAAAGCCTCCACTTGATAAACACTCACAGAACTTGACACTGCACTGTATTGAGCTACAGCACCACAAACGACGCATGCGGCTGATGTTGATGGCTGCACAGCACCAGTCTGGAGAAGGAGGGGTTTGTAAAGATGTGACGGTCAAGGTACAGAAAATGGAGATATTGGAGTACATGCATAGCAGACTCTGCTATCCTGAACCTGGGGGGTGGGTATTTTGTAAATTTTTGGGTAGGGGATGTGCTGATGGGACTCTGAGAGCCTCAACCCATACCAGACCATGCTCAGCTACATTTTATGCAGCCTTATATTCTAGACTAGACACCAAAAAATCCTACCCTATCCCAGACTTGCCATTGAGTGGCCATCCCAATTGTAGACTAAATTCTTCATTTAACTGATAAGTTTCATGATAAACAGTAACATGTTGTAGACCAACCTTCCACAGCTGCATATACTCATATAGCTTATAAATGGATGGGAGCACCCCTTCCCCCACCCCCCCCCCCTCACACAAGTCCTCAACACACAAGGGAAACAAAAAAAATTGTTTGAGATAGAGAGAGTTTGAGATAGCAAGTAGTAAATTACTGAAGAAGAACATTCAAGAAAAAAGGGTTTTAGTTCAAGATAGCAGAGGATTTTAAATAGCCAAGGTTTGAGATAGCGAGGTCTACTTTAGTTATCTCTGTCAGTTAATCAATAGGCTTAGAGATACAATTTACCTGCTTGTGATCAGCAAACATCATGACAAGTTATGTTTTTATCAGAAAACTGAGGGTGCTGAAGCATCTTCTCTACCAGCCCACCCACCCAGACCCAAGCGGTTTTGCTCCAGTCAAGGAATTGTCACACCTCCTACTCAATCAACCATTCTCTCAAGAGCCCATGAAACTATCAGGTATTGAGACCAATTTTCGTATCTCCTTACCCTAGCTCTTAAGTAGTCTTACTTTGGTCAAGTTTTTGGGAAAGGATTGGTTACTATAAGGGTCTCCTTAATATAAGTTTCACGACTCTTCAACTATTCAAAGACACTGAGTGTGTGGTCAATAAATAAATGCACTTATTCTTGAATGTGCTAATTTTGAACTCTCTGTTCCTACTGGCAATTGACTATCAGCCTGTAGAAACCTCAAGTTCAAGTACTCTAATTCACTCTTATGAACTACCCTGACAGAAACACTCAACCTCTTAGAGAATCAGGACTTACCACTGCATAGAAGCTTCAGCAAGGGAAATATTTTGTATTTCTCAAGTACAGGGTTCAAAAGTAGCACACTCCCTCTTGCCCTGCTGGGATAGTGTAAATCATGGATCCCTCACCCAGTTTGGTGAACACAATTTTCAATTCTTGCTTGGATGGCAAGTGCTCTCAAAAGTTTTCAAGATTTATTTTTAAAATAAAGATACTGTGGTCTCAAATTTTCTTGTACCTTTGTTCCAGCTCTCCTGAATCACATTCCATGCTGACATGTGCTGAGCTAGACAGTGCCTCCAATAGACATTTGCTGATGAGGGCTGTTGCTACTTTGTGTGCACTGGCAGGATTTGACAGTGAGTTTTATATCCATTTAACTCTGAGATTCTGTGGCATACTGGATCTCAAATTAAAATTCTCATCAGGAAAATAAAAGTTATGGGCTGGGTTAAAAAATGTTAATTTTCATGGTCTATAAAATAAGAAAAAATTAAATTAAAAAGCAAAACCAAAGGAAAACGGATGCTGGAAAAAGCTTGAAAATCATGAAAATCAGGCTGCTGGCTGAAGTCCATTGGAGTAAATTGTGGACTGGGGGAGATCAAGAAAAGACCTTTGATTAAGCCTTGACCTGATCACCCAGACCTGTAGGATTTTTTACATATTAACCTTTCCCATTCCCAGAACCAAACCTCAAGACAGTCAGACAGCAGATGCTGTTACTGAGTAGTACCTGGTACAGTTCTTATAATTTGATTTTGATTTGACTGCAATGGCATGTCATTTCATGTCATTTCTTAATCTTGTCTGTGGCTACTAACTATTATATAACTGATAATGGATCCAGGGTTCACATGGGTCCAGGAAATCCTGGAAAGTCCTGGAATTTTATTCTGGCATTTTAGTCCTGGAAAATTTTTGCAGGTCCTGGAAAGTCCTGGAAATCTATAAGCTCTTGTAAAAAAGGTTTTCTTTTAAAAAGAATTGTCCGACTATTATTTTGGCTTTCTATTACCTAGTAAAGGTTTATTGTTCAATTGTTGGGCATTTGGGAGACCTGGAAAAATCTATCCGAGTCCTGGAGAAGTCCTGGAAAAGTCCTGGAAAATTGTTTCTGAAAAAGGGTACGAACCCTGTGGATCTTTTAGCAGCCTTGATGTGGGAGCATTTTGTTTCAGAATTATGGGAATGAGTGTTGCTGGCTACAACCCTTCAGTCCCACATGGAAATGGTGATGGAAGTTGCTTATAAACTTGGTTGAGAAATGCTGGTGATGTTCATTAAAATGTCTTTGGTACACGTACTCTCTGCTCAAAGTAGCTGTGCTCATTGACACTCCTGTCTCAGGTTATGTACCTCTCACTTCAGTGGCCGGCCTTGTGCATGACAGGCAGCACCCAGATCAGTGGAAGAGACCTGAAGAATTTTTACTCCTAAGCCTTTTCCTGCATAAATAATAATGTCTTTCAGCAAATATTATGCATGGTGTTAATTAACCCACTGCCTTGCATACCATAATGGCAGTTGGGTGCCTGGAATGTCTGGAGGCCTTCACTGTGGTCAGCCGGCCCCCAGATGGACTACTCCATTACTGGCAAATCCCCGGAGAAAAGCCATGAGCCCCACATGCCCTGGCACCCGTCACACTGACTTAGTCAGTGGAGAGAAAAAATAAATAAATAAATATTGTGAGGACGCCTTGCACCAGGGACCTCCGGATTACAAGATTTTAAATAACTAAATAAATGAAAATAAGTAAATAAAACCAAAAATAAGAGGGAGGGAGGGCTGGGGTAGAAAAGACAAGCAGAATGCTTGTCACAGCCTGCCACTGCAGTAAACTACACAAACTGAGCCTGACAGCACCTGAACAACCGCTGACCACCACCGCTTGATAACCACATGCTCGTTGTAGGTTAACTTGGTTAAAATACATTTAACCTCATTTAACTGTTGTTATTTAGAATCAGACAGAGTGACCACTAAAAGACCTAAAGATTGTTAACCAATTCTGCTTAATGTTTTTCAATAATATTGAATTTTTTATAAAATAAGAATTGGTTGTTTATGTTATCAATTTTAATTTTATGGCATTTTTGGGAACTGGGGGCAAGCTCTACAAATTAAACTTAATATGAGTCTCTTGTTTTTCAGTGGCAAGTGAGTCTGCTCTGGAGATACTTACAGACATCCTTGATGACTTCAACACCAAGTTCTGCCAACTTTTGCGAATGGCTGTCGATAATGGAGCATTAAATGGAAGAACTGGTTTTCCTGTGAGTGAGCAATGTACAGACAATATCAACAATACCCAATCCCCCCACCCCTCCCATCCCAAAGCAGGTCAATTAAAAAAAAAAGGACTTGAGACAGTCCAGCCCTTTTAAAATATGCCAGCAGCCTGCAATTTTGCTGCCTATGGACAATTATTGCTGGTTACTTCACACTGGGCTTCCCCAGGATCCTCCTAGCTGGCAGAGAGATCCAGTCCTTGCTGTCTATAACAGTAACTACAGTACTACTCTGTTGCCTGTCACCATAAGATCATTTTGAGAGGGTTGCAGTCAAAAGAGCAAATTTCTTGCCTCGTAGGCTTGTGTAGTATGTACTACTGAAAGTTAACTTAGGCAAGCTAGAAGCATTCATGATTATATCTCACCTAAATTCCCTATGCTTTTGTCATACATGTAAAACAGGCCTTAGGGTAAGATATGGTTTGCATTCATTATTTTCCATGTCTTTGCCTGCTACATGTAGGATGCAATGGAGTATGCACTGCATGAGATTGGTCTTGGTGGCTGTGCAGCCATTCATAAGTATTGGGTCCAAGGTGTACAGGATTATGCAGTCAGGCTGGATCAAGAGGATATGGAGATGATACAAGAATACAAGTCTTTCACTGTGAGCATCATACCCTGTACTTTGGAATAAACCCTTAATTTTGCTCCACAAAGCAGCCGAGATTGGAAAAAAATGACCAAATTTCTTTTCACAAAATATTGAGAAAGTAACAGCTGCACCAAATACTAAGTCCAGGAGGGGGGGACTCCCTTATGTGGCCTATACAGGGACCTGCCACTGGACAGGGTATGGTTTTTTGGCCTCTCTGTCCTACACAGGGTATATAATTTTGTGCGAGTTTGTCCTAAACGGGTATGTTCAGTACAATTACCATTGTTAAATAATTGGCTTATAGTCAAGACTATTTTGCAATCCGAGTTAAGAGACGTTTTCTGGTCTTGGAAACACTTTACAATATTATTGTGTAAGACAAAAGAGTCCATATTTTGGCATTTGTCCTAAACAGGGACCTAAAATGAAGTGATGCTGTTATGTCCTAGTCACTTCATGTTATCAAAACAGAAACTTATCGTCCAAGTCTCAGTGTGGCAAGGTCTGTTAATAAACACACTTCAGTCTGTAAACAAACATTGTAGCCGCAGGAACCTGAGGCTAATGAAACCCTGAACTTCAGGTCGGAAGTTTTTTAGCATGACTTCGTATCTGAACTAGGTTGCTGTAGAAACTGGGGATAAACCTTAGGGCCGATTTAGACAGTATGATTTTTGCTTACAAATGCGGTATGCGACTTTGATAGCATGCACTGCTCGCGTCAGGCAAAAATTGTAAACAACTTGTCATTCTAACATTTTGATTGTGATTGTCATGTTTCAAAATGCTGGGACATTTTTCATGTGTGCAACTGTCGTGAAGATGTTGTATGTCTGATTTCGACAACACGATTCACGTTGCAGACGTGACATGATCAAGTCGCATACAGCAGTTGTAAGCAAAAATCATACTGTCTAAATTAGCCCTAAGATAACTAAGAACCATTTGAGGCTTCGACCGTGCACTCTGGATTTGATTCAGCTTTTGCTGAATGCCTTGACCATTGCCAATTGGTGAATAATGTCAGACTGAGGTCTGGAGGAGCTGTGCAAGTCACTTTGAATGGTTATCAGGGGTGTACTCTTAGAAGAATCACATCGTGCCCAGCCCTTGAGTTTTATGCAAAAATAAGTTTTTTGCTAGTTGTCCAAAGAGAAGAGTTAGTAGCCTGAGACCCCGGATCGCCACGGTCAACAGTTATACACCATATTATAGATTTTGCGAACAATACGAATAACGTTACATGTACATGCTGTTTTTGTTATGTTTTCAAACTGGGCACACGATAGGTGCAGGTTCAACTCATATGCCAGGTGTTTCTTTAATCTTTTTTTGTTTTGCTTTGTTGTTCTTCTCTTACTTTTTTGTCTATTTTGTTTGTTTGTACATGTTTGCTTTTTTGGTTTTCTTTTACAAGAAGCTTAAAATGTTCGGGATGTTCATTGCGTATGAGCTCCACAGTTAGGCTAGGCTAGCTACACATGTATTAGTAATAATGCTGAAGAAGCAAATTAATATTAAATGATGGTGGTTTTTTTGTAGGATCCAACAGCCAGAACCTCTACAGCAGGCTCTGAGTCGGGCAGCAACACTCAAGGATATACGTAAGTAAAGGAGTAGATAAATAAGACTGAACATGGACAAAATAATAATCCTCACAGTTCTCTCTTGTTACACTGTTGTGAAAGCCCACGTAGTGTATCCACAAGAGCTGACCATGCCTTCCTGTACTTCACCCTCATTATCATGGCTGTAATGGACTGAAATTGGAGGTGCTCTGAGGTGTAGTGATGTAGGAAATGCATGATACCCAGTGCATGCATGGTGTATCCAGGAGTTTTGAAGGGTGGCTGACCTGACAGAATGATATCGGAACAATCGGAGACAAAAATTTTGTTCCCTTTCTTGATTTCATTGCTTAAGGACGGGGCCTCCTAATAGAGATTTATTTTTGCAAAGGGTACCACTATGGGGAAAAATTAGATCTATTGGAATCCAGAAAGAAAAATGTGGGTCGCCACGCATTTTTCAGAGATAATTAAGCAACCGTAATTCTAAAAAAGCGTTAAAATACAAAGTATGTATGGCGATTGCTTTCCAAATTTAAGCGCAATTTTCTCTGAAAAATGCGTGGTTACCCCCAATTTTCTTTTTGGATTCTGATAACCCTTGCTAAGATCTGCTTTTTCCACATAGTCAGCAGTGCTCGAAATTAGAAAAAAATTCAGGTTGTCCTTATGGTAAACGCCGGACAACCTAGCCCCTGACTTTGGTTGCCCTGATGAGGACTTGGTTGTCCTTAAAATGTTGTATGTTTTTTCGAGATTTTTGCCTAGCAATGCTTTCTACGCTTTTATTTACTGTTACTGTTAATGAAAATACTCCTTTGTATTTTCTGAAGCTGTGTAGTAATTTTCTAAATACCTACACCAGCAAAAACACAACTCAAAACAACTAAGTACAAACTGCATAAGTTGCGTTAATAACTGCGAGGATCTTCTTTACATGTAAGTACACATGGTTGTCAAATCTGTTCGCTTAAAAAAAGCCAAAAATTCAGAACGAAAGTTTGAAATATGAAAGAAACTTCAATTAAACTTTGTTTAGAATTGAATTTCATTCAAGATGAAGGCAAGAAATGCATTCAAATGCGCCAGGATATCGAAAATTTCGAAGTCATGCAAACCTGCATGCGTAATGAATTATTCAAATGAAATACAATACTTACCGCCTATCGCGTATCGATCGTCACTCACAACAGGGCGGAAAAAGGTTCCAACCTTTTCCCGCCCTGCTCACAATGAACTGCGTACGAGTGCGGCAAAATCTTCCGACGAGGTCTGGGTTCAAGACAACACTGCAAGCTCGTCCTGGCCTGGCTTATCGAAAGAGACGAAAAACGTCCGTTTAACTGTTACAACCTTCGATTTCCTTGGTTTTAAGAATTCTCGTGGACTCCATCTTTCAGAAGAGCGCTATTTAGAGCGATTTTCGTGTCTCAAATTTATAATTCGTTTCTTTATTCTGTTAGGCATCACAGTAATGTAAGTACTTCAATTTTTCCTGGGTTGTCCGGCGGTTTTCTTCTCGGACAACCGGGCATATATTTTTCCTAAAAACTGGTTGCCCGAACGCACTTTAAGTCGTCTCGGACGACCGGACAACAGCTAATTTCGAGCACTGTTAAGTCATAAACCGCACAAAAATATTGTTGTATTAGTGGGCAAATTCCTTAAGAAACCCGAATATCCCAAGATGTGCAGCATGTATGCACAACATGTATGCGCAGTAACAAAAGGAGGCACCGTCCTTAAACGACCCTAAAGCGGGGGGTGGCTAGCCACCCAATCCACCCCCCGCCCTGGATCCGCCCTTGATACCCGTAATCTTGTTTAAGACCGTTTTCAGACCCAACCTTATGCCTTCTTGTGGCTTTGATTTAAACTGGTCAAACAAAATAGAAGTAGTATGGAAGCCTAATTGTCGATTGTTGGAAAGTGGATGTGGAGCTGGTTGTCAAAAAGTAGTCTAAAATTACAAAAACAAAAAGATACACACACACTTCTGTCATGTGTCATCAGTTTGGCACGCAGCACAGAGACTACTTTTCCATTATAATCATGTTAAAGACACACATTGATTTGAAATGAGAAAGCCATCAGTGAGTTGTCAAAAAAGGTTGTTTTAAAGACATTAAAAAAAAAACATTTTTAAGTGTCAACGGCTTGGCACACACCACAGAAACTATTAACCGAGTAGCGGACCAATACATAGATGTAAACACAGTCCACAACCTCAAGACAAACATTACTATCAATGACAATTTGTAAAAAGAGGGAAGAGGGACGCGAGCAGACAGTTTTTGCACTAAAGCAATTGACCTACCTTCATGTACCGACTTGCAACAATCTCACGTTATCGGTACGTACTTGGAAATCAGCCCGTTATCATTTGATGAAAATTCCTCTCTCTTATACAAAACCCATTTTATTCCTCTGTTAGAATCAAAGATGAGTTGGACGTGAAAGGAAGTGGAGCTTTGTATAAAATGTCTGTTGGGGTCAGTGACAATTATGTTATGTTATGTTATGTTATGTTATGTTATGTTATGTTATGTTATGTTATGTTATGTTATGTTATGTTATGTTATGTTATGTTATGTTATGTTATGTTATGTTATGTTATGTAATGTAATGTAATGTAATGTAATGTTATGTTATGTTATGGATCAATCTTTCCTCTATTTGATGCTAATGTTTCTTTTGGAATGACTAAAAATAAATGACACATGCAAACCACTTTTAAGGACACATGAAGAAGAGTAGCCTTTGAATGGGAATTAAGTTTCCCCCTGCTACTATCCTGCCATCCCTTTGTATTTTGTTTTCGTAGTGTGTTTAGATCAATCTCTTTTTTTCTTATGGCATAGTATTAGTAAACGTTAAACATTAAAAAGGTTGTTAAATTCCGTACAAATAGTTGTCAAGTCTATTTTCTTTCTGATCCGTTCTTTACCGTATATGAAGGGTAACAGTGTACTTGTATTTTATTTTGCAGACGGACACTTCAGATCAAAACTCGGAGTTTTCTCATTTAAGGTACCCAGTGTCAGTAGGATGTAGCATGATAATGTAAATGTGTAACATTAGTTGACAAGGAATGGACAGAACAAGATTTTACACCCTAGTTGGTTTACTAGAATTAAGAAATCAGTTGTTTTTACTCAGTGTTAGCGTGAGGTTTGAATTAAAGAGAGCCCCAGGACCGTCTTCTTCAAAACTTTTGGGATTCTGCAAAAAAGTTTTGTTGTGCTCTTAACTGGCCTTTCACTGATCTTCGTCAATAGTGATCAGCGTCAAATTTCTCCGCATCATATCAGTGCACTATAACACCAACAGATCTAGATCACCAAGGAAGTGATCACCAAAGATGAATTTCTTGATTTTTTAAAACAAGTTCTCCCAGCTACTACTGAACATAATGTGTACAGACCAGTAAGAAGAATTTTTGTAATGATCCTTACATTCATCACACATCCGTAAGATGGATTTCGTGTGGCTAATCTTCGAGCAACTGAAAGGTATTTTTTTCCCTGTTGGCTTTTTTTTTTCGATTGCTTGTTTTTATTTCTGCCACATATCTTCTCCCGAGGACGCAACAGTCACTATGTTTATGCGCCCCAACAAATTTTTATACGTATATACGTATAACTTATGCGTAAACGCGATCCCTGGAAAAATGATTTACCGAGAGCTGTACGGTTCGAGTCTCTTGTGTTTACGGCATAAGTGATAAACGCAACTTGCACGGACAGAGTTACCTAAAAAGTCTGATTTATTTTCTGTGAAACATACTGTAATTACCCTTTACTATGCACTAACCTCAAAATAAAGGACAACTAAAGGAGAGTTCTACAAGTAATAGAGGACAACTAAAGGAGAGTTCTACAAGAAGAAGAATGAAATTTTCTTATGAATGAGCACCAATGGTTGATATTCCAGGAGACTGAAACTAATTGAGAAACTCACTGTGTGATCGTTCAATCTGTAAATGTGGGTCGCGGCTTCAAAATCACTGTGAAAAGGAAACAGAAACTTGATTTATTTTTCCTTTTACGGTTACACGGGGAATCGAAAAATAACGAACATACATAGGTTTTGTTAGTCTGTCTGTTACGCATCTGTGGAATCCAGTTTTCATCACAAAGTAGTGGCTCGGAGTTTTTTTCCTAAAATTGTCTCCTTTGTTCTGGTTGGTTTGTCTTTCTTTGTTTTCTGAGAGGAAGAGGGTAGAAGAGCCTGAAGAGTTTAATTGGTTTATCCTTCTTTCTAGTCCTTGATGACTTTTAAATCGCTAACAAAAAAGGTTGCAAATATAAGTACCTCAAACGGTTATGCTGATGAATCCGGAAGCATATTACGCAGATGTTTGGGCAGTAAATTAGGAAGAGGCGTTGACTCAAAACAACGGCTTCGAAAGAGACGATCTAGGAATAGGAAGTAGGTCAAACTAATTTTTCATTGTGGCCAAATTAGGGAGATTTTGTCGGGCTAGTCTAACTTAAGGACGTTCGCGCGAAAAACTTCTACAATACAGATTTTTTTCATACTTTGGCTACAGTCAGATAATGAGTTACCTATGTCAGAAATGGAAAAAAATTGGGGGGTCACCGACTTCGTTTTCGAAATAAAGCGAGTCAAAAACTACCCCAATTTTGACAAATCGGCCCTCGTAACTCGACATGGCCTCAGTGCTTGTTTGTTGAAAAATATTAAAAATGATTCGCTGTAGACCCACTTTCTTAGTCAAATTTTACTTAAGTGGGTCTGTTAAGTAAATAATTTGAACCGGTGTCATCCTTTTAGTTAAATTCAACCTCTAAGATCGACTTTAACGAACACCGTGCAGCTTCAATAATAGCAGAATTCGATGATGCGAGGGCAGAAAAGTTGAAAAAAATTAGACTTCTACAATACAGATTTTCTTTAATTTTTCACAAAACGTAGATAATCGACAAAGAAAGTGATCTATCAAAAGAAAATATGGGGTCACCGAACATTTAAGAGAGTTAAACCCGTGCATAGAAATTAAAGTGCCCACTAGCGCTATATATCTCCACATTTCTTCAACAGCGCGCGCGCTCAATGCATGACGTGGCATGACATCACGAAGTGAATTGCGTGCGCAGTAAGGATGCGCAGAAGCAATTGGCGCGAACGTCCTTAAAGCACGCTACCCAATATTTTGTGTCACTGAGTAAGAGATACTGGCAGGAATGTTCACAACTCCGGCAGTTTTAAAGAAAGTCTCAAAAATCAGGCTTGAATGGGACATGAATAAATGACCTTGCGATAGTAGTGCAACGCTCTTATCAGCAAATGAGCTTTTGAGCCAACTGTGAGCAGGTCGTTTGCGGGTTTGCATTATGCCCGCAGACGATCAATATGTGAAAGTAAATATTTGCAATTATCATATATTTTAACGGCGGACGATCTCGACAAATACTAATTGTAGTTTTTTTGATCAACTTAAAAGAGATCTTGCTTGCGAGTTTCGGCCCATAATATGGTGGACAGCACTGGTCAATTGTGGGAAGCTTTATTTAGGACAATTTTTCGATGGGAACGTGTTGCGTGACTAAGTAGACTCCCGATACCTCGTAAATTACGTAATAATTATCATGATACGAACTATCACTTTTTGTATTCTTCACACTCAAGGCATGTTTTTCGTTTGTTTTGCAGTCCCTATGGAATTGTTTCGAATGGAACCAATACCGGTAATCATTATTAAATATTAATAATAAAAGTTATAGGGCTGGTATCTTCAGTGCGGTAAAATACGACAAAGCAGTATCGGTCATAATCTCGATACTGCTTTGTCAGATAAGAAGGAGTCCTTCTTATCTTACAATACACCTAACAACTTATCTTCTTTATGACTTCACCGTTAGCTAAATCTCAGTTAGAACACGGATTGTTTTCAGCGTAAGACAGTGCAGTGTTCTGAATGAGAACGTTATAGTAATTATTAAATATGAATAACAGTGATTAGCTGGCCTCACGGGTAATATTAGCGGAAGAAGGGTAATATTTCGTGATCTGCACATTTTTTTAACGAGTGCCGGAACACGCAAATCAAGATTCATAAAATGTCGGCAATTTAATTGCTAAATGAATTTTTCTTTGCAGTAGTAACATTTAACAAAATAGAAAACGCTTTACCTTTTCCCTTTGAGTGATTTAGAGAGATTACAACACGAGAGGAGGATAGTTTAGAAGCGTCGGACTGCTAACTAGGAAAACAGAAAATCTAAGCCCATACAGTGCAGAGTGTACCATACAGTGTTAGCGAATTCGGCTTTTGCTACAAAAAGGTACCTTTCAAATGTGGAACATTCTCCTCGTGAAAACTCATTCCTAAGCAACCGAAATTAAAGGGGTTACAGTAAAAACCTGCATATAAGAACCTAGTGATTTAAGAACCTACACGCTGAAATTTTGCATTAAAATACCCAAAAATATAAGAACCTGTTCAGCCTGGCAAAGAAAAATAGGTTAAACTAACAGGGACCGTTATTTGGGGTTTCCGTCAATACAAACATGTATTTTTGGCTTTTAATTTAATACTGAAAATTGGTGACATGATCCCTGCAATCTCATCTGAGAATTCACTACATTTAATACTCTCTTAGCCGCCTCTTACCACCCCCGGCCCATGAGAAGCCCCTGTACCGTATTTACTCGATTAAACGCCTCCCTCGAATAAACGCCGCAGATGGAAGCAAAATTACCAATAAACGTCGCCCTCGAATAAACGCCGCACCCAATCAGAAGAATGCGGCGTTTATTCGAGGATTATAAGAAAAAAAAAATAACAAGAACGGTAAAACTCGGTAATCTACACATGAACGTTGTACATATCACAAGCCAGAGAATTATGATTCTATCTCAGCAAAAAAGCGAGACATTGGAACTTTAAACATGTTTCTGTTTTACATAGTATTTACGAATGACTTACCGTAATTATTATCAGTGATTTAAGAAATATGATTTTGAAATAAACGCCGCCCTCGAATAAACGCCGCCCTTGAATAAACGCCGCATCGGAAACGCTAAAAATTTAATAAACGCCGCGGCGTTTAATCGAGTAAATACGGTATTCGCAGGATAATACTCTCTATCCCGGGAATACAGCCGCCTTTCTTCTCAGCTGCTAGGAATATTTGGGCCATTCACTTGCATTAGCGACCGGGAGCAATGAGTGGAGGCTGTGACGGTATTCCCTGACTAGATATACTCTCGTTCATCCACTGCTTGATGTATCCCTTCACCAATCCACCAAACTATTTTGTCATCAACTAAATGATGAAGACTTTCATTTCCTCATTTTCGTCCTCGTAGCTCGAGTCGGTCAAATCTGTGACAGCCAAGGGCATAGCTATACCAGCGGTAAAGTTCATGATTATTAGGTAATGAATCTTTTCATTAGCTCTCGCCTGATCTGACTCGCAAAGAGATGAACGCGAAATAAGAACAGTCATCACTCCGACACCCACCAGAAACAACACCACAAATAACACGAACTCGCATTTTGCCTTAAAACAGTCAAACAGAGAACACGGTTTTGGGGAGTAATTTTTCAGGTTTGTATGGTCGGGTTGCGTCCTCCAAGCCACAAAAACTAGAACAGCAATTGCACTTACCAAGATAAATAAGGCAGTGGTGGGTATCAGAGTTGCAATCTCTCGATTAAAACAACTGGACCAGCAAATGATTCCAGAGCCGATAACCGCCAAGGTAAATGCTGCCGATAGCAATTGTTTAGAGAGTGATTCTCCGTATTGATGACCCATAGAATGGCCAGATTCTATCGCAACCATCACCAACAGATTGCCACACGAGAAAAATGTCGCGAAAGTCGAGATCACCTTATAGAACGCAAAGCAAGATTCTCTGTGTTGAATCGATATGACATCGAGTTCGTTTGACGCTTCTACCGAGTTAACTACAAGCATCGTGACTTGAGCTACAAACTGGCAGACGACTAAAGGCCGGCGTTGTTGAAGAACAGCATTCCTCACTTTGTCGGCGCTGACGCAGATCAACAACATTCGCGTGTTCAAGCAGAGTCCGCCTAAACTGCAGAGGGTTGTTATCACGAAAACACCAATCGGACTCATGATGGATATCAAGGCGTTCGTGTCAACTGGAATGGTCGCCATCGAAGTCTGTATGTTGTTTTCGAGCAATATTGGTGTATCAGTTTTGTTGCTTTATCCGTAATAAACAACTCGTCGTATTGAAATGAATTTTCAAAAAATGTTGCTGAATAAATTACACACCTTGCAGCTTAGTCAATAACAATGCATAGTATACAGATGGACATAATTGGAAAAAAAAGTTGCTGAATAAATTACACACGCCTGAAGGTTTAAATATATGATTATGTACCGTCAAAGTCAACGTGAAGGTTATTTCTAGAAGGCAAGAAACCATCAAGAAATATAAAGGCAGGGACCTTGAGAGAGCTGCCCATTTGAAATGGTCTTTTAGCTTTGCCGGCCCGTGCAATTGGTATTAGTTCTGCTTTCCTTGTCAAAAACAATGCGCAGCATGTTGTATAGAAATGAACTAAATAAATGAAAGTGTTGCTGAATAAATAACACACCCCTGAAGATGCAAATATTGTATTATGCGACGTCGAATTTAATATGCTGAGGTTGGGATTCTAGAGGAGGCCACCAAGTAGCTTGCGAATACAGCCGCCTCATCGTTCCCGTCCGCTAGGGGTGTTGACTAAGAGTCATTCCTTCCTTCCTTTTTCCCTCCCTCCCTCCTTCCCTCCTTCCCTCCTTCCCTCCCTCCCTCCCTTCCCTCCCTTCCCTCCCTCCGCTCTTTCCTTCCTTACTTCCTTCCTTCTTTCCTTCCTTCCTTCCTTCCTTCCTTCCTTCCTTCCTTCCTTCCTTCCTTTCTTTCTTTCTTTCTTTGGAGCTAAAACAACATCTTTACAGTTAAAACAATTCTTTGAAGATCACTACCCTTCTTTAAGGGGTGACGAAAGGACTGCACGATAAACGCGTGCAATTCTAACGAGACTCTACGTTTTGCATGTTGTCCTCGTTATTCTTTTTCACGTTTTCTCCAAGGAAGGCCTAGTCGTCTTGGACCACATCTACTTAGTTATTTAGTACCTTAGTCAGCAGAGTGTCACGCGTGCAGGTTGCACCAGTAAAGGAAGTGATTTTTGTAAGCGAAATGTCTCTGGATATGTTGCAATTCTCTCAACCAGCACAATAAACAGGGTCTGAAACCAGACACCTGGCAGTCTTATTCGGAGAGCCGCGTCACCATGATCCTGCGGGCTCTAGGGACAAGCTTCGTCACAGGAGACCAGCTGGGAATACAGCCGCTTTTCATCGATCTCAGCCTGTAGGGGTGTTCGTGGAAGAGAACTGAGAGCGTGAACGCCCCTATTGGCTGTAAGCGATAAGAGGCAGCTGTATCAGCAGGCAACCTGGGGACCCAGTTTGAGGCATTTGTTTAAAACCAGGGTCTAGAGGGCAAGGTGATGAAAACCTTTTGTTTCGGTTAACGTCTGTGACTCCTTGCTTACAGCTTTTTTTATACGTTCAAAGAGAAGCACTATTCGTAGCCTGAGAAAACAGCCGACGTTTCGGGAGGTCGCCACTTGAGCCCTCGCAAAACGACGTCTGAGTAGCGAGCGCAGAAATTCCGTGCTGATGACGCGTCACTACCCAGGTCATGGCAGTCCTTCTGATTGTTTGAAACGAAATTCCCTCGCGTTTCAACCAACCATCAGCACTACCTAGATCTGGGTAGTGACGCGTCATCAGTATGGAATTTCTGCACTCGTTACGTCGTTTTGCGAGGGCTCAAGTGGCGACCTCGCGAAACGTCGGCTGTTTTCTCAGGCTACACCATTCGCCTTTTCTCCAACAGTTCAGTATTTTTTCTTCATAGGAGAAGGGAACAGCGACCCCACATCACCCAACTGGGGAATGACGTACATCAAGGTAAGAGTTTGTAACCACTTGCGGTGCCACGGGGTGAGTTTTCCCGTTTTTTTTAAATTTGACGCTGCGTCAGTTTTAAAGAAAGGGGGAAAACCCTGGGAACGAGATCAAGCTTGTAACTGCCTTTAAAAACCTAGATGTAAGTGTGCCAAGGTACTCTGATTGATTCACGCTAGATTGAGCTGGCCTTCTCAATGGGCATCTACTGCTGCTTGAGAAAGAAGGAGAAGAGAATCTGGCGAGAAGTGAAAAGATGGAAGACGGGGTAGGAAGGGGGAAATGGGGATAGCTTGTCGCCCGTCCCCAGGGTACCCAGGACCTCTGACCGTGTTTGCTCTGTTGGCCACGAGTTACGTACGATGTAGTTTCGTGATTTTCATTGAGTGTCGAAAGTAATTCGCGTTTGCTTTGGTTTTGCCGCTTTTTTCTATCTGTAATTTGCTAAAAAAAAGAGCTCGTGCTTTTTTTCTCAACCAATCAGAAGTAAAACCAAAACCAATTGTGACTTGCTCGCACGCGTTTTCCCGCGCTTGGCGCCCGGTTACATGTATTTGCTTCGAGTTCTAATTGGTTCGTTATGTTGGTTGTCTGTTGTGATGGGTTAGAGTATTTGTCTGGGTTTTGGTTTTACGATACTCGGTTGAAAACCGCTCTACCTTATAAGTGTTGAAGTTGAAATTTGTCTTTGGATTAGACAGGCGGGTGGTAGCCATAATCTAGCTGGATCAAAGGGAAAACAAAGGGCAAAATTTCAACCACAACATACTTAATTATTCTGAAGTTTTCCTCTTTGTACTTTCCGCCTTTTTTTCTTTTTTGACCTTAAAAAGAATCATTTCTTGCGATAAGAAGTTATTTTCTTTCCTGTATGGCAGACTGAAGCTGAAGAAGACGAGTCTTATGACGACCCCATGAATGTGGTTCCTAAAACGCCTCAGTCTTCGTAATGGTAAAGGGATGGAGTCGGAACTCAACTGGTGCCTCTCCTTGGGACACAGGAAACGTCTGAACGATCGACACGTTGTTGTGACAGAAGATTCGGAGAATTAAGCTCTTAGGCTGAGAGGGAGAAGGAGATGTTCCTGCTGCCGTCTGGGACTCTTGTACATCAAGTGGATCAGACTTTCCTTCAGGAACATGGTTTTATTGTTGACTTTGAGTCGTTCGGTTACTAACAGAAATCATTTCACTGAAGAAACAATTCTCATAATTTATATGACTTGGAGCTACAGTGACTGCCAGCAACTCGAACCTTCGGTAACTCGAACCTCCCACTAACTCGAAGTGAATGTTTTTTCCCTTCAGGTTATTTTCTTTATATTTTCACCATCGATAACTCGAAGTCACGAGGACTCGAATCTGTACTTTTTATTTCCCTGGAAGGTTGCAGTTATCGGGAGTCAACCGTAGCAGTATTTTCGACAACTCAGTTTGACTTGTGTCATCTAAGCAAATAGATGAAATTCAATCTATAAATATTACTTCCATGTTTTCCATGAGCTCTTTTTACATTCGAAACTGAGTTATTTTCTGATGGAGTGAAATCGACTGTCTCAGCTACCTTCTGGGAACAGATTTGTCTTAAGGTGTTTCCATCGAAATAGAAGGATAATTATGTTTAGAACATACAAAAATACAAAAAAAGATAGGGGTCACCTTGCTTGTTTTTGCACATCATGGATAGCTATTAAAAGCAACTATATGACCCACAAGGTTTTCCTGAAAATCCCTAGTAATCAAAAATGAGAACTATAATTGCTTTGACCCTTTAAGCCCCAACAGTGCCAAGCATCTAATTTCTCCTTATAATATCACTACTTGATCCAACATACACGTCACGAGAATAAAGGAAATGATCACCAAACATGAAATGTGTTATGCAAATTCTCTCAACTACTACCAGGGTCTGGAAGGGGGGGGGGGGGGGGGGGTCCTGATCCCGCATTCCCGCTCCTTTTTCACGAGAATCCCGCATCCCGCACTTTTTTCATCGCTATCCCGAATTTCGTTTTTTTCTTTCCCAAAAATACATTTAAAAAGACTAATTTCTGCAAAAGCTAATAAATTTAAGATGTAGATTGGCCCTTTTCATTGATATTTTGTGCTCGCCTGGTTGATTCGCTTTTGTCGCTATAACGTTTATTTGGGTCGTGACGATTTCCCGAATTTCCGACCGTCAGGCAACAAAATCCCCCATCCCGTGCCCAAATTTTGGCGAATCCCGCTTCCCTGGTAGCAGTCAAATCCCGAATCCCGTCAAGATATTTTTCGTTTTCCCGAATCCCGCACCGTAGTTTGGTCAAATCCCGGATCCCGAGAATACCCTTCCAGACCCTGTACTACCATAGGAAATGTATGGAGAGCACCAAGGAGAATATGCATATTGATATTGATGCTTAAAGGGTTAAAAAGTCATTGCTTGTATTGAAATATTGGTGTAGTTCAACAAAATCATAGTCATTTATCTTGCATTGCACACTATTTTAGTTGAACAGGAATTAAGGATATAAAAAAATTAAAGAATTTGCCGCGTGCGTACATAACCCTGCTGGACCTGTATTCATCGTCGCACGAAAATTTCAACTAATCAAGCCAAACAAGAGAAAGGCTTAGCTAAGGCTTGGAGAGTATTCCGTTTCTGTTTGGTCCGTATGAGAATTAGATCGAACTGGGGTAAACTATTAAAGCACTAGTCAACCCTGAAACTAATGCATTTTCCGACTCATTTCATTAATTTTTTTAAATGGCGTCAAAAAGTGGGGGGTGGGGCGGGGGCTCAAGCCCCCGGGGGGGGGGGGCACTCAACAAAGTTTTATACGGGGACCAACCCCTTACCCTTTTTTATTATATGGACAAGAGTGTCTTAGTGGAAAATATACCACTCATAAAGTTCATACGAAACTGCATCCGGGACTCGAGTGGCATATCGCTGACGCCATTTCCCGCTTTTACACTGTCTTTTGCGCAAAAACACTCTTGTCTATATAATAAAAAGAAAATTACACGGCGGCTTGAAGATATGAATTTTATTTTCTCGTGGTAAAAACCAATATTTTACTCACTCGCTCCGCTCGTTCGTAAAATATTGTTTATACCACTCGAAAATAACATTCATATCTTAGCGCCGTCGTGTAATATCCTCTATCACCATTTTTGACAGAAAAGGTACCCCCTTCGTATACCCTCCATCGAAAAATGGTACCCCTTTCACATACCTACTTAAAAACACTGCATCCCTTTTCTAAACCCTTGGAAGGAAATTTTCTTGTCGTTTTCATGTAGCTTTTAATAAATTAAAATGAGACACTCATAAGGTGCGTCTACTCGAAGTATTTTAATTAAGGCCTTTTTAAATACCTACATGGCAGATTTCCCTAACCTTTCATACTCTTCAGCTCGTGAATCCCCTACCCGTTTCATATACCTGAAGCCTGAAAAAGGTACCCCTTTCGGGCGGAGCCTCCCGTATAGGCCATTATAGGGAGCACCCCCCGGGGGGCTCAAGCCCCCTCAGCCCACCCCCTCGCGTGGTCCTCGTGTAACGGCGAATCCCGCCCTCCCCCGCTTTCGGTGCCCTCAAATTAGGGCGCCTGCAAGAAGTCTGAAAAAGACAGACGTCTTTAATGGTGTGTGTCATAGCGGTGTCCCACACGTCCAATATCCCGTTCATGTTGATGTACTTTTCACGTGTACAATTTATCGTCGAGTTTCCCTTACATAATACCTATCCAACTGAATGGAACTATAGACTGCTAGCAGTCCCTTTCTGGATAGTCGAGGGGGCGCGCGCAATAGCCGAGGGAAAAAGTTGAAACCTGCTGGAGTGAACGTGCAAAGGGGCGCTAAAAAAGAGGCCGGCATCAGAAGGCAACAACTGTGCAAAGAAAAAAAGAGAGAGAACCAAAAAAAAAAAACACTATGAGGTCTCAGAAACTCTGACACCTCCTTTCCGCTTCGAGATAGCACTCACGGCCGGCAACTGCGCAATACAGATGTATTCGATGCTTCTCCTTTCCAAATTGCAGAACTTCAAGATAAAAACGTGCCATATTCTTAAAAATAAAAGAGCTCCCAGTCCCTAAATCCACTACTGAACGCATAGTAATGTTTTCTGTAGCTATACTTAATCAGAACCGGTGAATTCACATACTTTTCGCGAGTCCAGGTTTCCATTTACTCGAGTGTTTAAGGGCCTGTCTTAACTAGGAAACATTGCCGGCGAAACATTGCTGCAGACGCAAATGTTTCTTAGTTTAGCCGCGCGGGACTGACATATGTTGCGGAAGCAAAGGAATGTTTCTGAATCAAGTCAAAAACATTTTTGCTTCACGGACGCAAGCTTTGCTTCCGAAACGTATGTTTCCCAGTTTGGCCACCTAAGGAAATACGTCTGGAAACAATGTTTCTGCAACAATGTTTCCTAGTTTAGCCAGGCCACGCATCTCAGTATCAGGCACACCCGCATTTCCTAAATGCCATTTCAGTTCTCAGAGGTTGTAGAGGAAGGTCAAAATTGCTTAAAACTTCTTCTTAAAATCTGCTGGATGGATTAAAGTGTACTTGATATAAGTTATTTTCAAAACTCTTTAGCTAAATTAAACTGAGTCGAAAACTCCCTTTTCCAACGGTATTGCTAATCTCTCGGCCCAGTCATCTTCATTTCCCAAAAGACGTGTTGGATACAAGAGCCTGGGACCAAGAGTAACACCACGAGGCTGCGAACATTTCAACATGGTGAGCGAAATTTGGAGTTGTTGTGCTTGTATTCTTTGATCTAGCTTTTGTTTCCTCCTATTTTGCGACCTTATTCGTGTTTTTTTTCTTCCTCAGGTTTTGTACGTGTTGTATGAGCATGCTTCGGGCTATGCTGCCTTCAAAGTCATCGCACAAGAAGAAATCGGTGTCTTGTTGCCCGAGGTTCAAGAATCGGTCGCCGATCTTTCTCGATTTGGAAAGTTAGTCAAGTTGGCAGCGTTTTCGCCCTTCAAATCGGGAACAAATGCGCTAGACAACATCAACTGCATATCAGAAGGTTTGTTCCCTATTCACAATAATGTAGATCATTTTAATCTGAGTTTATTTATCGAAGGCCAAAATGCGCATTGTACTCTGTCGTGATTCCGGTGTATTTTGTTGTGGTTGCTCATTTGTTATGTGTCTTGTGATACCAATTCTTTCTGGAGGGCGTCTTTGAGTTTATTCTCGTCTGGACATTTTATTTGAATCTAATCTTTACATTAAGCGGCATCAGCGTGTTTGGCATTAACTTAAATGGGAGGAGAGTTTACGATTGATTTCATGTAGTTTTGCATAAAATAATTATTAAAAATATAAAAAGCGTTCTCTGGTTTAAAAAATTTAAGAGAAATATAAGCTTTCGGCTATTATACTATAGCCTTTAACGAATGTAAAAAGAAATGAAAGCGCATGATTGGAAATATATGCAAGGGAGGGTGTGAAAAGATTAAACACAAGAATACAATAGAAGTGTAAAAAAGCTAAAAATGGACAAAAACGGACGAAATAAGAATTACAATAAGATAGAGTATTGTCTTGGTAGCGGTTTAGAATTATTGTCTGCGCCGACAGTTTTGGCAGTATGCCAGGATTCTAGTGTTCTTCGAATACGGTAATTGCCTTTGTCTATCAAAATAATTATTGCCGTGTTTTGTAACACGCACTTAATTAGCATAATATTCTTTACCTGACCATATGCCTCTAAGGTGCGGGATTGCAGAAAAACGCCGCACACTCATTTGCATCTCATTGAATAACAAGCGAATAACAAAACAGCACATTTGATGTATACCTCGTTCTTTTAAACTCTCAATTAATTTTCCGCAATCCCGCACCTCACTACCACATGCATTGATGGTTGTGCCTGGTCTACATGAACAGTGCGGTCATTAGAGCAACTACCACTTTGAAGATGTACACCTAAAAATGCTCACCCTTTTCTTGCACTTGACTAAAATGTAAGTTAGAACAAGAAATACATGTAGACATTGCATGCACATATGCCTTCCAAGTTATTGGCTGAAGTGGGTATGCAGATATGCAAGTGACTTCGTACCTGTGTGGCCAACTGTTTACCTAGGAGTGTTTTTTAGTGGTAGAGCTTTCTGTGGTATACCATAAGAAAAAGGTAAACCCATGTTTGTTCACATGTGTGAATGAAAAGTATTTGCACAAGGTGGCTTGTGCAGGTGTTGAGTATTATTACATGTGTAGATGATGGGAAGCCAACAAGGTGCATTATTCCGGTTTACACTGACATTGGAAGTACTTGTGTAAGTGCAAGAGAAAGTGCCTGCAACAACAACAGCAAAATTAGGGCGACGACAGCACCACAATTCAGCATTGTTGTTGCAGTTGCACCATGGAACCTACCAGGTTCTCCCTGTAGTAGGCTATTTGTGGAAGCCCTAGCCTGCATGAAAGGGGTGTCACTGTTGAACTTGCAGTAGACAAAAGGGTAGAGAAATTTATTATTTTAGTACTTTAACCCCTTAAGCCCCAGTAGTGACAAGCATCCAATTTCTCATTCCAATGTCACCACTTGATCAACCATAGAAGTCATGGGAATAAAGCAAATGATCATTTGAGATGCAATGTTCAGATGTTTAAGCAACTTCTCCCAACTAGTGCCATAAGAATTGTATTGAGAACAGTTAGGAGAACATGCATGTTGATACTGTGGCTCAAAGAGTTATACAGAAAGGGATAACAGCTTAATCGCAGTACTTTTAAAGGCTTGCAAAATTTTGGCAGAAATGACAATGCAAAAAAAAATTAAGCAATTAATTAAAAGCCTGTGATGATCCTAGCTACTATGTTTGGGTACTGTATCGTTGTGGTATAAAAAATCTGTGACTATTGTCACAGTTATAACGAAGGGGTATCTTGTCAATAAAAGCCAGTATGTGAAAGGGAAACTAAAGGGTTTAAAGCTCTGGACAAGCAGAGCCTCCCTGTACAAAATTTTATAAAGTACCTTCCCTAGCCATGTGTTTAGTGGAAGAAGAGTTATCATGTGGTTTCAGAAAATATCCATACCCCCACCACAGCCGGTCACTGGAAATTCTGAGAAGTAGGGGGTCTTAAAAGGCCAAAATTTTTAAAGGGAAGTACATGTATGAGCCCAAACTGGAACTTCCAGAGGGGTGGGGGATCAAACCAAAAAGAAACCTCCATGGGGGGGGGGGGGGAGTATGGATATTTTCTGGAACAACACATTACTTGTATTTGTTCCAGGCTAATAAAGTAATAATTACTTAATAATTACTTTATTATGTATTTGTACTTTTAGGTATCATTCACGATGACCTCAAGACATTCTTGGAGGCTAACATACCAACTGGGAAGAAGAAAAGCAAGGTTCAGCTGGGTGTAGCTGATCCTAAGCTTGGTGCAGCCATTCAGGAATCTGTGGACATCCACTGTGAATCAGGAGGCTTGGTACTTGAGGTTTTGCGAGGGGTAAGGTTTCATTTTGAGAAGATGATCAAGGGCCTGACGGGCCCTATGGCAGCCAAAGCTCAGCTAGGTCTCGGACACAGTTACTCCAGGGCAAAGGTGAAGTTTAATGTTCATCGTGTGGACAACATGATCATTCAGTCAATCAGCTTGTTGGATCAACTGGATAAGGACATTAACACTTTCTCCATGAGAATCAGGTATAACAGATGTGTTGCTTTTCGAAATGGTTTTGTTTGGATGTAGCTAATGAATATTTTCAGTTGGTTGATAATGAAACTATTAGGGTAGTGATTAAGTGTTCTTATTAATAGAAAAAATACCACTTAGAGCAGTGAAGTTCGAAATAGAGGAGCAATTTTTCAAAGGCTCACAAAGTTGCATTAGAACAGCATGTGTAATATTTAACTATGTCTGACAAATGTACTCTGTTCCTTTTTTACAAATTACATGATAGAGCTATGCAGATTCCTCCATAGTGCAGTGGAACCTTGATTTAATGAACCTCTATATAACGAAGTCCTTGGCTCAACGAACAATATTTTTCAGCCCAGTAAGAGTTTAATGTGTGGAAAAGAACCTCAATATAATGAACCAATTTCCCCAATAATAATAATAACAATAAAATAATAACAATAATACTTTTAATTATTAAATTCTCCCTACGGGCTTTACAGAATTAAATTACATACAGTCCCTTGGCACTTCGTTAAATTGAGATTCTACTGTAGAGTGATGTTGTTAGCCCGAAGACCATAGACATCATCTGAATGTTCCCTTTTAGAGAAATTTAAAGATGTTCAATCCAAAATGTCTATTTGGCTAAAAGTCTAATGGTTCAACTGTTTAAAAGCGAAGGTGATGTAAGGTTTAGGCTTTGGCCAGACAAACAGATTGAATGAGCCAGATAGATCATCAAGGCTGGTTTGTACAGGGCTTCTACAGAGTTTGGAAAAGTGTGGAAATCTAAAAATAGTTTTCCACGCCTGGAAAAAGCATAGAAAGCAAAGTTTTTCTCTTCAAAAAGTATGGATTGTTGTGAAATGTAACTAGTCGCTAAATCAATCAGGGCTGTTATTGGTAGCTGGCAGTCACTTTTATGGTTTAGGCAACTACAGGGAAGATGGCCAGCTACCTAGAGTTTGAAGGTGACTAAAACTTTACAGCCACAGGAGAATTTCTTTAGTTTTTCACTGTCTTCTTTCCCTGGAAAGACAGCTTCTTCAAAGCTTAATGACAGCCCAATCAATGTCAATTTGAAGGTGAAATTGATGTTTTGCAATCTTTTCAGGTGAAGATGAAAGGCTCCCCCCCCTCTTTTTCATAGCAGTTTTGATTCTAGAAAAAACAATAATGGTGTGGAAAGAGCTATGGAAAAAGTATTGAATATTGCATCCAAAATTTTGTACAAAACCTGTGCTTAGATTGGGTTTCTATAGCATGAAGCCACTTAGAGCATTGCTACTTTCACCTGGATGGGATGATGTAGGATTCCCCAGTGGTTTGTTGGTATCTAATGTATTTAAAGGGGTTATGTCACAGGGATTTTGCTATTTTAGGTCAATTCTGTGCTAAAATCATAACCTAGTGCCTTCACTCATACACAAAATCCTCCTGTAAAACTATGAGGACAATATCAAAGGAATTTTATCAGGGAGAGCTAACCATAATTTTTTTTGGTGAATTTTGAGAACATAGTGTTAAAACTTGGAAAAATTCGCCCAATTTTTTCAACTCAATCTATTTCCATCCTTGCCCTCGGTAACAACAGATGACATGAAACAGTTTCAGTGCCACAAGATAGTCTTTAATAACAAATCTAGACCATTAGTTTAGGAATTCAATTGATGCCAAGGCACGTGTTGGTTTTTTAAAAAGATACCTAAATAGTGTGACATGGCCCCTTTAATAATTATACACCTGGGTCAAGAAAGATAATGTGAGGCAAAGATTCTTGTCAAAGGAAATAACATAACATGATACAGATGCCTTGAACCAGCAGTCCTTTAACCCTTCAAGCTTTGAAGCAAAAAGACATATTCTCCTTACTATACTCCATACATTTCTTAGGAGACTAGTAAGGAAAATTTGTTTAAGTATCATGACATCTTATTCTTGGTGATCACTTCCTTTATTCTCATCACTTAAAATAATGTTTGAACAAGTAGTGGTGATGTTATTAGAAATTTGATTTTCATCACTTGTAAGGCTAAAAGGGTTAACCAGAAGCCCAGTTGAAATCCAAGGTGTTTACACTGCACCACCTTGATTAGCTTCATCATTTTTAACCCTTTGAGCCCTGATATAGAAATGCATAATTATTCTCCTTACTCTTCTCTATACATTTCTTAGGAAACTAGCTAGGAGGATTTGTCTTAATATCATGGCATCTTATCCTTGGTGATCACTTCCTTTATTCTCATCACTTGAATGTTTGAACAAGTAGTGATGATGTAAAGAGAAATTTCATTTTGGTCACTGTTAGGGCTCAAAGGGGTTAATCAGAAGTCTAGTTGAAATCCAAGGTGTTTACCACTGCATTACCTTGATTAGCTCCGTTATCTTTAATTACATCTATGAGGTCCTTCAACAAGATTTTAAACAGTCTCCCATCCCCTCTCATCACTGCATTCTTCATCCTTTCATACTGTCATTGCTTCTTAATCCTTTAAGTCCCAACGGTGACAAGCATCTAATTTCTCCTTACAGTATTACTACTTGATCAAACATACAGGTCATGAGAATAAAGAAAATGATCACCAATGATCAAATGTCTTGATTCTTAATCAAATTCTCCCAACTAGTAACTTAAGAAATATAAGGAGAATAGTGAGGAGAAGTTATGGATGTTAATATTGGGCATTAAAGGGTTAAAAGAAAGGGGTCAGTTGAAGGTTGAGATTAAAGGTGACGGTGTTGTTTTGTCTTGTTACAGAGAATGGTACTCATACCATTTTCCTGAACTGGTCAAGATAGTGTCTGACAACTACATGTATGCAAAGGTAGCTCAGTATGTCAAGTCAAGGAAGGATCTGACAGAAGACATGATTGAGGGGTTAGAAGAGATAGTAATGGACTCAGCCAAAGCCAAGGCAATTTATGATGCTTCGAAATCATCAATGGGTGAGTAAAATACTGAGTTTATTCCATAGAGCTATAAAAGTAGTCACCCCTGATATTTTGGACTTTACCAGCCTTTATGGCAGTGGTTACTTTTTGGGGTTGCTACATGCTGGTTCCATGTGGAGGGTGAGCAACCAATCTCAAGAGATTCAAATGACAGTGGTATGGTAGCGACATTGGTGAAACATTACAAAAGGAGCAAATGAGAAACCTTTTGTTCATGGTGCACCAACATGGCAGCAACGTTGTCATGTGCATACCGTCTAGATAAACATTACTGGTTAAGTAAAGCAGAAAGACACATGCAAAAATGTTGTCATGTGCAATTTTTATTTAAAAGGTAATAAGATTTTTTGAAAAAATCAATTTCCGTTTGTAGTGATTTAGTCCTTACTTCATTAGGGAATTCACAAAACCACAATGGTAACAGCATGTAAAAATCATCGTTAAAATAATACGTTACTTAAAACTTTTTGTGATTCCTTCAACTTGTGGTCTTGGTTGAATGTGACCAAACTATCTAGTACTGAATTTGTAGGGTAGCATTCAAGGTCAGATAAATGAAGGAAAATTCACTGTCAAGTTCTCCACGAAACCTCTAATTTGGTTATTTTGCTCTGTTGTTTTTGTAGGGGGCAGCAAAGGAATGTACCAAATTGTGTAACACACATGCAGAACCTTTGCGTTAATGTGAAACGTAGTCTAGACATGAATTGACACATGCATCCTCTTCTCTTTACAGTGCCTCTGTAGCTACTGAGTGATGATTTATTCATATATCACTTGTTATATTCTTATAGGAATGGATATATCACCAATTGACCTAATAAACATCCAGACCTTTGCATCACGGGTTATCGGCCTAGCAGAGTACAGAAAAAGTCTCCACACGTATTTGGTTTCCAAAATGAATCAGGTGGCTCCTAACTTGTCTGCACTCATTGGAGAACAGGTATAAAAATAAATGTTATATCTTTTTACATTGACGGACAACCACACTAAAGGAAAACAGAAGTTTATAATAAGCCAAGAAGAGTAAAATTTTACTTTGCTTTTTACAGACGACCACACTAAAGGAGCACAGGAAGTTGAGAGCATTTATTTTTCTTTCCTTTTTAAATTATAAATTTAACTTTTTTCAGTACAAAGGGTGAAAATTTCGTATCCTTATTGCTGGCTGTCACGCCTAAGGAATACGGAAAGTTTATACTTGGGAAGATCATAACTTGGTGCAAACTCTGAATTCAATATTTTTCACAAAGAAGAGTGAATTTTACTTGGCTTTTTGCAGACAACCACAGTTAGGAACCCAGAAGTTTAAGACATGGAAGGATCCTTACAAATAGGTTTCTTTCACAAAGAATGGTGGAATTTTACGTGGCTTTTTACTTTGTTTCAGTGTTCTCAGTTGTACCTTTAAACCACTGCACCCGTGCTACAGCCTTGGAAAAACTGCTGTAACACATAAAGAAGAGTGCATGTTGGTGATGCGTCATCTTTTTTACACAGAACAACATATCCGTAAAAAATGACAATTGTAAAGGAAATCGTTTTTGATAACCCTAAGGTAATGTGAAGCCTTTTCTCTTAGGTTAAAAATTGCTGTCTTTGTTTCAGGTTGGGGCTCGATTGATTTCTCACGCTGGAAGCTTGACGAACCTTGCAAAGTATCCTGCATCAACAGTTCAGATTCTAGGAGCCGAGAAAGCTCTCTTTAGGTAAAAGCCCACGCTTCTCTTTGTACACTTAAGATCCTAGTCAGTGACCACTGTAAGCAATTACCCTTGCGAGCAGGGGCGCGTTTCTCGAAACGCCCCGAAAAGCCATTTGCAGAAATATGGAGGGCCCATTCTACAAAGCCGTTATTTTAACATATCTGTATAGGTAAGAAATATTTACATGCAACTTCTAGCAAAGTTTCTTGCTTAGAAACGTCTTAGATACGGCGTGAGTTATCGTGCCCGAAATCGGTCCGAAACGTCTCGGACGCCAGGGCGCTTTTGTAAAAGTCGTGAATGCTCCTAAGACATCAAGAGAAAGAAATCGTCGCTTTTCTCAGACGGAGAACACTAAACCATGATCACTTCCTATTGATTTTTCCAAGAAACAAGGATAAAACTTCAAAACTTTAGCAAATATTTTTTTCAAATCGCAAACCATTTCCTTTCTAGTCATCCGCAGCCGAACACACTTGATTATAGTTTCAGAAAACTGGTTGAGTAATTTTAAACAAAACGGAACCGTTGTTTTTGGGTTTCCTTTGACTGTAATTTGTCTTTTAGCTTTTTAAAGTGATTCTAAAAATAGGTAACAAATTCCGTTGAATTCAGTGTTTGACTTAGGACTGATTTAAGTGAGAGTCATGAAGAAGGAGGTCGGCTAATGAAAATATGGCTTCCAATTAGAACTTAGATCGAATTGGATTTCATGTAGGAGGTCACTTACCAGAGTAGTCGCTAAGTATGTTGTGTTGTCTCTCTTTTTAGAGCTCTGAAGAAGAAAGGAAACACTCCTAAGTACGGCCTTATTTTCCACTCCTCATTTATTGGCCGTGCTGACACCAAGAACAAGGGCCGGATATCAAGATACTTGGCAAATAAGTGCTCCATGGCGTCAAGAATTGACTGTTTTGCAGGTATTTGTAACCCTGCTGCTATGTATAGTACACGCCAAACCATCTTCACGGTACCACCTTCTATTCCGCACAACTATAGGTAACATGGTGTGATATAGCGTGCGTGGGGATGCGAATTTTTCCCTCCTTCGTCGGAAACAATAGATTTTTCTGACAAAAGAGGAAAAAATCCCGTTTATGCACAGGGTACATGTGAGGCAGTGACACCCGACCGCATCAGGCGGTACGCAGCTCGTACGAAGTCTTCTCTGATTTGCTGTGAAAACAATAGAACAAACAACAAAACAATGGACCCTAGCCCTGAAAACAATAGAGCTGCGTGATACCAAGGTCCAATGAAATTAGAGGTTGTAAAGAGCCGCGTGGTATGACCGCAAAGCGGCTGCCTCTTGCTGGGCGTTTGGCTCCATGCTGAACGTGTGGACTAGTTTCATTATGGAGCGTTAGTGGATCATTGTGCGATCTGTATTCTTTTCAGCAATTTACTTTAGACGATTCTAGTAAGCCCTTTGAATCAATCTTCCTCAGTGTTTGATTAAGCGTAGAAAAGTAGTTAACCAAAATTCCTTTGAAAATTTCGCTGTTCGTTTTGAAAGATTAATAAAAAGATTGTATCTTTTTTATCTTTTTACAGAAACGCAATCGAGTGTATTCGGTCAGAAGTTACACGATCAGGTGGAGGATCGGCTGAAATTTTACGAGACGGGAGAGGCCCCACGGAAGAACATCGATGTCATGAAAGAAGCCATCGCCGAGTTCGAGGAGAAAAGTCAAGAAACTAACGTAGAGCTGTCCGAAAAGAAGAAAAAGAAGAAGAAAAAGAAGGAGAAGAAAGAGAAGGAACAAACTGCTGAACAGGAAGAGGAGCAAACGACCGTGGATGACTCCACGCTTGTGGAAAATGGCCACGACGAGGGAAGCAGTAAGAAGAAGAAAAAGAAGAAAGAAAAAGGAGAGAAGAGAAAGGCGGAGGAAGAAGTGGAGGAGGAAGCCGTGCCAGCCCCTAGTGAAGAGTCTGGTGAGCCGGGGAAGAAAAAGAAGAAAAAGAAGAAGAGAACTGACGACGAATAATTCATTTATCTACGTTGATTGAGAGAACGCATGTGCGATGTTTGGAACAGGGCATAATAGCGAGACACTAGCTAATTGAGTGGACAACTTTTTAAAATGAACTGATGTATTTCTTAACCTTTCCTTTGTCTGAAGGTGGTCGTAATGTAATTTTGTTTCGTACACTGTAAATGGAAAGTCATTTTCACTGTAAGGTGTTTTTATTTGAGTGTCACCGTTTACACTTTGGTGAAGTTATATAGATATTTGGTTAAGTTATGTAGATATTTTTAGCCTGTTTAAGTCTTTACTTTTTTTTGGAAAGTTAACGAAACGTCGGTAGAATGACTTTTTGTTATAGTTTCTGCATTCTCAAGTCTTTCTCCTAGCACGGAAAGGTCAGGTCCCAAGGGGGAAAACTCAAGAAAAGTCCCAAAATCCATTGCAATGTTTTTGTAAAATACTGAAAAGCAAACAGACAGCATCTTGGGAAAGTAACACTAAAGAGCTTTACACGAGTGATAACGAGGTTTTTTTACGGTTGACCAGTAGATCAGCTTGCCTTCTTGTTTAACTCGAACTTAGGCGTACTTCCATTGAATGGCGTTCACACTGACGTGAAGTGGACTCAAAATGGTCCCTTGGTATAACTGCGCAGTAACTGCGGATCGTCTCTTGACCACACTCCAGTGCTTTACGTGGAGCAACGCAAGTTCGAATTTTGCGTCGTTTTGCGTTAGTTTCACCCATGCGCGATGAAGGTTGTTTTGTGGTGCTACCAACGAGCGTGTGTGTCAAATACGGACGTCAAGGTGTGCGCGGAGGGAGGAAAGAACCTCCACGTTTTCTATTTAGACCCTTGCAAAATCGCTTGTGTCTTCCCCTTGGAAAATCGAGCAAGAAGCCGAATTCGCACGGGTTGAGTATCTTTAGCGAGAGACGTTTTCCCTCCTGTATGGACGACATCTTTCTCCCGGCAAGACGATGCACGATTTGAAAGAGGGACGCGAATGCGCTGCTGTTGGTCAGCGCACCAGATTTTGCGCGAGTTCGGGAAAGGAGGTGTTCGTCGTACCTTCTGGAGAGCGAGACATATCCAAATTTATAGGTAGAGATTTTTTACCCTCTTCCGAAACCGATTCGCTGAAATTCAACTACGTGTTTGATTCAACTGACTCAAAACAGCAGGCCGGATCGCCAATAAAACTGCGAAAATGTGTATGCTGTTTGATTTCATACCTCCTCTAGGTACAGGTGAAAATCGGGGGATATCCCTCAAACGAGATAATGAACCTTTCAAAGATTCCTTTCAGAATTGACGACGAGCAGCTCGCCACTTCACTGAGCTGGAGTTCCCTCCATATACAGTATTTGGTCTGGGTACAATATTTGGTCTTCACTATTTTCATTTTAAAATGTGGTAAGAACAAAAGATTTCAAGTGTCACTATGTTCCTACCACGTTTAGACGTCTTCTGTGATCTATTACTAAACAGACGCACGGCAACATGGAATCTATTTGTTTTACATAATAAAGTTTTTAATGATGACGTAATCTATGCGTCTGTCCCCCATTAGATTATAAGTGAGAACCAATCAAAAAACCTGTATAATTGAGCTTATTGTATTAAAAACATTTATTATGGTTGCATGAGATCTATTGTATTCTAGTCCAGTTCTGCTCTGACAGAGGGAGAGGGGCAGTATCCCCCCAGTTATTCGCTTACATGAAGTGTTCTGTGTCTGTGTGGAGAGAGCATGGGGACGAGCTTGCTCTGCGCTATCACATTTCCTTTCGGATTCAATTTCTTTCTTTTTCGCAGTATAGGTTCTCTATGTTGTGTGGTTTCATTCGTCTTCGCCCTGCATCCTTTACCAATAAGTCCACTCTAACTCGATTTAAGCACAGCATGCGCCTAGTTCAGTTCGTTGAAGCGGGACGGCAGAGAGTTGGGGTCGAGATCAAAGATGGCGGAGATGTGGTTGATGTCAGTGCTGGGGACCCTTCTATCCCCAGTGATATGAGGTCATTCTTGGAAGGCGGAGAGGACATGATGAAGAAAGCTCGGAGGTGTGGAATTTCTTATGAGATCAGTCATACTTTAATGCGTTTGACCACTAACATTCTATTTGAAAATTGTAGTTAAATGCACGCCCCTTCCCTCCCGTTGACGTGCGCCCAACGACACATGCCACCTCTCGGAATGGCAAAAATTCTGCCACTCAGTTTATGGTGGCATTATATAATTTTGTTTGGTGTGGAAGCCCTTTGCTAACGCCTCATAATGTGAGAGACAGTGTTTCTCTTCACAAATTCTTGATATTCCTGTCCCTGTTCCCTAGCTCCACTGCCATCCCCCCTCCCTCCTCCACAGACTTCTTAGGGTCGGAAAAAATCCAATAACTCACATGTCAGCTCACAATCTATAATTCTGCCCAGTGTATCAGATCTGCAGGCCAAGTGATTCAGATTGGTTGCCAATGTGGACACATTTTTATAAAGGGTCATCTATTTTTTCAGGGGAGGGGAGGGAAGGGATTTCCTCATGGAGCCTGCAGCAGGGCTAGGCCCTTGGGGGTAGTACTTGGAAAAGTTTTGGTGGGGGTGTGCCCCTGGGTCTCTGCAACCCTTACCCTATACCAGACCACTTTCAGCTTGTCACCCTGTTCTAGACTAGATGCCAAAAATTCCTACCCCTAGATCCCAGACGAGTTAGCTATCGGTAACTTCAGAAATCTTCCATCCAAAATAAACACATAGTGTTTTCAATGGAAACAATCTGTCGATCAACAAAGTTGCCGTGTTTGAATTTACATTTATTTCCGAGTTTTTCAAACCCATTTTGGTCTAAATAGTCCGGCAGATAAGTGTCAAATCAGGGGTGAGTACTGCACTTTATGATAAAAGCATCAAACTTGGCACTTTAATACTAGACATCATGGGGAACATTTTCAAGATTAGAGGCAACCGGGATATGCTCCGTGTCAGCCAGGAGAGGGTGGTAAAAGTAGTGGGGGTAATTATTCAAAATGGCCACCACCAGCAATACTTCTTTGGTGTGGAAACATACAGCATAATTGTTTAAAGCAAAGTCTGATCATAACGATCTACTGAAATACATTAAAAGATTGAAATAATGCTATCAAAAGTGGCATAGAAGGTTTCTGAGAAAGGAAAATTGAAAAGATAATTCAGAGGTCATAATTATGCAAATTAGAAATTTTAATTAATTCACATTTGATGATTGCATAGTTGTAGCATATTTTTTCACTACTATTGTCTCAAGCTTTACACGAGACGACTATAAATTATGTGTTCTAATTGGTAAAAGAATGCACATCACTGCATTATTTTTGCTGGGGGTTGATAAATGGCCAGAAATGAAAAAAATCGTCTTGAATTAGGTCGAGTTATGGAGTTATTTTTCCTGGGGGCTGATAAATGGCCAGAAATGGAAAAAAAAACAGTCGTCTTGAATTAGTTCTTGACTTATGCAGTTAAAAAATGGAAGCGCTACTGATTGTCCTTTTTTTTGGATCATTAGTTATTTTTTATCCACTTTACCAACCACAAGAGTAACTAAAGAGCCATAGATACCTCGTGCAAATAACTCTACTGTGTGAAGAGGATATGGTTGATACCCGGGTGGTCATCGTGGGTGTTACCTGCATGCACAACTCACTTGTATTGCTAAAAGTATGTGGACATACACACATTTTGTATTCACGAATTTGATTCTGGTACTTGTATAAGAAAACACACTGCAACCGGATATGCAGATTCATTCCTGAAAGCATTAAATGCCAAGGAAACCTTCCATGCACACCAGGTTAACCCTTCTTCTTTATGTAATAGTTCGATGTATCGCATCTAAGGTACAAAATTCTCTCAGCGAGAGACCGAGCTGCGCTGAGTTGTGCAAATACTAAGGGCGCACCATAACGATTGCAGTAACATTTCTGGCAGACTAAAGGAGTTTGACGTCCTCGCCTGGGATAGCTAGATCAACCCATCGTTAAAGGACACTTCTGTTGGAAGACTTAAGAAGTAAAAAATGATATTTTATATCCTAGAATTGCAACGAGGCACGTGTCCTTGGTTTGCACCTAGATGAGATAATAATGCTTAAAGTTGACAAACTATCGAGCAAGTTGTACTCTTAACAGATTGTGCTACTTCATACCGCAGACGATGACTGGTTCCAGACAGTGTTTGAAGTTGGTATTGGCTAACAAACTGGAATGCGGACGGGATGTTTACTCGGTACTTTATGTAACTCGTGTAGTTCAGTGTGTCAAACAATAACAGGTGCATTGCATGCACCATGTACTAGATGCGGCACCATGCCGTGTTTTACGGAAAGAAGAAGGTGCATAGCTAGATCGCTATAGAGTATACTCATTGATGCCACATGTATGCCCGCATTGCATATGCTTGCACAGACAATGTACGCTATTTACAGCAGCACAAGCAGACTTAAAGAATTGGAGCTCATCGCTACTTCCAGTATCTGATAACAAGGTGAATAATGCATGAAAGATGTTTTCAGAGATGTTAGAAAACAAATTACTACTTCATCTTCACAAAAGTCTCTTCCGTAACCCCTCATTTAGACACTGACAAGATACCCAGCTGGCTATTTGTGGGCCTGGTGCTCTTTTAACTGTTCAGTCCAACAAAATTCCGATGTAACTAACAGAACAAATCAGTTAATCGAGATCTGTAAAAGCTATAGACGAAGGAGTAAATTTGCCAATGAAAATCTGTTTTGGAAATTACTGTGCTTGTGTCGTTATTGTGGCTGACTTAAACTGATGAATATGGAAAATAAAAGGACAAGTAACTGAATAAACAACGTGCGTAATGACGTGTTTCTACGGTCTTTTACTGCATCATAGTTCTGCCATGAAACAGTTAAACAGGTAAGCTTGAAAATGGCCACCGAAATTATTGAGGAGAAAACGAAATTGTGGTTAAGTGATCCGACCAGTGTAGTTGAATTAATTAGATATCTAATTTGCATAATTTGACCCAAACTAAAACGATCTCCTGAATTCAGTTAAATCATCCCGAAAAATGTTAATGTTTTGTTTTGATGGGAAATTAAACATGCAGACATAACTAAAATGCCAATTCAACACTGTATCAAGTTAATTTGCTTCATTTTTCCAATAACAGTCTTTATAGTCTGAATGGCAGCCATATTGAAAAATCCCCCCCTTCCCAGCTGCCACAGCTCCTATCCAGATTGCCTCTAATCTTTAAAACGTTCCCTACGATACCTAGTATTGGTGTGACAAGTTTCATGCTTTTATCATAAAGTGCAGAATAGTCTCACCTATCTGCTAGACTAAAATTTCTCACACCACTTTCATGTTACCTGGTAATTGATACCCTATTCTAGACCAAAACTTCCTGATTTCTATACCCTACCCCAGACCAAACTACGTAAAAACCATACCCTTTACAGCCACAAATATACCCATATAGGTTATATATGGGAGTTAAACCCCTCCCCCCGGGGTTAGGCCTGCTGGCTCTACGTTGTTGAAGAATTTTTGTATAAAACTTGCAAGATAAAAACTAGCAGCAACAACAAAATATAAATGTAATGCATCATAATGTACGTCGCATATTGTGTGGCAATTTGAATAAGGAAGTGGGTTAATTTTGGGTGTTAACCTTAGGTTTTTTAAATGCATATATTTTACTTTCAGTGTAGTTGATGGTGGTCAGCATTTCCTAAAGAGAGCAGATATTCAGCTGAAGGCTCCAATTCACAACCCTAACAAACTCATCTGCATAGGAATGAACTATGTCGACCACTGCCTGGAACAGAATGTCCCATTACCCACAGAACCAATCCTGTTCAGCAAGTTTAATAACACAATAACTGACCCAGGAGCACCAATCATATACCCTGAGGAGACACAGGTTTGTTGTTGTCATAGAGTGAGGATGCAGGGGAGGGAACGCAGTTAAGTTTTTTTTCCGGTGGCTCTCCTGTCCATACTGAGGTTCAAACCCTTAACCCTGTCTTCTAGTTGGTTTTGTTGAAAGAGTCCCCTTCCATATTTACTGTACCATCTGAAAGGACAGTTGCTCCCCTTTCTTATGCCTCAAAGACAAGCCAAAAACAGTGGATTATCTACATGTTATGTGTGTACACATAGGTTTATATTTTTCATGAACTTTCAAGGGCTCCAGGCATTTGTATATTGTTGCATTTTTTTTTTGCCAAACTTGTGCAAACTAAGTACTTAGATTTAGTTACATGTACCTTCCCTTTCACTTCACCATTTATAAAATTATTGTCAACTTTTTTAATTCTAAAGGTCAAGAACAATTTTCCTTTCCCTTTGGTATACTACAAGAGAGTACTCTAGTATCGGGATATTATTGAATTATTTTATTGAATTTGACTGTATTATTTTCTTGTAGGAACTGGATTTTGAAGTGGAACTTGCTTTTGTTATTGGGAAAACTGGGAAAAAGATCAAGGTAAAGTAATGTAGTTTTTTGTTGTCAAAGTCAGCCAAGCATTCCCATCGTTGACAGACTAATGAATCCAATACTGGAGAATTGATGCCATTCGTTGATCGAATAATTTATTCATGAAATGAAAATCCAATATTCAAATTGCACCTCAATTCAATAATCGAATGTTGATTTCATTAATGAACAGAAGCCTTGCCATATATTTCTTCCTGAAATGCCAAATTTCAAGTTTGTTTTTAGTGTAAAGTGCAAAATGAGATTGTAAAATAACACAAAGGTTGCATGTCACAGCCAAACAACAAGGATCAATCGATCAATCAAACTGGTAAGCTTTTGCAAATATTCACAAGTATTATTTAACCAAAACGGCAAATATCAAACGTATGTACCAACGCCGGCAGAAAAAGTAATGTTCAACATTCTATACTAATGGTGTGTTTTTGCAAAAATTAGACTGTGAGCAGTCTCTCTTTTGCTCTATAATCCCTGTCGGAGGAGCGGCGAGAAAGTGAGTGCGATATTCGAGCCGCAAGCCACGAGCCCCGAGCCGCGAGTAGCATGGGCGGGAGAGTGAGCGAAGAGCGAAAAGAGAGACTGCCCTGCTTTCATACTGCATTTCTGAAGCCCGGCACTCTGGTGACGGAGTATTTTGATTGGTCGGTCAATGACCCGATGGCGCGTATCTGTCATCATCACTTGGAGACATGCAGTGCGCCAAAGGCTGCCGTCAATACGCAACAGGAGGAAACATATCAAGCTCCTAGACACCAAAACTCGCAGTTTCAAGAGGAGTTATTCACACATTTGACTGAAGCCGAGTTCAGCAATCTATTACACGTTAAGTAGCTCTGAAGGAGCTACAACTTCAGTTTCTTGACGAAATGGGTCTATAGATCACACTCCGTGATGCGAAACACAACATCCTGCAACAGACTTTTTAAGACAATGAGCCAGGCGCGGCGTTATAAACAAAGAAACTCGTCATGTTGCGGATAATATTTCAGATCCTTTATTGTCAGAAATTTAAACATAAGAGGCTGGAAAACCTATCAAGTCCGTAAACGAGCCAAATTCAACGATCGCAGCATTAAAAAGTCACTTTACAGACGATCAAAGATCAGATTTTACTGAGAATTACAAATGAACAGGCGTAAAGCCACAGGAGTCCATCATACAAATATCAGATATGACCTTTATACAGTAACGGTCTGTAAGCCGTGCCTTGAATTTTAACGGCTCTACTCAGTTAACGAACACTTACACAAACACGGACAAAATCCGACCCAGATGGCTAATCAGGATTTTTTCTTCGCCCCGTTCAATACAGGCTTCTTTGGTGTGGAACTGTTCATCACATCTTCCCAGCTTTGAACTTGAACGCTTCGATCGATTCGCTAGACTGCGAGCAGTCTCTCTTTTGCTCTAAAATTCGCGGGAAAAATTTGACACCGGCGTATCATGTTCGAAAATGGGCGTGTTATGTCATTGATGTGAACTGTCAAAGGGCTTCAGAAATGCAGTATGAAAGCAGGGCAGTCTCTCTTTTCGCTCTTCGCTCACTCTCCCGCCCACGCTACTCGTGGCTCGTGGCTTCGCCGCTCGCCGCTTGAATATCGCCCTCATGACTTTGCCGTTCATCCAGCACGGATTTTAGAGCAAAAGAGAGACTGCTCGCAGTCTAGCAAAAATTAGAATACTAAAATAACTTACCAGTTCTTTATTCAAATCCGCCATGTTTGCCAGTCGCACTCCATTCCATATTTGGAATACCTTTTGTCCATTAATCTAATCAACATTCCATTATTGAATCGAGGCTCAATTAAAATTTTTGATTACTCATTTCATGAATGGATTGTTCAATCAACGAACGGGATCAATATTCCATTAACGAATTCATTAGTCCATTAACGACAAGAACGCCTGACTGACCTTAACTGTAATGGCCATCAATTAATATGCAATTAATGCTATGTTATTTAAACAATTTATTTTCATTGAACTGGGTTAACCAAACACAGATGATTTTCATATCAGGTGCATTGTTAAAATAAGTGCCTTTAAAGATATCTTAGGCTTAGCCAACACGCAGCTGAATGATATTGTTGTGAGGAAGGTTAATTTTGTTAATAGCAAATATATCAAAATTCTACAAACCCATGTTTTTATCTTCACTCATTGAAATGGTATGGACTGCACAAGTTTGTACATTTCAATTTTACCCCATGCCATTTTTGTTGACCATTTATATGGTAATAGGACTGAGTGGAGTCAAATTTGGTCTGTAATTGCACTAACCTTATGTCTAGTGATTAACGAATCGGACAACCGTATAGCGGAAGTCTAATTTCTTTAATCGATATTACAGACTGAATTGGACAATATGAAGTCCTGTTACCAATTAATCATATCTAGAACAAGAATTTGGTAAAGAAAAAGGAGAAAAACTTTTTGGAGAAAGAAAGACAACAGTTTTTAATTAGTTGTGAGATACTTAAAACAGAACTTAGTCAAGTGGAACTTTGCCATTACAGTGGGTGCACTTGTACACACTGGGTGCACTTACAGTGGGTGCACTTATACACTACTTGGGCATGATGGGTGGTGTCCAATCGGCAAGCCGGCAAGCCTGATTTTTTCAGGCTTTCTTTTCGCAACTGCATAAGTTGCGTTAATAACTGCGAGGATCTTCTTTACATTTATTTCTTCATTCCGCAGTTCAAATATATGAATTTCATATATTCATAATTTTATCTTCATCTTTCCCAGGTATATTATGAACCAATTTAATGACAAGCTCCCAGTTGGCTTGATAGCTCAATTGGTTAGAGCGCTGCACCGGTATCGCAGAGGTCAGGGTTCGAATCCTGGCAAGCCTGATTTTTTCAGGCTTTCTTTTCGCAACTGCATAAGTTGCGTTAATAACTGCGAGGATCTTCTTTACATTTATTTCTTCATTCTGCAGTTCAAATATATGAATTTCATATATTCATAATTTCATCTTCATCTTTCTCCGGTATATTATGGACCAATTTAATGACCAGCTCCCAGTTGGCTCAATTGGTTAGAGCGCTGCACCGGTATCGCAGAGGTCAGGGTTCGAATCCCGGCAAGCCTGATTTTTTCAGGCTTTCCTTTCACAACTGCATAAGTTGCGTTAATAACTGCGAGGATCTTCTTTACATTTATTAATATATTTATAGTTTGAAATGCGATGTACACATATATATTTTATTTATGTTTTTTACTAGTGTAAGGAGGGAGATAAACTAGAAAGGGATAACCTCCTTTATCTCCTTTTCACTTTTTCATGATTAAAATTGTGAATAAACAGTTATTATTCTATAATATCAAGTCGTCTAACCACAATAATGCCATTACGCCTCCACATATTTTGTCAGTATAATCAATCACTCTAAAAGTTACTTTCCCAAGACTCTTGACAAGTTTGTTTTCAGGAGAGTGAGGCCATGGAATATGTAGCAGGATACACAGTGGTACATGATGTCAGTGCTCGCGATTGGCAACTAAAGAAGAATGGAGGACAGTGGCTAGTTGGGAAGACGTTTGACTCATTTTGTCCAATTGGTCCAGCTATAGTCACCAAGGATTCCTTGTCAGGTATTGAGCGAATGCATCAAAGTAACTGGAATAGCTCCAAATTAGCTCTGTTTTGGCATATAGACTGGTTATTTGTGTCAGAACTTTTAAGTTCTGTGCTTATTGTGTGACCCGAAGGAAAATTAGCTTGTTACTTGGAGAATGGATGATTTTTTTGTCATACATTTGTTGGAAAAGAAACAAAAAAATCAACCAGATTTCTTTGAACGGTTCATTAAAAATGAGTAAGTAATAAACTCATTCATCAGATCTAAGCCTTCAGGACAAAACGAGATATACATATATGTTTCTTAATTGATAACTAGTCTGTATGCTGAAGAATAGCTTGTTTGGAGTAATTTGGATTTCAAGGGTGAAATCATCACTAGACAAGTGTAACTTCTACAACTTCTTTTTTTCTAAAAACCCAAATTTTGGATTTATCAACTGAGTTGATAAGGTAGATTGGCCACCGTAAAGAGATTGAAAGCTGACGTTTCGAGCGTTAGCCCTTCGTCAGAGCGAATCAAGGAATTGTGGGTTGCACATTGTTTATATGGGGAGTGGTGGAGCTACGCTATTGGTGGGAACATGGCAACGTGAAAAACAAGAATAAATTAGTTGAATGAAAAGCGTTCGTTGATACTGTGGGGATTAAGTGTGCCGATTTGAAAAATGAAGTTTTGTTCTAGATTTTTACGGCTTTTTGCGTTACCCTGGTGTAGGGAAAGGCCGCAGATCGTCATGTGTTGGCTAGAATGATTAGGGAGATTGAAATGTCGGGCGACTGGTTTGGATGCATCCTTGTCATTCTTCCAACCTCTCGTAGGTGTTCACGGAAACGGTCGCCTAGACTCCTCTCTGTTTCGCCAATGTATATCTTTTTGCACAAAGTGCATGTTATGCAATAGATAACATTTGCGGAGGTGCATTCCATTTACACTCACTTACCATCCACATAACCTCGCAGCCAAAAACATCATTTTAAAGAACTTTAAGTTACTCCAAAATGTCGATGAAACAGGAAGAATCTTTTCACAGCCTCCATTGTTTCATTCAAACGCGACAAAAACATAGGGAACTTTCTAGTTAGAAGTGTACTTAAATCTGATGATCAACCGGGTACTTTTAAATGCGCGCGCAAACGATGCAACACTTGTCCTTTCATTCACAATGCGGACAAAATAACAGGACCCAAGCGATCGATTAAAATCACCGATCGCTTCACATGCACCTCCGCAAATGTTATCTATTGCATAACATGCACTTTGTGCAAAAAGATATACATTGGCGAAACAGGGAGGAGACTAGGCGACCGTTTCCGTGAACACCTATGAGACGTTGAAAGAAATGACAAGGATGCATCCAAACCAGTCACCCGACATTTCAATCTCCCTAATCATTCTAGCCAACACATGACGATCTGCGGCCTTTCCCTACACCAGGGTAACACGGAAAGCCGTAAAAATCTAGAACAAAAATTCATATTTCAAATCGGCACACTTAATCCCCACGGTATCAACGAACACTTTTCATTCAACTAATTTATTCTTGTTTTTCACGTTGCCATGTTCCCACCAATAGCGTAGCTCCACCACTCCCCATGTAAACAAAGTGCAACCCACAATTCCTTGATTCGCTCTGACGAAGGGCTAACGCTCGAAACGGCAGCTTTCAATCTCTTTACGGTGGCCAATCTACCTTATCAATTCAGTTGTTAAATCCAAAATTTTGTGTTTCACATCCCCACCGACGCAGCACCACAGTTTCTTTAGAAACTGACCCCCTTGTTCTTTTTTCTACCCTCCTTACACTAAGCCCTTCAGTTCTCTTGAAAGAGCAACAAACACTGGGGGGGCAGATGGGTAAATTGTAGCCAAGTACGTTTTTACAGTGTAGGAAGCCAAGTAGTGAACCCAATTCGAAGCCCTTTTTATCCAGTAGAACCCACATAACAGTCTGGCAATTTGTAACTATTTTCTAGATCATAGAATATGTGCACTAGACCTAGATCATAGAATATGCGCACTATAAGTGATAAATATTAGTATTATTATTATTATTATTATTATTATTATTATTATTATTATTCTAGATCCTCATAAGCTGGGTATCCGTTGTCGTGTTAATGGAAATGTCATGCAAGACTCAAACACAGAGAATTTGGTGTTCAAGACAGAGGCACTAGTTTCTTTTATTTCAAGGTACGGAGTGCGAAATTAAAGAAATATTATCAAGTTAAATGTGTTATGCTGAGGATTCAAGAGCACATAACACACAGTGTTCAGTGTGTAAAGGGAAATAGAGTTAAGGAAGACATGTTTGAACAGTGATAGAACATAAAATAATTTTTTACAAGTTATGTTTTAGTTAGTGGTGTGGGAAAATTTGGGAAAACTTACATGACATGAAATTTCTCTAAAGTTTCTGATTGCCCCCCCCCCCCCCCCGACTCTTCCCTCACCAGCTTCATGAGCCCAGCCCTGTAATGAAACAAGCTCCCCATCCCCATGCACGGAAATAAATGCCAAAATTATCAGTACTGTACACAGATAAAATAAATGATCACTGTCAAAGCAAGGCTTACGTTTATAACTTAAATGCCAAGATAAGCTTGTATGACTCAAACAATGCCATGGTTAAGTTAAGACAAGTGTATCCATGTCATTTTCACATATTTGTTGCATTTTTGTCTGTAGGTTTATTACACTGATGCCCGGTGATGTAGTCATAACAGGAACTCCACCTGGTGTTGGTTGTTTCAGAAAGCCCCCTGTTTATCTCAAGGTGAGTAAGTGTTCTGTCCAGATACACAAAATTTTGGATTTATTAACTGAGTTGATAAAGTAAGTTGGCCACCGTAAAGAGATTGAAAGCTGAGGTTTCCCCTTGACGAAGGGCTAACGCTCTGATGAAGGGCTAACGCCCAAAATGTCAGCTTTCAATCTCTTTACAGTGGCCAATTTACGTTATCAACTCAGTTGATAAATCCAAAATTTTGTGTTTCACGTCCCCACCGATGCAGCACCGCAGTTTCTTTAGAAACTAACTCCCTTGTTTGTTCTGTCCAGATAGTCTGATCAGTGATACCAATATGGTAACTTAGGTAGGGCAATTACAGTCGTCATTAGCTTGTGTAGGAGGCACTGAAAGGTGAGGGAGAGCGGGGGGGGGGGGGGGGGGGTTGCGAGTGTAAGATGTGAGCATGGAGCACAAGGGAAGGGAGAAGGTGGCGCCTGCTACCACACCATCGTTTGTCTGGTAACTTGCATGGCAGGCACTAGCCAAGGAGAGAAGCAAGCAACATAGAATAGATTGTTACAGACCACTTAGGTGTGGTTTACATGTACAACACAAGGATGAGAATAAGTGCACTTGAAAACTCAGGTATATGTTCACACATGTGAGAAGTACATCAAAGAACAAAGGAACATACACAGATGCAGGAATAATTGAAGTCCGTTATGGCAGATGCTGTTTGCTTGTGTTTGCACTTGCACTTGTGCTTGTTGTATTCTGCTTTATGCAGACGATGTAATGATGCAAATAATTCCGCTGACCTTTTCTTGTGCTTGTGACTGCTTTCTCTCAATCTTGCGCCGCCCATCTTGTGCCAATAATTGCTTTATTGGGCTTATATATGTGTAGAAATGGCTCAAGACATACATTTAGACCAAGCTTTGGTTGGTGCTTTTCAGTGACTCGATTCCTGTAGTTTCAAAATCACGCTAATAATTGTTGTATATATAAAACACTTCAGTTACTCGTAATGACAGCGACAACCAAGTGACCTCTAAAAACCGGAAAGCCCCAATCCTAAAACCACGAATGTGTGTATGTTCAAGGGCACAAAACGAATGTGTATAAATAGGATTCCTACTCAAAGCTTTTGAAGTAGACAGATACTGCTGCTTGTCCAACAAAGATTAAATGACATTGCCACCAAGATAAATTTCTTAATGTTTTCTTTGTACAACGTTGCTGAACGGCATAGGTCCTGTTTCTATTCTGTTGAACTTGTACAACATGTATAACATAATTCTTAACATAACATGATGCACTGTTCAGCATCTGTTGAATAGTCTAAGTTGCAACATTGAATCACTTTGTAGTGGCTTATGTACCTTATGTAAACTCAGTAAATAGCAAGTTGAAAGTGGCAACATTTGTTGACAAACAAAATTAATGTTAAACCTCGTGTCACTGGCTTACGCCTCGGTCAAATGCATTCAACACCAGTCAACAATGTTGAATAGTCTACGACTTTGTTGTACGTTGCTGAGCAAGGTGGCCAAACCAATTCAACATCTCGATCCAACATTGTTCAACATTGTTGAATTATATTGCACGTGCCAGCCAAACAAATTCAAGCCTGAATTTTTCCAGGTTGTTCTTATATCTTAAACTGCAATGGTCGTCATTATTTCATGAATTCAACATCGTTGTTCACATGTACATCTGAGAACAAAAGAGATTTCGAATGGTATTGGATCGAGCGTTTGGTGGCATGCAATCAAACATCGTTCAACGGTATTCAGTATCGTTCAACATCATTTGAAGGATACTGAATATTTGTTTGGATACTCGATACTCGATACTTGTTTGGGTGGCCAAACATGTGTAGCATAAGGAATTTAACTGTGTTGAATTGTATTCAGTGGTAATCTTGAACCTGTTTGGCGGAGGTGTCAGGTGTCAGGACATTTAACACACATCAACATTAATGTGTGGTTTTAATTGTTGTTGTTGTTTTTTTTCAGAGGGGAGATGTAGTGCAATGTGAAATTGATGAAATAGGATGCATTTCAAACACAGTCCAGTAGAGGACTATAAAAGATCTTCTAGTAACATTGTCACCAGGTGCAGGAAAATCATAATTATGGGGGGAAATGCAATAATTGCTATTAGTATTTACTTTAATTTTTACAATTTCGATGAACATTTTTTTGGCGATAGAAAATATACGGATCAACGTTAACACGTGAAAACAAGCCTGTATGAGAGAATGCTGTGGTTTTTGCGTAATTTAATTCTGAGCAAAATCGTTACTTACCCTTTTTCCACCGAGCTCTTCATTCGGTAGTATATGCATTTACTCCACCCGTGGTAGACAGAAGCAGACAAAATGCTTATGCAAAGAAATAACTCTTTGAATTAGGATTTTGAAGAGCTGAGATGCAGGCAGTTAAAAATGGCCACATTAAAGTATACAAATTAAGAGGAGGAAAAATCATCAGACCAGGGAAATTGTTTGAAGGACTGACACTTCAATAAAGCCCAGTGCTTCAGCCGATTGACCATACATGAAATAACGGAATGCCATACAGGACAATAATTTTGTCTTTCATCAGGTTGGAAAGGTAACAGAGAGAAATCGTTTGAAGTTCCTTTTCTCAAATTTTTTATTACATAAACATAAATGTGCCACTTGCATGTTTGTTAGTTTACTTAACTATCTTATACTCTTAAAATAACCCAGGTAGCTTTATTTTGTGATAACAATAAAAATATATTTATTATGAAACCCTTATCGCCTGTCCTTTTTTTCTGCAAACCACAAACCCCGCCACCTTATAGATCCGCCACTGTGATTGTTGTTTTCAAACATCAGGCAAGCTTGTTACTCCTACAACCGCTGACACGTACAGTAAGTAAGCTTTAGTACATTACGCTTTGTTTTCCTCTTCATAGTCCCCAGTCGCTTCTTTAAGCCCCGGTTAAATGATCAAACATTTTCGTTCAACATCGTGTTTGTCGCACAAAATTTTCAGTGGCTAAAAAGGCAACCAATGTTTGACCAAACATCGGACAATGGAGAGCCATTTAAAGGCAAAGTTGAGAGAGGCGGCTAAACAGGAAAACATGCAAGTTCTTCCAACACGATGTTGAACGAAAATATTAGACCGTTTAGTCGGGGCTTTACTCTTACGTGCCGCAATGACATGTGTATCCCCAGACACATATCACTAGTGACATGTGTATCCCCGGTAGGGATACCCGTATCACTGAGGTGAAAACTAGTTCATAACCCATGACTGCAAGATACTTGCGGCAAAGCATTCTTAGTTTATGTGGAGGATAGACCTTTCGTCTCGTGAAAATGAAACTATTCTGCGTGTCATTGGATGTTCTGGATATTCTAACGGCTACTCTTGATGGGTCGATGTGTTCGGGGTTACAGATATCACGGGGATACACATATCACTTAGTCTAGTGATATGTGTGAGGGGATTCACATCACGGGGGTACACAGCACTGCGATAGCGGAAATGGCCGCTCGCGCTTCTCGCTCGTTCCCAAGGTCCTGCTCTTTGTGGCGTTCATATCCCGCTTGATTCAGAAGAGAAGAGCCGGAGGAGGCGGCGGTTTTCTAGAATTTAAGCATCCTAAATTCCCAATAATAACGAGAGGACCAGAGGGAGGGCTATTAGAGATGACAAGGAATAAGCAAGGTTTGATGAGTCCAAAAAAAGATTTGGTGACTCATTTAAAAGTTTATTCTCAATAATGTAGAAAAACATCCATCCTGCTATTAATCTTTATTATGACACAAATGTCACTTCAAAGCTATATTTTCTACCGTTTGCATGTTTGTTAGATGACATGAATGTCGAAGTTGGATGTCTCAGTGAATGTCTTAGTCCACCTTCATTTGTGACAATTTGCCAATCGATTTACATTTGCCATTCGTAATGCAGGCACTTACCATTAAACAGGCCTCCGGTATAAAATAGAATTTTGAAACAATTCAATAATATTTTACTTCCCTGAAATGTTTATTAAGTATTAAACAGGGAATTTACAGCAATAAATTAAAGCCACGGGCTTGGTGACGAGTTTAACGTAACTAAAGTTACAGCACATTCTAATGCGAGAAAAACAGAAGAGGACAAATTACCAGCTCCTATGTGAACTGATATCATGACATACGGCAGAGAACAAAGAACTAATGTCAACTGCAGCCACATTGCAGTGAACACCGCCTTTTTGTATCGTGCAATGTTCATTGGAATTGTTTGTCTCTGTTGTCCTTCAACATTGTCTTGTACTTGATTTTGATTTTGACGTAGCGTCAGGAAAATCTGTTTAAAAGTAAAGGGAGGTTACTACGGACAGAATGGTACAACTGCACGGACGCAATTAGAGCCTTGAACGAAGTTCCACAGGAACAAAGAGGAACCGACAATACACTCAGGTGACAATAGTGTGAAGGGGTGTTCTCGAGCTTCTCCTTGGGGAATTAAGAGCTACTCGCTTGCTGCTGCGAGAGGACCGTTTCAAACTTGAGTACACATCATTAGACAAGACTTACTCTTCCTTCACTCTTTAATGAAGTCTTCTTCAGCTTTCTTCTTCGTCTCCAACTTACAATGTTCTATGTATATGAGGTGGTGTCTTACAATTCTGTGTGTGTGAGTGTGGTGTCTTACAATTCTGTGCTATTTTTATAGTTTGTCTTGGTATTAATTAGATGCTAATAGTTTGACAACAATCTGACAAGATAGAAACTAATTATCATATAATTAAAACGAAAAGCTAAGTTTGCTTGAAAAGTTTTTACGATGTTAAAGAAGCAACATACTAGATAAATGAATAACGATATGTATACTACAACTTACAAAGTTCTTTTTGCCGGTATAGTTTTAATGTAAGATTATGTTGTTATAACTAGAAGGTAACGTTTAAACTTACTTTAATTGCAAAACAAGGACAACACCCTATTCATATTCGTGGGAACTTATCTAAACCTAAACGTCAAAGTTTGTTATAACTAATTAGTGAGCGGTTGCAAAAACACTTTTAAAACTTTTTAGAAAGGAAACTTATCTCTATTGAGGAAAGTCGTGTCAAAACTGCAGTCAGGGTGTCTTGACCACTAAAAGCAATTTGAAAGATATGTCATTTGGTAGAGAATTGAGCGCTGCCACTAAAAGGTTGTATAAGTATGTCTTAAAATTAGTTATAAGCTTATCTTACTGTTATTGATTAGCAGAACTTTCTAGAACCCATAAAACTGTTTACTTTCTATTAAACCTAAAATAACTTGCAATTCGTCCTGTGACATTACCCCCCTCTTTAGATCGAATGTCCTCATTCGTCAGTGAAACTAAGCTAAGATATAGGTAAATAGGTTATACACTTTCGTAATTTCTAGGTAAACAACAGAGGTAAAATGAATTATTTCGTTTCTTTATACTCGTCTATCTTCTTGACTCGAAATAGGGTTTCTTTTAAGATAAGGCTTTTTTAGTGAACGGCCGCCGCCGTGTCATTTCCACGAAATTCGGGAATAGTGTAGCCAGTTTCAAACAACTTGACACCGACAAAATCCCGAAGATACAATGAATAATATTATTTCTCCATCTATCTGGCGGTTTTGCTTCCCTGGAAATCTCATAGATATAAGGAGGTGGGAATTCTTTGTGGGAAGAAAATTCGGTGATCGGTACCGTCTCACGATCCCCTTTACAAGATACATGCGGACCAAAGGTTTCATTGTCTTCTGATGTGCTTAACAGTATTAACCACAGCAAAATACATGCCCAGATAGTTTGGTTGAGCCCAAATGTCGTTTTCACTTGTTTAATAATTGTTGCTTGCGAACCATCATGACTCAAAAACAAAACACGTTCTGACGAAGAACTGAAATTGCATTGGCTAACCGAATTATTCTTGTATCTGTGCATCTCGTCAGCAAATTTGTAATATTTTATAACATTTTGGGAAAACTTCCAACTTTTGTCTCGAAATTCTGAAATCTGTACTTTATTACTGACATTGGGGATATTTGTTATATTTTTGTAGTGAACAATTGCTGACAAAGATGAACAATTTTTCTGTTTTGGGGAATTTTCTGTGAACTTGCCAAATGCAATATATTTTTCTTGAGCTTCATCAAGCTCTCGAGCTTCTTGATAAACGGTAATCTTTACTTCATTCACAAAAGGTATCACTTCAGCAGTATTAATATTAACACAATATAATTCTTCGGCTTTGTCTTCTTTCATGAAAACTTGAGCTAAGTTTCCATCAAATAACTTTGGTGCGGTCATAACTGGGCAAATATTATCAAAACGGATTTCATCCTCAACGGAATTGTCTACAGCATTTCTTCTAAGGAGGTTCCATTCCTCTTTCAACTCATTTAATTTCGTTTTCATACCCGAGGTACCTGAATTGGGTTGGGGAGTAGAATTTGGATCCTTTTTATGAGACGTAGAGGCACATTTATCATGATCAGCTGACATGCGACCATCCGCTGGAGGAAACTGAAAATACTTGTCGAAAGAACAATCGGCATTTGATATCATTTCATCGACGAAAACGTTATGCTGAGCTAAACTGACTGCTTCGTAGAAAGATTTGGGACTCTTCATCAATACCACGCGTTTAATATCATCGCGAAGGCCATTCGCAAAGACAAATAATTTAGTTTCGTCGTCGATTTCGAGTAATTGGGCCCTTTCGTCAATAAAATCAATATAATCTTGTAAAGACTCTGAAATACCTTGTCGTTTTAACTCCAGTTCTTCGCGTAAACGAAATCTGCATTCATACGACAGAAATCGAAAAATAAAAGCTTTTTCAAGATCAAAAAAATTATCACGTACTTTATCTGGTAAAGAGTAATACCACGTTTGTGCCACACCACGGAGGAAAAAAGGAAAAATACGCGCGGCTTCAAATCCATGTGGCTCAAAACCTTTAACAATCAGAAGGTTTTGAAATCGAATGAGCCAATTTTTGACATTCTCGTTCTCATAACCGTAAAAATAGTCTATGTTAGTACGATAATAAGGAAACATTATTCTATTCCTAGCTCAATTAATAGTATACAGTAGGTAAATTCTGGCCTAACTGATAAACTAGAAATAACTTATATAAGAGTAAGACCTTAAAGTGTTGAACAGGACTCGAAAGAGTCTGTTGTCTTGAGAACTAGGCTTCAGAGTTTTGCATCATTTTGTCTTCAGTTTTTATCCTCATCCGCAGCAGCTGAAAAGTCTTTTGACTGAGCGAAGATGATTTCGCCAAAGTCATTTCTCACAGTCCGCTTGCAAGTGGGATCATCGGGCTTGGAGAACACCAGTTTGGTGGTTGCTTGGGAGGCTTGGGATGCCGTCTCGATTGGAAGCGAAGCACCAGTGAGAAGCTGATGTGAAGGTAGCTGCTAGTTTTGCACCGGTGTTAAAGGAGATCTGCGAGCACTCTGACTTGCCATAAACGGTCTGTTTGCCAAAGGATCGGTCCGTTCTCCACCAGTGTGAAAAGGTGGGATCTCGAGCTTCTCCTTGGGGAATTAAGAGCTACTCGCTTGCTGCTGCGAGAGGACCGTTTCAAACTGAGTACACATCATTAGACAAGACTTACTCTTCCTTCACTCTTTAATGAAGTCTTCTTCAGCTTTCTTCTTCGTCTCCAACTTACAATGTTCTATGTATATGAGGTGGTGTCTTACAATTCTGTGTGTGTGAGTGTGGTGTCTTACAATTCTGTGCTATTTTTATAGTTTGTCTTGGTATTAATTAGATGCTAATAGTTTGACAACAATCTGACAAGATAGAAACTAATTATCATATAATTAAAACGAAAAGCTAAGTTTGCTTGAAAAGTTTTTACGATGTTAAAGAAGCAACATACTAGATAAATGAATAACGATATGTATACTACAACTTACAAAGTTCTTTTTGCCGGTATAGTTTTAATGTAAGATTATGTTGTTATAACTAGAAGGTAACGTTTAAACTTACTTTAATTGCAAAACAAGGACAACACCCTATTCATATTCGCGGGAACTTATCTAAACCTAAATGTCAAAGTTTGTTATAACTAATTAGTGAGCGGTTGCAAAAACACTTTTAAAACTTTTTAGAAAGGAAACTTATCTCTATTGAGGAAAGTCGTGTCAAAACTGCAGTCAGGGTGTCTTGACCACTAAAAGCAATTTGAAAGATATGTCATTTGGTAGAGAATTGAGCGCTGCCACTAAAAGGTTGTATAAGTATGTCTTAAAATTAGTTATAAGCTTATCTTACTGTTATTGATTAGCAGAACTTTCTAGAACCCATAAAACTGTTTACTTTCCATTAAACCTAAAATAACTTGCAATTCGTCCTGTGACAATAGAGACAATCCAAAAAACTACAACAACCAAATAGGTTCGCTTCAAAGTTACAACTTGTCTGTATCGCAGCCCAAACAACAGGGCGAGAAGTCTGTCTACACTTATTGCAGACAACGTTGATAAAGAAACTGAACACAACATAATGCCTGTCAAGTTAAACGAGGCTGATGCACAGCGACACAACAGCTTGGACGGTGGATGAAGGGAAGATTCCTTGTGAAGGGCGACTAGGATCAAAGTATTCCCCAGAAATGCAGTAATGGACAGAAAAATGTTAAGACTGAAAGTAATATCAATATGTATTCTAGGTATACAAAAGAAGTTAACCCCGTTCATAAACATGTATAAAGAAGATTTTCTTTTATCTGCTTTGCGAAATGTAAGTTCTCCAGGGTTATAGGTCGCGGATTAAGGACCCATATAAAAAAATTGTTGATATTTTTCAAGAGTCAATAAAACAAAAGTTTCAAACTCTACAGCAAATTCGTTCACAACCGCAGAAACGAGTTCATCTGTAAACTTGTTTTTCAAAAAACACGTCCTCCCGTTGCGCTTTATCTATACACAAGCTCAGTGAACATGACCAGGTAATTTACGGAGCCGCAAAAGTTAAAGTGCTACTATGATCTAAAATTCACCTTCTCTTTTCTCTTAAGTTTTCGAAAGTATGTCTGTTAAGTAATCACCATTCCAAAATTTACGCTCAAATTCCAAAGGGAACTACGATTATTTTAGCCGTAATTTTCGGGTTCCCTTTGCCGCCATTACTTGATTCAAAAATGTCCGTGAAGAGTTGGGTCGAGTTGGTTCGACAGCACCGTGACGTCATGTTATCATCCCATTTCTATCAAACATGGCCGCTTGACTTGGCTGAAGGCCGATCTCGCATAAACAAAGCTATATCTTTATGTTGAAGTGGTTGCAGAGCACGATTTCAGGATAAAGCTCTCTACACACACACGAGAAGATATCAGCTGCTTAGCTGTTTCCCAATGGGGAAAGAAACAGTCTCAAAAACCGGAATTTTGATGCACAAATCGTTTGCTGGTAAGAACTCATCATTCCGATTAGATATGTCTGCATGAACTGATTTGTCTCTCAACTTCAGGAGAATTTCAGACGCCGAGTACGGGCAACATTTATTTGAGGACCAGTCTTCGAGGTTAATTTAAAAAATTGATTAGAACGGTTCAAAAACAATTCCGGCCAATTATTTGTTTACACTTCGATGTCCTTTTTTCACTCCTTCCTCGGAATGTGGTGAAGTCGTCGCTCTATATTACTGTGATCGTGATCACTTTTTGTCCTATATCGCTGAGATCACGTCTTCGGCTCTTTAGTTTCTAAAGTTTTATTTCAAGCTGACAAAGTGAATGAAAAATTTCATGTCAGGTTAAGAGTAAGCTACAGGGAAGATGGAGATAGAGAGAGAGGGTACCTTGATAAGTTCTAAATTGTCATTTTGATCTAGCTGAGAAAGTAATCTTTCACCAAATGTAAATGCCATGTAATTTATTAAAGTACCATAATAAAAACAGAACTTATCCTTGGCTATTTGTTCATAATAATTTGTGCTTGTTGTGTCACTGGACATGCTAAAATGAATATTTCAAGGTTTTAAGCCTTGGCACTCTTATTGCACTTATTCAAATACAACAATGCTGTACATACTAGATTTAGAACAAGGTAAATATATATAGGATGATATGTATTGTCCTTGAAACAGAATAATGAATTTTTTTACCATTGGGCTACTTTTTAATGTAGTCAAAGCTCTCCTTGCGACCACTCTGGTAAGCAACTGGCTCTAGTTACAAGCATGATTGTTAAACCCTGTTTGATTTGTCTCAAAGTCTGTAATCAAAAGCTCTCGTAAGCAACCGCTCCCGTAAGTTACTGCGACGACTTCTGTGAAATACCGACTGGTCTTTTCCGTTGTTCTTAAGGTCACATAAGCGACCACTCAGTCAACGCTTCAATAAAAGAATTCACCTCTATGTCAAATCTAGAGTAACACACAACAAAAGCGCTAATGGCTCGTTGGCCTGTACTTTCGCACGCCTCTTCTGTGATAGGCAAGAATAAATAATTTAATATTATTACTACAATACTGTTAATAACCATTAACAAAACCCAAGCTTTGTGCTTAAAGCTCTGGTAAGCAACCACCCTTTATAATGCTTGTCTTATCACGTGGTCGCTTTCAAAAGCCCATTCTCATAAGCTTTCAGCTCCAGTTGTGACCACTTTTCTGAATTCCCAAGGCAGTCACTTATGAGAGCTTCGACTGTATTAAAGCCAGCAAAACAAAGGGAACTGGTGCTCTGCCCCTCATCAAAACATTACTAATTAAAAGCACCTAAATATACAGGTTGATGGGTTTCTCACATCATTTTCTGCTGATAAGGTCACATGAAATGCCCATTTACAGTGTGACCAATGCTACCAGGGCCATCAATTCAATCAAGGTGTCTTGTTTGTCTAACACAGTTGTTATGCAATACTGTTAAAATGGAGGAGCTGAGGTCCCTGACTAGTTTGTACACAGTGAAAACTAATCAAATGGGACAGCAGCAGCTTAGCTTGTGAGCTTTCACAGATTGTCTCTGCAAGCCCTACTATTAGAAGTGAAAACACTAAACAACACTCCAGTGCCAGGCTTAGTGGACACTACTGAGACCCTCACCTCAGGCATTCCGTTGAGAAAGTGGGAGAAGCAAACACCAAAGTATTAGGCTGGGAGAGCAGAATTTCAACATCTGAAGTTGGAATGTTGTACAAGTCAGAAGGGACTACTGAGCTTTTTTATATTAATGATGGGCCCCTAATGATTTATTGTAAGTAAATGTCTGTACATTATTAAAATTGTGAGACACCCACTTAGCCATGTATGCCAACCAGGTAAGTTGCCACTTTGTTACTAGTGCAGTCTTCCTATTGAATCCTTTTCAAGCACAAGTCATGTACAGTATTTGGTTGTGAATTTTAATTACCCTAAAGTCTGTTGTGACCTCTTGTATTAAACCAATCAACTGTGTGTGAACTTGCTGGTGTGTGAAGCTATCCTGGTGATATTAGAGTGAACTGGAAAATACTGAAAAAAAACTGTTTAAGAAACCATAACTCTTTTCCTCAAAGCACAGGAATCTATCAGGTGTAACAACAAATAGCAAGTAAAATAGTCAAATATACAACTGGCAATCTGGTTTAAAGTAAAAATCATATTAAAAATTCTGACAGTATACCCATCCCTGATATAGATTTATGTTTAATTATGTACTTCAAGGTTCAGCATCCTAATGCAAACTCTCATGTGAGTTTGGGAGAACTCAAGACTACACTGTAACACTGATTGATTACAACAGCTCTTACAGACTCACTCGTGTTAATTTGCATCTGGATGTGTACATGTACATGTGAACAGTTTTTTCATTTGGGTTTTTACTTTGTGGTTTGGTCTGGTAGTAAATACACAAGAATGCTGATATCTTGGAAACAGGTTGACAAAACATTTTATTTTAACATGCTATAGCATGGAACTGACCTACAGTATTCCCCACTTATTGTATAAATAGTTGGATATTTACCAGGCATAACCAAAAAAAATACACAATTGAACACACACTTAAATATTATACAGCCTTGCAACAAAATTATTAAATTGTGATCAGCTGTAAGCTGAAGTTAATTGCAATGATTTTACTCATTGAAGAAATAGTGAACAAATTCTTGCATAACTTTTCTGTAAAATCTGACCGATAACAGTGAGCAATACAGAGAAATTACAGAGCTCTATATGCTGGGTAAAACTGTAAAGTCATAACAATTTTACACGAGCTCTGATTTTTGGCCAATAAGCTTATTACGAAATTCGAAGTCAGGGAATTGAGATACTGCGAGGAAATTTTAACGCAGAAAAAAGACATAACAGTAGAAGAAAAGTGAAGAAAACTAAATGCAGTTATGCCTACTAAGTACTGACGTCTACTTCGCCGGCAAATTCAGTTCCTGTTCTTCTTCAAGAGCCATGTTTTCTTCGTACGCCGTGGCTTCTTCCAGGTTGCGACTGGCTCTAAATCTTCATATTACGCGATGAAATTGGCCCCACTGTCTTCTATATCACTGCTGCTCGCGTTAAAACTCAATTCGGAGCCGTCTTCCGAAGAAATGGACGAAGAACTTGAGCAAAATGACATCGCAAACTTGTATTTTGTGAGTTTGAGACTGCAGATCGCCACAGCTAAAATATTTTGATGATAACATGACGTCATGTGACGTCACAAGGAGAAAGCCGCTGAAAGAAATTTGTAGGCTCAAGTAGTTGTTGTTTCGGTAATGGCGGACCTAATTTACACACTTTTCGGCGGGTTTTTGAAGGGGACTGTTTTGTCAGGTTGGTCAGAATTACATTTTTTCCGGAAGTTTTAGGTCTGAACATTAACTTCGGGCCCAAAAATCGCGTTTAAAAGAATGTAGATTTTCGTCGCAGTAGCACTTTAACACTTCAAGAAAGACAAATTGGCCTGCCTGTCAACAAACTTGAATTCCTCGCCTTCACCAATGGCAGGAAAGCCGGAACTTCGTCATACGGAAGAGGACTTATCAATAAATCATCGGACACCTTCGTTTTTTGTCCTTTTTAGTTCGCAGTTGCTATAGCAACTGAGAACTATTGGGGCTGTCCTGGCGTAAACAGTCGTGTGGCGTTAGTGTGTTAACTTTTTGGCAACAAGCCCACAAAGCCATTCAGAGTAGAATCCTTCGAGGTGTAATAGACAAGGTTTGAGGGGCTCTTAACCAAGTTTTGCGCAGTCTCTATGGATGAAGAATTAATCGGAGTGTTTGGATCCTCGAAAATATCGTAGATTTTGATTTGCAAAGACAACGCAGGAAAGAATCGGAAGGAAAAGTTTACTCGGGAGCATGTTAGGACTCGCTGGTCTTCAGTTTAGGTTGGCGTTCGCCAGCGGGTTAGGAACAGCTGGACGAGGAAAGAAATTGGTTGTTAAGTTTAGTTGCTGTCGAAAAGATTGCAAAGACGTCTTTGTGTGTTGACGTTTCTGATCTAGAAGTGCAAACATTTCTTTGTGCATAAATTGTCTGGGGGAGATAATTGGTCATAATTAATGAAGTCCACGAAAGGCGATTGTGTACGTTTGCATTTGGTACGGGTTTAAGTTATAAACTATGAAAAAAATCGTCGACACCTTACAGAGTTCAAGGACTTTATTGACAGCTTTCAGTTTGGGTTTTATGTGGTTTACTTTGAGCTGGTTTATAGCGTATGTTGCTCGGAATTATCGGCCAGTCAGGATTTTCCCCGTACGCGCGTATTTAATAAATTTAAAAAGTATTCCATGCATCATTGCCAGAAGAGTCCTGACTCTTTCCCGTTATTGAGCTCTCCAGAATCGACCGTTATTGAAGTTTTCTTGGTTTCTGTATTTCATGTCCGCAGTTTAGTTTCGTAGTTCCCACAGTTGAATGTATTCGTGGTTATGACATTGATCTGACGATTTACTCGTTATTCTGAATTTCCCAAATGATGTTTGTTCTTTGATGATCACCAGAAAGATTCTTGAAATCCTTGTCATTAAGCTGCAGAAATGTTTTGTGTTTTCTCTCGCTTAGCCTTTTAGAACGATCATATTCGTGAGGTTTTCCTGGCACGAAAGCTATTTAAATTTGATTTTCATAATTCAATTAGTAGAATGTTTACATAGGTGTAATGTTGGCATGTTTTCCAAAAACTAGCTCAACGTCTGTTTCTCTTTAATTATGTAAGTATTCTTCTACATCCATTCTGTTATTACGAAAAAAAAAGATTTCCCAGATTTATGATAGCATATTTCTTTTCAAATGCCGGGCTACGTTTTCGTGGTTTCCCCGTTGTTCTTTAATTTTGAGCTGCCTGTTACCTGTTTAATGGTGACGCTCTCTATCATGCAACCAAATCCTGCTCCTGATAATACTGATATACACTGAACAACAAAAATAGCAGAGACAAAATAGTAGTAACATCTAAAAAACAACTGCGAACTATCCGAACGGATCCGCTCGTCTATTTAACGAGCAAATGTTACATCATGTTCGGAAAAGTCGTAGACCAAGGACAGGACAAAAAGAAAATAATAATTAAAGACAAAAACGTCCTTGTTTTTTGTAACTTATGTAATTGTGGCATAAGTTTGGAGTAAAATTTTCTTTCTGTAACTGAAACATAACGTGAGGTATCCATAGATCTATCAGTGACATCCTCATTTAATATCTTTTTGGACTCTCTGTCCTCGCTTGTTTGGGCCATTAGTTTCAAAGAGTTAAGGTTTTTTTTCGCTTCTTATTTATGGATACCGCCACAAGACGAACCGAATTGTAGAATTATGTGCAGAAGTAGAGAATGTTTCTTCAGCCTAATAACCGTACTCCACACTAAAGAGGAAGTTCCAATTTGCAAGTCAACCAATAACATTTTACTTTCACGCGTGCAGAGTGTGTGCTCCCTGGACGTAGAGGAAGTAATAATTAAAGAAAAGCTACACTGGTGTTTGTTACTTTGTAGAATTTGGGCGCAAATTAAAAGCCAAATTTCCTTTCTGTTATTTTGAACATTGCGGGGGATTATAGTTGACGTTCTCATTTAATTTTCACTTGCTTGTAAACAAAATGCCAAATAGTTATCGCTTGCAGTAGACGTCCTGCACAACTACCTAATAGTTTAATTTCTGGCTGACAGCTAGTAAGCCGACGTTTGACGCCGTTTTTATCCCGTGTTATCATGACAACGCAAGATACTGGAAGAAAGGAGTTGTCACTGACCTTCTAACTTGTGAAATCCTAAAATACCTTGGGTTTTTTTAAACTTGCTTTTCTAATATCTACTAACTAACTCCTCCAATCCTCCTCTGTAAAGTGAGAGTTCGGTTTAGTAGCGGATGCGGATGGCAGATGGCGGATCACATGTGGGCGATGCGCCACCCGGCTTTCTTCCTTTTCTCAAATTTCTTTATTTACATAATTATGTCACTCGGAGTTTTGTTATTTTGACTCCTTTGTCTTCGTTAAAGCTAAAGTAATATCTTTTCTGCAACTGCAGACTTTCAGAATTAATGTTTTCTCAAATTCTGGGAGTGCGAAGGCTTATTTCTACTTCGGATAAACTCAACACAAGGAATGACAGGGGAAGAAAATTTTTCTTAATTTCTCGTAGCTTAGTTTTGCCGATCGTCTTCAATGTTTTTGCTGCTTTTCGCCTGCCGTAAATGGATCTACCCTAAGTGAGTAATGAAACAGTTTGTAAGAAGTCGAAGAGGAAAGACAACAAGGAGAATCGAAGCTAGTTGGTGGCTTTTTTTTACCCCAGTTTATTCAACATTTTTTAAACTAATTCACTTGTTGTTTTCCATTGTATAAAATTGATTTTAAACAAGAAATTTACAACCCTCACAACACCGCTTTTTTAAAACTGAAATACCAATTTGAACAAGTTAAAAAACTTTGTAAAAACTAACTCGATGAACGCTGAAAAAGTTGTCTGATTGTGTCCTTCACTGCTTGTCGTACCTCTCTAATCTTCCAACAATAAAGAACCGGGTTTAATGACGAGTTTAAACAAATCAAAGTTATTGCAAACTGCATTGCGATAAAAAGAGACGAAGAAAAAATAGTAGACGTCCATATGTAAACTGCTACTATAAAATAGGGAAAGTAACAAAAAACTAATGTCATCTGCAGCCACAGCGCACTGGAAACTGCCTTTTTGTATCGTGCAATGTTCATTGGAATTGTTTGGCCCTGTTGTCCTTGAGCATTTTCTTGTACTTGATTTTGATGATGACGCAAGGTGAGGAAAATCTTTGTGTAACAGTAAATTGAAGTCACTAGACAGAGTGTTATAACTATCTTGTCAAACCAGCTCGCTAAAAGAGTATTCCAAAAGTGTATAGTGAAAAAGGCAACAGAGGCAATCCAAAAAACAATTACAGCTACATATGTTCGCTTCAAAGTTACAACTTGTCTGTATCGAAACCCCAAGAACACAGCGAGAAGTCTGTCCACACTGATTGCAGACAATGTGAGCAAAGACACTGCAGTCAATACATGGCCCGCCACGTTAGACGCGGCTAATGCATAGCGACAAATATGCAAACGTTTGTTGGCCAAAGACATCCAATAGGTAGCTGCCAGAGGCTCCACAATGATACCAACACAGAGATCAGTTGCCGCAAGGCTACGAAACAACAGTTTGGACGGTGGATGAAGTGAAGACTCCTTGTGAAGGGCGACTAGGATCAGAGTGTTGCCTATAAACGCAGTGATGGAGAGAAAAATGTTAACCACTATAAGACTTGTCAGTTGGTTGTGTATACCTTCAGCTAATTCTGCTGAGCAAAACTGTTGTTCGAATGTTTTGTGGTTTTGATCAACCGTCACGTTTGTTAACGCCATTGTTTTAGAATTGTTGTAAGTCGGTGAACTTTTCTCGCTTCTTTATAACGAAATATTATAATATCTCAAAATGCAAAACATGTCAAATTAATTGCTACGTTCATTATGTCGAGATCTATTATAAACTTTATAATATGCAGCTGCCTAAGTAATATAAAAGAAGCTATATCTTTCCGCCACGTCTGTTTCACGCCATAAAATTCGAAACCAAGTTCAGTTATTTCTGAGGTTTTTCTTGTCCTCGTTTTTATGTTAGTTTTTGTGAAATTATTAGATGTTTTTGTCATTTAGTGTTTTTTTAATGGCCTTTCATCTTTTTTTCTCCATTCGCTGCAAATTAATTTCGAGTAGATATTGAAAACAGATTTAAAGACACCACGAAGTTAATGCCTTTGTTTTAAAGAATCCCATAAGTCAAAGAAAACTCGCTTTCTGATTGGCTGAGGAAATGAAGGTATTTAGCGTAGAATTGCTTGCCTGAAAAGTGATATCGTTCAACAATTGTTGAGCAGCAAATGTTGGACGACGTTGTGCTTTGTATCATTGGCTTTGAAAATTAAAGAGAGAGAAAACTGTAAATGAAAGGTGCTTAATTGGGCGGCCGGTTTTTTAGATTTGTCATCTTAGGTTGAATTTTCGTAGATATAATTGTATTTTGGTTTGTGCCTTTCCATATTGAACCTCATGGGTATGTTTTTTCACCGAGCAGCATATTGGCACTAACCACCGGTTTGCGCCTGTTTGCTAAATGAAAATAGCAGCAAACCACAGCTAAGAAAGGATTATGCTTAAGGTTGCACCAGATATGACTTTGGTATGGCCTTTTTTTATGCGCTCACAACCTGAAATTTTTAGTTTAGGCAGACATGAAAAACTTAAAAATAAGTAGTGACAATTGTCTTAGATTGTAACACCACGGGATATCGATTATTCAGAAGTTAATTTATGCAACCTAAATTGTCATTTGGATCAGAGGAGGGTTATTAGAGACGATAACGAAAAAGCAAGGTTTGAAGAGGCTTGCTAAAGTTTATACTCAGTTAAAAACCCATCCTGCTGTTCATCCTGCTGACCACACCGGCTGATAATCCTCAATACGAGGGGTTGCTGTAATGGTAAATAATAAATAAATAAGTTTTTTATCACACTTGCAACGCTGTTTGCAAGGAACATGAAAAAATTGATAATATTAATTGTTGTTTTTCTAGTTTGCCTATGAAAATAAAATACGCTTCTCTTTTTTGTTTAAGAAATGGAGAAAGGCTGTTCCACTATATGCTCCACTGTTACGCTTATACAAATGTCAAAGTTGTATTAGTCCACCTTAAATTGTGTTGACTAGTTTGGCTTAATTCTTCTTGTTTTTAAACAATTCGCCGATCAATTTGCATTTCCCATTCGTTTCAATTCTCCGCATTAATCCCCCTTCTTCTCTTCCTTGGTAACAAGGAATCAAGACGATATTAGAGCTAGAAACTGCCAGCATATCAATACCAGAAACTGAAAATGCTTTAAACGTGTTTGGTGACTGAAAATCGTTTTTTACTCTCACCTACAAACTTGATATAACCAGTCACCCAACGGCGTGCTACCAATGTGTAGTTGTAGCTGGCAAAATACATGTTCTTTGGGTTGGTGTATGTATCAACGTGCGTGCAATTTGTCGTCGTTTGGAAATTACGAATTGTCATCTTGGAATTCAAAATAATGCCTCAGTCGATAGCAAACGTTAGAAACCTTTCGTTATATGCTTTCTTTCTGTTCGACTGCAGACTTTTTCCCTGTGTGTTGAGAGCAGTCACTGGGCTTATTTCAACTTCGACTAAACTCAACACGGAATGACAAGGGAAAAAAATGAACTGAATTCGAAGATGAAAGACAAGAAGAGGAATCGAGGCTAGTGACTTTTTTAGAGCAGTTTATTGATGTCATAATACACTGGTAAACAAGGAATTCATTTTATGAAACTGAACTACTAAGTTTAAAGGCATAAAACACTTCGTACAAACTAACTCGATGAACACTGAAGAAGCTTTCTGATTGTGTCCTTCAAAACTCGTCGTTCTTCTCTAATCTTCCAGGAATAAAGAATCGCGTGTAGTAACGAGTTAAAAACTGACGTTACTGCACATTGCTCTGCAAAATGTACAGACGAAGATAAGTCATTAAAACCGACAGGAAGTAAGGGAGGGCTATTAGAGGTGTCAACCAAAATGCAAGGTTTCGTGAACCTACTTCAAGTTAATTCTCAATAAGTTAGAAAAAACCTGCATCCTGCTATTCTTCTAGCGAAAGTTTATTATCACACCTGCGACGCTGATAATACTAATTGTCGTTTTCCTTTTCAATAAAAAACGCTCTTCTTTTTATTAGGGAAAGGGAGAAAGTCTGATCCAAAAACACTTTAAATCTATATATCTATGCTCCATTGTTGGGTTAAAATGAATGTCAAAGTTGTATCAGTCTGTCTTTGATTGAATGTGATAGTTAGCAAGGGTCTTCTTAAAACGATTCCCCGATCAATTTGCATTTCCCGTTCATTTGAATTCACCGCATGCCCTCCTTCTCCTTCCTCTTGGCAACAAGAAGAGGTGAAGACGATAATAATACGAGAAATCGCATGTCAATACTACTGAACTGAAAAATATTTTAAAAGAGTTCGTTGGCTAAAACTAGCAGCCCAACTGTCAACTGCTGATGTGTAGTTGTTGCTATTTTCGACAAAAAAAACATGCTCTTTGCACTATAGCTAACTTGATCGAATGGACGCAATGCAGATAATGTTAACTTGTTTTGGTCATTGGAAATCACGAATCAGGCTCATCTTTATAGGACTTCAAATGACGCCTTATTGACATATGCTGGCAAACTAAGGGTAAAAAGAAAACCTCATAACCTTTGTCTTCATTAAACGTTTAAAAAAAATCATAACACGTTAGTTACCCAGTATTTGTCAAGAAGGCGTCATTAACGGGTCTTTTCTGCAACACCCAACTGCAAACTTTCAGAATTATTTCGGGAGCGCGTACGCCTAATATTTCAACTTCGGATAAACTCGACCAGGGGAAAAAGAATAACAAGGGGAAAAGTTTTCTTTTCTCGTGGCTACGTTTTCCATTGTCTTTGTCTTTGTCTGCTTTTCGCCTGCAGTGACCGGATGAGTAAAAATAAGCATTAGAAGAAGAAAAGACAAGAAGAAGAATCGAAGTTGGTGGCTGTTTAACCCCAGTTTATTTAACATTTTTTGACAAATATACTGTTGTTTACCAGTACACTTTTTTCACTTTTTGTTATTGCTTAGCGTAATTCAAGCACTTTAACTATTTAAAGGAAGCTTCGGCATAAACTTGAGTTTATTATAAACAGGGAATTTACACTACTCAACACACTGCTTTCTTATAAACTGAACAACTGAACTACCAGTTTTATCGACTTCAAACGCTTCGTAAAACTAACTAGATAAACACTGAAAAAGTTATCTGATTATTTCCTTCACTGCTTGTCGTACTTCTCTAATCTTCCAGTAATAAAGAACCGGATTTAAAGACGAGTTTAAAAAAACTAGAGTTGTTGCAAATTGATATGCGAGATAAACAGAAGAAGATACGTTATTGGCAGTCCATTTGTAAGTTACTATAATGAAATGCGGGAGATGGCAAACAACTAAAGTCAACTGCAGTAGTAATAAGTGTAGTAAACAAACACCACCTCATTTTTACACCAGTATTTTCCTATTTTAAACCTCCCACCACACAAAAAAAGAAGAAAATATTAAAACGAAACATCTCGTATTATTTTTAAAAATTCTTTCAATTAGATAATCACAAATCTTGTATTATATCAAAAGTTTCTCAATTACAGCAATACTTATCTTACCATGGAAATAATTCAACGAACAGCTTTTGGTTGGAAAGAGGTACACAATGAGTTATCAAAACAACCTTTCTGTCATAACAGGCGACAACTTGTGCTTATAATAATATGCTTTGAGTATAATAACTGCCGCTAGGAAGAGCTTTGTTACCCCTGTTTTAAGCAAGGAGTCAAACATAAACTGTTGTACACTCCTCCGATCGAAAATATACGTTTAGTAAAGATTTGCTCTGGTACTTACGACTGGCACAGCGCATATAACAGATTAGCAAGGGGTTGGAAAGAAATTCATGAGGATATTCTCGATGCACCGGTTTGTGAAGAGCGACAGCGAATCGTAAATTTATGGACGTTTAGAAATCTTTATGATATAGGTGCTGAATTAACCGGGGAATGTTCAATTTGTTATAAAAATGGAGTTATATATATTCATCATATCAACTTACCATAGAACGAAAAATTTATTCGTTTTTGGGAAGAGGATGATTAAATATTCTTTCGCACTGTCGCGTCTTCAGAACAAAAAAAAAATGAAACAAAACTAAACCAGAACATATGTTTTCAAATTCCTTAAGACTTTTGCTGTTTCTTCACCGCTCCACTTTAGTGAGATACAAATGTTAATTAAGTTTTTTTTCGCAGACAATGACGTAATTTGTATTCTCGTGCAAGCATTGAAGGGAAACCCCCTTAACAACTCAAGCTTGAAAAAAAAATACAGTGCGACTTCTTAAAATTTTTCAAACCTTCAGGAATTCAGACGCTATTGTTTAACTATATTGGTGGTCTCTGTTGCTAAGTTTTTTATAAATATTGACCCTGATCAAGTACAAAAAACAGCGTTGCACCTCAAATCATTGAGAAAATCAATATACACAGACATGATTACATTAATTCATAATCAAAATATTCATTACCGTCAGTAGACGTTTTGAGACCTATTTTGTAGACAAATTGATAATAATCATCTTCTAGCAGGTCTTCCGTAAGGCGTTTAGGGGCCCACACACAAACGTCATCTCCATTCTTTGTTTCTAAAGTTACAATAGCTGAATTCCCAAATTTACCTTTCCTGTGTTTAACTTTTATGATTTTGTAAATAGCGTCTGAAATATCCCGCCATTTTAGAATTTCTTTTCTTTCAAAGCTTTCCTCTGTTGGCCAGTCTTGTGAGATCGTTTGTTGATCTGTACAGACATCCATAGTAAGATACATTGAAGATAAATTCGTTTAATAGCGTGTACTTTTCTGCTCGCGGTGAAATTCTGTGAAGCGCATGCGTAAACATCCAATTATTGCGACATTTAGGTGACGGACAGAAAAAAGGTACCATAAGAAATAGAAGAAGAAAGGTGTGTGTAATATATAGTAAAAGTGATTAATATATATTAGTTCACTCACTGGTGAAGTCTTAGGGGGGTGATGGTTGGCCACCATCTGAACCCTGTTTGAGGGCTTGTGCACGCGGTGAATTTCGAGGTATAGGGGAACTCCTTCCAGTAGGAGAGTACCCTACGGGTGAGCCCGCCTCGGCCCTACTGGTAACAGGGGGGTGCTCAGAAATCCCTCGGGATTTCAAACCTCGCTCCCAGAGGTAAAATGTGCAATTGACCACCGCCTTGTCAGCGGTGAAATCCTCACTTCGGTGAGGTGAAAGTCCTAGCCGAGGCTAGGCAAGAACAGCCAACGAGCACCCCCCGACAAGGGTTTTGCCCTTTTTGTGTGACCTGTCACGCAATGTCACGCGTGACTGTCACGTTCGCCGTCACGCAATGTCACGCCTCTTGTCACACAAGGTAACGCGTGACTATCACGCATTTCTCGTTTTTTATAAGAAAAAAGGTTTCATTTTTCATCTTTATGAGGAAAAAATTGTATTATGGAACCACATCTTGTCCTGAAATGGGGTAACCATCTTTGTCACGAGTTGGTAACAATATTTTTGAACACATTCACGAGTAATAAATCTTATTTGCATAATTTTGGGTGGTGTGAGAAGCTCAACTAGGTGATAACAAATAGCTTGCAAAGTTGCAATCATTTTGTAAGCGTATATAATTACTTTGAAAATCTACAACGGAGCGAATGTTTTTTCATACTTTTTAGAAATAGATGGCGGAATCTCCATACAATGATCAGTGACGAAATTATCTATCATTTTCAATCTATCAAGAAAGACCTTTTCGTCGAAAGCTTCACCTCTGAGGTAAAAGCGAATCTCATCAAGAATTTTTTGGTATTCGATACGGGCAAAATTTGCTTGTTCTGTTTTCTTATCGCATTTCTTAAGGCTTGCCACTGATTTTAAAATAAGACCAACACCAGTTAAAGTTGCATGACAATAGGGTTCAACGTAATTCCTCCGGCTACTGCGACACTAATAATTAATTTGCCAGCTGAAAGATTACAGACAAAATATTTTCGTCGAAAACTGCGGTACAGCTTTTCATAACCATAATGTTTCTGTGGTAATAAGCATAAAAATCTTTCATTTTTTTTTACCTTCTCTTTAGAAAGTGTTTGGTCGATATGGTTGAATTCATATATATTCTGCATTGTGGTATATAATATAAAAAAAATTGTTTGAGATACTATATGTGTTCAAGCAACATTAAAATGTTTTCATCTTTCGCAGGTGAATTCAGGTCTATGAGCATTGAACAACAATACTGAAACATTTGATTAATAGAAATTGTCTGTGTTTTAGTTGTTTCGGTTGAATGAAAAATTTTTCCAACATATGATGATGAGGGGGTTGAATGTATTATCTGTAAGGAAATAGGTGTATATTTTCTTTTTTGGCTTGAATATATTAATTTTATTTTTTTTTTTAAATTATTCTGATTCATGGTTATTTCATCACGACCATTTAATAAAAATCTAAAACCATTTTTCGTATTCAAAAAACCATTTATGTGATGAACGCAACCACTCAAATTATGACCGTTTAAAGACAAATCTGTTTGCATTACCATTTGCCCATTTTCAATAACAAAAGCCGTGTCATAGACACTTGGATCAACGTTTGAAATTGTTTCTTTAACACCATAAACAATTAGATGACAATTGTTATGAATGATGGATTACGGACCGTACCGTGCAGATCGAGATATATGTATTGCGGGGGTGAGCTACCCCATCTGTGAAAATCGATAACTGTTTTGGTGTACTTTTCGAATGTTTTGGTTGTATGATTAGAAATTGAAATTTGGCTAGTTCCAACTATTTGGCTGTTAATATACCCCATTATATATCTTCATCAAAATCTTTTTTCATTAATTTTCGGGGCTTGTCATAGTAAAAGAAAGAATATTTTTTATCGGTGGCGCGATCTAAAGTGTCATGATCCACACCTATCTCGTCTGTAATCCGTTTGTTTTCTCTTGGAAGAAATCTGAAAATACAAAAATGGCTGCAGTTATCACGGATGGTTTTCGGCACCTTGTAGAAGGTTTGAGTGAGGTAAATAACGCAGCAGTTTCTGTGCCGCCCGTTGATAAAATAATTAATGATGCTGTTGTGGTTGCTTTCACAAACAAGATCATCAAAAACAACTATTTTTTGGTTGTCCACCGGAAGCTCTTCGAGTGGAATGATTTCATCACCGTAAGCCTCGATAACCTCATAACCAACCTTGAGGTTGATGCTTTCAGCAAAGTCCTTCAAAAGACAATGATATTTGTTCTGGTGCAAGTTTTTTGAGAAGAGGTAGATTTTATCATACTCCAACAACTTATAAAGCATATGCAGTAATATGTTTGTCTTGCCAGAATTACTAGGTCCACAAATTAACATCCGGAAAACATCGGCTGGCATGCAAGGGTGACCTTGCTTGTAGTTACTCTTGGAAAAACCTGGGTCATAACTTGGAATCTTCATTTTTTTTTGCTTCTATATATTCACGCTGGAAATATGTCAGTAAAAAAGTGGCATCAGTTGGCTGAAGAAAAGTCGGTGGTCGATCAGCAAACACAAGACATTCACCAAAAATTTAGAATGAACAAAATAAACAAAGAGTTCGGTCAGCTTTCCGGGGAGGAGCTTTTTAAACCAATCACAAAAAATTTTGATGAAAAGAGCAGCGCCACTGCAGAAGAAGAAGAAAAAGAAGAAAAAGAAGAGAAGCAGGAAGGTCCTGATTACACAATGGATGAATTTGACAGAACCAACCCTTTAGATTATGAATTCAGACCGGATGCAAAAACACCACCAACAACACTCAAAAAACCACCAACATTACCACCACCACTAATACTACCACCACCACCAACATTAAATTTATATGTTTATTTTACTACTCACAACAAACACCCCAATACACACACCCCATTTTACCCCTACATTGATGCAAATCAATGTCCAATTGGGAACCCCCCTAAAGGGATCCCATATTTCAACACCTAACAATGCCACATAGGTTGCTAGATATCTACCGATGTTTTTTAATTTTTTTTTTTTTTAAATAAAACCTTTGATGGAAGAAACTGTTATGCCGGGATCTTCCAAAGATGAAACAAAGGAAGAAATATCAAAGCGGCTTAGAAATGTAAGAAGTATGCTTTCCAAATATGGAAGTGACCCAACTTACAAAGTGAAAAGTACAGAATCTAAATACCATGGATATGATTTGAAAAGAATGAGAAGAAGAATATAAACTCGAAACCATTAAGACACAACGAGAATACGCAGAAAAGTTACTTAAAAGGAAACAACCTTTATTGAAACAAATAAAAGAAAAGAAGACAGAATTAAAAACACCAAAAAAACAAAAAAAAAAAAGAAAAACCACTCCCAGCCCTTTTTGAAGAAGCTGTCATGAGTCGAAGACCTGCTTTTGAACTTTCTGACAATGAAGATGATTTTTCTGAACAAGATTGGGAAACTGAAGGAAGCGTTATCAGTGATGAAGCTGAAAAATTAATCAACCAACTTTATGTGGGTTTAGGATCGATAAAAGCAGGAAACAACTCAATAAAACTAAAAAAACAGGTATTTTCTCTTCTTGATTCACTTGTTGACCTTGGTGAAATCGATGAAAATGAAAAGAAAAAAATTATTCGTAACTATATATACCAATAATGTCCTTCGATCTTCTACTTGACTCGAGCCTCGCAAAACTACAAAGTAACGGAGAACGGAATGTTTCACATGATTTCACAATTACTTTTCCATCTCCGATTTATTTAGATTCAGGAAACTATAAAGCCGCGCTGGACGAACTTATCACAATGAGCTACTCATGGTATAACATAGATACCTCTTTTGATAATAACAAAATTCGCTGGAGAAAGAAAACTGAAGCGTGGAAGACCTTAACTTTTCCTAACGGAATGTATGATTACAAAGACATCAACCTTTTTCTTCAGAAACACACCGGTAAAGTAGACCCGAAAGACGAAGATAGTGCTTTCATTTTCAATATGTATTTCGATCTGACAATTTACAGGGTTGTCATTTTGATGCATGAAGATTGTGAGCTTGACTTGTCTCAAGGATCTTTCTCTGAATTGCTTGGTTATGGGAAAAGTATCTTGAGTGGAGTTAGTGTCGGAAGAAAGGTTCCAAATATCACAAGAGGCGTTGATTGGGTGTTTATCCACTGCGATCTGATCAACCGGATATCAAACAATGTTCCAAGCGATGTCATATACTCTTTTTCAACAGTAAATCTTCAAGTCAGTTATCCATTTCAAAAAGTACCGCATCGGCTTAAAGGGGCATGATCACGCTATTTTAGTTTACTTTAAAAATCAAAAATATGTCCTCACATCAATGAACGCCCACAAATAATGGTCTAGTTTTGTTACCAAAGACTATATTACTTCACTGAAACTATTTTCTGTCGTCTGTTGCTACGGATGGCACCGATGGAAATGGATTGCAATTTGAAAAAATTAGGCTAAACTTTTCAAATTCTTTCAGCGTGTTGACATTAAATTGATATTTAATGGCCATGGTTTGTTTTCTCTTAATGAAATTAAGTTAATATGTTCCTTTAAATGTTCAAACACAATTGGACATGGAAGAAGTTAGCTACCGATAATTTTAGCACAGTTTTGACCAGAAATCTGCGAAATCCTCGTGACTATGCCCCTTTAAGTGGCATCCTGTGAACAAAAATGTTATTGATTCAATAAGGATTTGGGTGACGGACGGAAGAGGCAATCCCCTGGATCTTAACGGGATAGACGTTGCGCTTAGTTTAATGATTGAAAAAGAGTAAGGATTTTGTTGGCATAAATATACAACCATGAATCACCCGAGCGAGTGGGCAAGATTTTTTGACGAAAACACCGGAAGATATAGATATAAATACAAGGGGTCGGATATCATCCGTGACACCCTTATGGCCATCGGCAAAGCATTTAAAGGCACTGTAAAGAATGTGGCAAAGACAGCCACCGAAAAAGCCACAAAAACAATCGCTGAAAAAACGGGGCAGAAAGTTGGTGAACTTGCTGTCGAAAAAGGTTCAAAACAAATTCGAAAACTACTGCAAGAGCGAAATAAAAAACCGGCGTCGCAGGATGCAAAAAAGAAACTTACAAACATTTTGCAAAACAGAGTGCCAAAAAAATCAGATGACACCCTTGTGAAATTAAATCGAATTTTGGCAAACGAAATTTAATCGCAGAAATTTTTTCTCTTAATATAAAAGAATGTTCACATGTTCAGAAGTCAACCATACCTCGAGAAGACTACATACATCCAAGTAAATTTAGACACCCCCCTCACCTTCCCTGGGAATAACCAAACTCAAACCAAGTCGGGCCACAAGTTTACCGTAAGAGACCGGGACAATTTTTATGACTGGTATAATGCTTATTTCCGCGTCGATTTTAATTTTGAGGCCGTGGCAAATGGAGCAAACATTGACGCTGACACTGAATCAGCTCCGATCAACGGTTCTTTCTCGTTGATCAGAAGTTTGAATCTTAAATCAGCGGGGAAAAACCTGTACCAGGCGAACGATATCCACAAGGGTATTTTCATCAAAAATCTGCTTAATTTTTCGGACGATTTTTCGAGAAGCGTGGCAAAAAAACAGTTTTGCTATCTTGACTCTGACGCCACCACAGCGACTGAGAACAATGCGACGAATCTTGGAATGCGGTCAAGGGCGCTTCTATCACAAAAAGGCGAGATAGTTCAGACCATTATTCCTTTGAACCGATACTCCTTCTTCGAAGGTCTTTCCAACAGACTGCTACCACCAATGCAACTTGAGTTTGAAATTGTTCTGCAAGAAGACAGAGAAATGATTTTCCAAAACAATGGAACAGCTGGAAGGATTGTTGTCCGTAATGTCAAAGAAACTGTGACAGGCGACCCCAAAAAGCTCGAATTCCATTACAGACTGAACGAAGCCGCTAATGCTCAAGATTACATGATCTACGCTTTGGTTTTGAATGAAGAAGAATTTGTGGTGAAACAAATTGGTAATGAGCTTGTCGCCGTCTAGACAATAAAAAAAATTCTGAATATAATATACAATCACGATGAGCACAACGTATCATCCATATAAAATCGCACTGACTGATGGTCAGAAAAAGAAACTTCAAAAAGCTTATGTTTCGAAGACAGCTGTTACTCTGAGAGTTAAACCAGGCCAAATTGGGCGCGGTGACGAACTCCTTCTCACTGCTACTCAAATCTCGCGACTGGAGAAAACTGCAGCAGCAGGGAAAGGGGTTGAGCTAAAATTAAGCCAAACCCAGATTCAAAATACTGCGCAGCGTGGTGGAAGTTTGTTTTCTGCTATGTTAGGTTTGGCACGACCTTTGATAAAGCCAGCCCTTGGAGCATTAGCAAGTGCAGGTTTGAGTTTCGGCGCTGAAAAGGTGCTGAAAAAGATATTCGAAAAGGGTTTTGGGCCGAAGGAAATTGAGCTTTATAAACTTTTCCAGCAAATGACTCCTATTCAGAAGAAAGCGGCGGAACAATATCTTGTTGGAAAAGGTTTTGTGATGGGAGGTGCAGCACAGTACGGCGGCTTCCTTGGTATGTTGGCGTCTATCGGAGTACCTTTGGCCATTGATTTAGTCCGAAAAATAATCGGAAAAGGTCTGCAAACTCAACTACCACGCTCACGACCAAGACGAGCACCCCCCCTACCACCACCTCCTAAAGGTAAAGGAATGCAAATTCGACCTCCACCTTTTTTTGGACAACATTGACCTGAGAAAATGGTGCAACGTTTTACGAATCCCCATCAAAGGTATTTTTAGCAGAAACGAAACAAAACCTTTGTTTCATTCTCCATGTATTATCAACTTGGATGATTTTGGAAGTCTGGGAACTCACTGGGTATGTTGTTGGCCTGCCAAAGACAAAAACACTTACGAGTATTTCGATTCATTTGGTTTTCCACCACCTTTGGAATGGGAACAAGAAATGTCAATGCACGGGATGACACATTTTTTCAGAAATGAGAACCAAATTCAATGGGAACAAAGTGTGAGATGTGGTTACTACTGCCTTCTCTTTTTAAACGAAAGAAACAAAGGCACCAGTTTCGTCGATATTTTGAAAATGTTCTCCAACGATTTACTTCAAAACGAGCAAATAGTAAAGAATTATTTTCGTAAGATATATACAATGGAAGTGTACTGTGTGAAAGAAAAGCGGCACACGCCCAATGTGCAGGGAAGTGAAAAGGTTGTAATCACGAAGAACAATCGAAAACTCTTAAAAGTAAAATGCGCTAGTTGCGGAATAACGAAAACACGTTTTATGCCGGGAAACTAGGTGACCCCTCCCGCGCGGAGGGCAGTGGTATATTTGGCGACGTTGCCATGGCGGTGGGTGATCTAGCTATTACAAAAGGGATCCCATTTCTTGCGAAAAAAAAGTTTTGAAGCTGGACGATATTACGCTTCTGAAGCTATGAGAGACCCCAAACTGCAAAGGAAAGCAATAAATTACACGCTGAACAAAGCCCGCCCAGTCATTGAAAAAGTTGGTAGTGAAATGTTAGATCAACTTTCAACTGAAGTTCGACCAAACCAACGTTACAAAACTGACAGACCTGATTTAGATGGGGCTGGGTTTGATATACATGCAGCAATAGGAAAACTTCCCAAACCAAAACAAGGTTGGACATTACCGGGGCATAATTATACAGGGCCATACAATCCTCTTGAAGAGCAAGTTGCATTTGATCCAGAAACTGGAGAAATTTTGGAAATATATCAGAAACCGACAGGTGCAACAGATGCGATTGCTATGCAACATGATGTTGATTATGATGTTTGTTCCAACAGTGAAAAAAAAATATGGTTAAAATCTCAAAAAATGTAAACATAAAGCGGATAAAAAAATGGTGAAGGCTCTTGACGCAGTTCCTTACAAACAAAGGCAGTGGGGTCATGCGGCTGCAAGAAATACGATCAATGCTAAACAAAAGTTAAGGCTGGGTTTGAAACAACAAAAAGGGACTGGTGTTTTGGATAAACCATTGGAAGTAGTGAAATTTGCTGAAACTTTGACAAAAAAAAATGATTCCTTCCACAAAACCTGTATTCGATCGGTATTGGAAAGGTGATATTGCGAAAAATGCTTTCACGGGACCAACTGGTGTCACAAGCAAGAAATTTTGGACTCATCCAAAAAAAGGTACTGTCATGCGTTTGGTGAAAAATCCAAAAACTGGCAAATATGAAAATGTGTATGAAGAACCTTAATTGTTTGACCACTACTTTTCAAACTCCTGTTTTGCGCGCAGCCTGCTTGCAAAGGTTTTAGGGGCCAGCATTCAGAAGATACCATTTCAAAATAATTGTGCAGAAAAGAGGGATAGTTCACTGACTTGCCGGTCATCTCCTGAAATTGACCAATAACATTACCCAGAAAAGCGATCTCGCTGGAAGAAAACATTTTGTAAATGTTCCATTTCCGAAAAATATTTTTTAAATGAAAATTAGTCGAAGGGGGCGCAGTGAAACTTCTTCCCCGATTTTCTTCTTGAAATTGTTCATCATCATCATCACATTCAAACACTACCGCATTTTGGACATTCGCGACAGAACTCATTCACCACATAAACTAGTTGCTCCTCGCATGAAGGACAACGATCAATCCTATTTGTTAATGGGCATAAGTGTAATTCATTTCTTTTTTGCAATATTTCTTGCATCATTTTTGACGAGATTTTCACACCTTGCAAACAACCAAACGGGTCGTCCATTTTTTATTTGTATGGAATACAATGAGCACGGGCATTTTCAATAGGTTGTCAAAAATTTATTACAGCCCGCAAGGGTATTGGAAAGGGTTTGCAGCGATTACGAAATTAGCCCAGGCAGCGAAAGTCTCAGAAGATGTGGCTCGAAACTGGTTGATGAAGCAAGCTCTTTGGCAGGTTTATTTACCAGCCCCACGGTACATTCCAAGACCGAAATTTTATGTTCCTGTTCCAAACAAAGTTCACCAAGCCGATCTTCTGTATCTCCCACACGATCGCCCACCACGCTCCCGTAAAACTTTTAAATATGCCCTCACAGTGGTAGATGTGGCCTCTCGATACAAAGAGGCCGAACCGTTGACCACAAAAGAGGCCAAAGAAGTCGCAGCTGCTCTGGAACGGATTTATAGTCGTGCTCCTTTGAAGTGGCGGAAACTGCTTCAGGTCGATCCTGGTCGTGAGTTTATGGGCGCTGTGAATCAACTTCTTTCAAAACATAATGAGTCGAGGTTAGACGCGGCCGTGTGAATATTCACCGTGATCAAGCTATCGTTGAAAGATTCAACCGCACCCTGGCTGAACGACTGTTTGGACACCAATATGGGGTTGAAATGCGCCTCCCAGACGACAAAAGATTGACTGAATGGGTGGCCCGACTGCCCGCTGTTATTTCAGCTTTGAATAAAGAAGTCACTCGACTGACCGGTCAGAAACCCGTTGAGACCATCAAAGAGAAAACTGTTCCATCCAAACCCTCGACCCCTTATTTGAGACCCGTTGGTGTAAACGAAAAGAAGTTCACCTCCGGTTTAAGTGTTCGCTATCTCTATCAACCCGGTGAACTTGAAGGTGGCCGGCGAAGAGCTACCGACCCAATCTGGTCTCTGAAAGTTTACGAGATTGAAAAGATTATGATGAAACCAAATGCACCGGTTCTCTATTATTTGTTTGACGGACCAAAACGCGGGTTTGTCCGCGAAGAGCTTTTGGTTGTCCCTCCAGATACACAGCTACCACCGACAATTTAACTATGAAACTCGATCGGTTCTGTTTGAATACCGTCTTCCAATACCCAGCGTTTGTCGTAGTAAGCGCTCAGCCTCAGCTTCTGCTGTTCGTACGTAACAATCCTCCCGTTGTTCATGCGAAAACCAATGTTCGTTGCCATGTCCTTGCTGCCTTCCAAAGCTGCCTTGAAACGCTGCCACGTGATCTCGTTCTGTTTCTTTGACATCCCTTTCGTGCTGAACTTATTTTTTTCGCCCTCAGGTTCATCGACGAAATAACATTTTGAGCAGAGTGCAATCATTCTGCTGCCTTCACACTCGAGTTTAAAGAGACCAGGGGTCCGACTGCTCCACTTGTCCCAAGCTAACCACTCCTGCTTTTTTGCCTCAAATTCTGTTTGCAGCTCTGGTTTGACGATGCCTTCCAGCTTTTCTGCGCTAATTGCCATGTAATTGCTGTCTGTGTCCATCTGAATCAATTCGAAATCTCTTCTGTCAAAATACCTGTCAAGAAAGTCATAATAGAATTCAAGCATTCGAAGCTTTGCCAGTTGATATATAGCTATTCCTACCTGAAATGGTCTTCTGATTGTGATCCGAGGCTTTCGACTTTCCAGCTCATACGCCTGCCCGATCTCGTCAAGATCACTGAAATATGCGCTTCGCAAGGCTCTGTCGACTACCTTCTCGTCTTTGGTGTAAATGATGTTTGTTTGCCGCTCCAAAGCTTCGATGAGCTTCCCGTACCCGGTATTTCCTAACAGCTTGAACACCTCGGCCAGCAGCGCCTTGCTTTTTTCCACGTGGCGTGCCTCCGTCACCTGCTCCACGAACCAAGTGAATATCTTAGTTGGTTGGTAGTCAATCGTCCGATAAACATTTGTGATCACTGCTCCATGATCAATATACCAGCTAAGTAGAGAAGCGTATAATAATATCTTCTTTGCGGACAATGCTCCCACTAACTTCTTTCCGTCTCCGCGGTTCCGCTTCGTGCGCTTCAGGTAATCAAGCATATGCTGCCGCACAGCTTCAATTGATACCTCTTTGTTGTAGAAGAATGGGCACATCTCCTCAAACTTTGGGTGCAAGTGCTCAGGAATCTCTATATCAACTTCTGCAAATCCGAACCATTTTCCTTCTTTGAGCCTTTGTGTTAGTATGGGAGAGGCGGCTTCGTTATTATAATGCACGACCCTTCCCTTTCCGCAAGGCATGTCTCTAAGCATGGTTGATAAGTACAAAGCATTGGCGTCGTAACCCACGATACTTTTGCAAAGACGGGGTTCCGCTATTCGATGAGACCTTATCTTCGTGACTCCAACTTCATGGTATCTTGTGAAAACAAGACTCAGGCCACCGACAACAGCTTCTTTCAACATCTCATACGCTTCTTTGCACGGTCTGTAAAGATCCGCGCCCCTCTCAACACATCCGCGGAGCAAGTAATGTAAACTAACACCTGGGATACTAACAGTGTCTTTCAAATTATCGATTCCTTTATCGGTGTAGAAAGCACGCATCTTTTCCAGAGCCTCGAGGCCAGGAGCGACATCGAGATTATTGTGGTAACGCAGCCAGTCTGCGAAAGTATACATGCCCTTTTCTTTGAACAAACGCTGGCACCCCTCCCATTCCTCCCGCGTGAGAACATAACCGCCCTTCAGCTTCGAATACCAATCCTCATATTTCGGAAGTCCGCGAAAATCAAGTTTTTCAGGAGTGTCAAACCAATCGTAAGGAAACCACGATTTTACAGTTTCACATTCATAGGCTTTCACCCATTTCTCATAGCTGGTACCTGGACCTAAGTAGTTAATGATGTCGAGAAAGCGAAAGTTGTTCGTCAGAATGAACATGATCTTGTTCCCATTTTTTGCTACTCTTACTTTACCGGTTGTATCAGATAAACGTTCGGCGAAATGCTCTTTTATCAGGTTAAGATCATATCGCCCGGAGTTAAACCCAAGAACTGGCACCTGATTACACCATTCTTCAATTTTGAGGCGCTGTGCTTTTGTAAGCATCTTCACATCGTCAGGCATAAACGCTGCTCTTACTTGGGCCCGGATGTTTTTCCCACGTCTATCCAGCTCTTCCATAAACTTGTGGACCAGCTCCGCGGGGTCTCTTTCACAGATGTGGGTAGGTTCTCTTTCAAGGGTGTCACCGATGCTCACCGAGATTGGTACGTGTGTGTTTTCGATCGTGACCATGCCTGTCGGCTCCTTCCTCTGATTCTCATCTCCGTATGCTTCGAAGTCATACAATATCGCGTGTGGATAACTTTGCATTTGGGCTCGTGGCAACTCAACATTTATTTCTCCTACTTCACACGACCATGCCTCGATTACGTGATAGCCAGCAGCTCGGAGTGCTTCTGTGCGTCCTACAGTTGCTTTGAACCGGTCTTCTCGTGTTTGGTTATTGCGAGCAATGATTTTATTACGATCATTAGGGTAACATTTTCGGCATCCGTGCCAGTGACAGCCGTGGTATTGAAAAACAGTCCTCGTTTCATGGTTGTACAGGTCGACAGGAGCGCGCTCAACCCATCGCTCGCCGCCGTGCCCGCATGTCGCGTGGTGAATGTGAATTTTCCGCTGCGCCGCTTCTTGTTCGAGCCAGCGAAGAGATTCTGGAGAAGCTGAATGTTTTGGATAAAAGGCCTTCTCGAAAGCTGTCTGCGGTGCTTATCGTTTTTCCTTGGGCGCACGTTTGGGTATGCCGTTGAAGGCTGCAAGCTTGAGTGAATCTTGCACGGCAATGAACACATGCATAAGTTTTTGCAAACTTCGAAATATCCTTGATGACAAACGCGTGCCCCTCATCAATTCCGATTGTCAGAATGTTCGTTAGCTTGGCTGGCGGATTCCTTCTAATATGCCATACCACTTCACCATCCACACATTCAGGCTCATATACACGGATACCCAACCAATTTGAAAAATCTAATTTTTGATTAAGATGTCTTTCAACCTGATCAAGTTCATCAAGCGAAGTTTTTCGGCAATCGTTTGGAGTAACTATGAGTTTAAAGAAACTCTTAGCAAGCTCCCGTGCTGCCGTTGTGCTTCTATCTGGTCTTGCTCCGCGGTGTACCGCAATACATCGCCATAAACATAAGTTGTCCTTGTAAGTGTCTAAAGCCAACATCGAACGGCTATGCGCAAGGTTACGCAGCCAATCTGGTAATAAGCCTGTACCTAAAAGTGGTTGACGGTGAAGCACGACCTTTACATTAACATTGAAGTGGTTTTCAAACACCCACTTCGTGTTCGGTCTTTCGATGTTGTCAGGGTCCAAACGTACCTTCTCCCGTTTACTTAACCATTTCTCCGCCTCAGACAGGTGTTTAAACCGAGGCGAGCCAGTGTTAGTGTACATCACCATTAACGAACCGTCTTCAACGTTGCGTAGCTGATATGAAAAGATGTGTCTAGCGTAGAAAGACGTGTGAACTTTCTCTCGTATTTTTGCCATAAAATGTGATGTCAAATCTCTTTCAAGGTCTCGAATGAAGCGCCATCTTATAAAACGACGCCCCTTTTTCTCTTCTCCCTTATGTTCGGTAGTATCATACATATCAAGAATCTCATTCTGATAGTTTGTAACATTTCGGATATTCTCTCGAGAAATTGGATCAAACTTCCTCAAAATTTCTTGTATTTTCCCCCCCTTCTTTTACGAGGAGGAACGGTCGGTTGAAAAGGTTTAGGAAGTAAAGGCTTATCTAAACTCTTCTCCACTTTCACAGAAATAGGTTCATCCAATATGTTCTGAATAATTTTTCGAACAGCAGGAGCGTCCTCTGCAAGTAATTGCTCTAAAGCTTGTAACGTTGCTGGATCAAGTTCTTTCAAACGTTCTTCAATGTTTATGTTAAGTACAGACATTGCAACTTGGATATAACACAGATATGTAATGCTCTAATTAAGAAACTTTTGATATGATACAAGATTTGTGATTATCTAATTGAAAGAATTTTTAAAAATAATACGAGATGTTTCGTTTTTATATTTTCTTCTTTTTTGTGCGGTGGGAGGTTTAAAATAGGAAAATACTGGTGTAAAAATGAGGGGGTATTTGTTTACTACACTTATTACTACTACTGCAGCCACAAAGCACTGGAAACCGCCTTTTTGTATCGTGCAAAGTTTACTGGAATTGTTCGACTCTCTTCTCCTTGCACATTTTCTTGTACTTGATTTTGATGGTGACGCAGCGTGAGAAAAATCTTTGTGTAACAGAAAATCGAAGCTACTAGACAGAGTGGTATAACTATCTTGGCACACCATGACAATAAAACAAAATTCCAAAAGTACATTGTGGAGACACCGATAATACAGGAAATCCAGAAGAGAATTACACTTACATATGAACGCTTTAAAGTTACAACTTGTCTGTATCTGAGCCCTAACAACAGGGTGAGAAGTCTGTCCACACTTACTGCAGACAATGTGAACAAAGACACTTCAGTCAACATAAAGCCAGCCAAGTCAACCGCGGCTAATGCATAGGAACTAATATTCCAACTTTCGCTCACCAACGACATCCAATAGGTAACTGCCAGAGGCTTCGAAATGATACCAACACAGAGATCAGTTGTTGCAAGGCTACGAAGCAAAAGCTTGGACGGTGGATGAAGGGAAGATTCGTTGTAAAGGGCGACTAGGATCAGAGTCACTGTGTTCCCCAGAAATGCAGTAATGGACAGAAAAATGTTAACCACTATAAGACAAATCAGCTGGTTATGTTTACTTTCAGTTAATTCTGCCGGACAAAAATCAGGATTTTCGAACGTTGTTTGATTTCCTTCACTGGTAGAGTTTGTGGTCGCCATTTTACTGCAATGGGAATAGGTTGGTGAACTTGTGTCCCTTCTTTATAACGAATAATTAACACATGTCAAATTAACCGCTTCGTTTTTTATGTCTTGCTCTATTGTAAACTTTGTAACGTGCAGCTATTTATTGAGGAAACGGAAAAAAACCCTGTAATGTTCTCCTTATGAGGTTCTTTAAAGTTTAAAACCTTTGAATTCTAGCTTAATAGGAGTGCCGCGTGGGAAATGGGGGCAAAAGTTGAAAATTAAAGTAAAAGTTAAGGCCGCGGGTGACAAGCTGCTCATGAATAAATTTATAAGGCAAAATTTTGGTGGAGGTCTTACGTTAAAAAACTTTAGATCTTGATCTTTTGGGAGCCGATTTCGTTGAAACTTAATAGAGGGCTTGAGAAATGTTGGAAGTGCAACAAGATTGTTTTTCCTTTGATAAATTGCGTTTCTTTGCGATGCTTTGAGCTTCCAAAGTTAAGATTTGGTAAAACGCGACTCCGTGTCCAAGTTTTCTCCTCGTGGAGAAGACAACGCTTCTTGATTTTGCCACTAATTGATCAGTTAAAACCTCTATTGTGTCACAACAGAAGCCGATTTTGTGATTTCAAGTTCCACTGAAAGCTATAAGCCTTTAAATTAGTAAAATCGTCCTTGTTTAAATTTGAAGACTTAAAACTTCTGTTAAAAAGCCTGTTTTAAAAAAGTGCTTCTGTTGTGACAACTTACAACACACCTATTTTACCTGTCTGCTGTGTCAGTTCAGGAAATTTTATATCCGCGCTGTATTCTTGGACACAAAATTGGTGATTTTAGGGCTTCCGAAGTCTTATCGAAGAAACACGAGTGTTTAAGCCAAGAATATTTTATTATGCAAATTATGGAAATAAAAATTAAGAAGCTATTGTTAACACTCCAGAAACAAACAATAGGTTGCATGCAATCTAAAAAAATCGTGTGTTTTCCGTCGAAAATAAACGAAAGAAAAAAGCATTGGTGCTGAACCAATTAATATTTATACCGCACACAAAATAGAACGAGAATATAATTAATTTTACTATCGAAATTTTCAAAGCGGATTTTTTCCGCTTAAACGTAGAATTAAACACTAAAACCAAAAAGAACGACGAAATCGAACTCTTTTATTATTTTCCAGTCTGTGGAGCAGTGTATACATACACATAAAAAAACTTCACGGAGTTCCATTTACGAAAGACCCAGATGTTGATAAATATTGGACACAAAATTGGTGATGTTGATAAATATTCGAGATAGAAATAGAAACAGTATTTTATTTTCGTTTTGTTTTGCTGGAAAAATTCTGAAAAGTTGCAATTAATGTTTCAACTAACAGATAAAGAATAAAAAGAACGGTACAGATACAACAAGCGAACACTCGACGTATATTATTATTGTTATTATGAAAATTTTTATTTAACAATACTTAAAATGCACAATATTTCCTGCCACACGATTAAACGCACGACATTGCGCAAAACATTCATGAGTGAGCTCTGCAGTATAAAATCTTTGGTTTATGCATCAATGATTGCTCGTGCGTTTAATCGCGTTTTTCTCAAGACAATAGAAAAAAAAGAACCGATAAAATTTATGCAATCGACGTGTGGATTGTCTGCATAATTATTAAAATTGTAATGACGTTGCGGACACGCAACCAAACCCGCGCACCCAGCCGTGAAAGTGGCGAGAATTGCGGCCGCCTCGAGACACTCACGGCTGGAGACTGAGCCTAGGCTTAAGGTGGCTCCATATAGTTTTTCAGCGCGCGAGGAATGGGAACTAAATTGGCACAAGCGCGCGCGTGAGGAGCGCGACAGTCCAAGTCAGATGACATGTGTCAATCAACCTCCCAGGCGAACTTTTCCAAAGTCTGATTGAGGCATCTTTATGGCTTACCTTTTCAAAACCTGTCGAGCACATAGCAGTGAAATTATGAAAAGCCTTTAGTTTAATCGCTTTTGTAGCTGACAGTTGCAGTCCTACGATTGTTCTACGATTGTAGGACTGGATTGATTGCGATCTTTAAGTTCAAGCGACATGCACAGAGAAGACTGAAAACGTTGCACGAATTAAGCTTATTACGCGCCTTCAAGAATTATGCGTGAAGAACTTCTTTCCGTTCCGGCAACTTGAAATATCAGTGCTGTCCAGGTCAGCTGTCGAGAATCTCTGGGATGAGAAGCTTACGTTTGTTTGGATCGAGCCAAAGTGTAAGTAATTTTTTCGAAAAGTGCTTTAGTTTTTGCCTTTCTAGCAAGCCGTCTATTTTTTGTCGGGTAAGTTGTCTCTACGGCCGTTCTCATACGGTTTCAGCACAATACAGCTGACTTGTGAATTTTATTGAGCGATGAATAGATTACAAACTTGTAACGAGGTAACAGTTCTCATTGAATTTTGATAGAAGTTGAAACTCAAAAGGACACATATTTCAGTGTCTATTTATCAGTCACCAGTAGCTTTTGATCTAAGTTTCACTTGTGTTGACAATGTGCGACTTCAAAAACTTCGGTGGTCTAAAAATAAAACCGAAAATTGAAAAAAGTTCAATTGTACCTAAGCTCAAATACAATTTTTATTTTTACGAAATATTATGCCTAGAATGACGGCATTCAGTGAACGAATAAAGGATGAGCATCGGGTTGACGGCCGGTTATAAAACAGTTGGCGTTTCGCAGGCGTTCTGTTGACTTGTTGAACCTTGCAGAAAAATAATGTAGTCTTTTTCAAAACGTATAATTTCTTGTGGACATTTTTGTTCCCTTTCTCCAACGTCTGCCTTTAAATATAAATTGAAAGCTTATTTATATACTATTTGCTATTCCATGCAGTTATCAAACACGCAAGTAGCCGCTAAGAAACAACGCAGGTCTCGGCAGACAAAACATTGAGCTTACAACATAAAAAGAACGAGCTTCCCTGCTTTTCTCGGGTAGCATACCAAAAGATGTTCTAAGAGCAAACATGACCGCTTTAGTTTTATTCTTGAAGAACGGTTGTAGTCAGTTAATGGTAAAAATGAAACTGAAAGTGATTTAATGATTTCGCGTTCTGGAAACTTTAAAGGAAATTTTTTGCTGCTGGCAATAAAGTGGCGGCTTCGTTCGAGTTTTTATATCGCGAATCGGTATAAATTTGCTTCTTTATTGTTTGTTTGTTCGTTTCTTTCTTTATTTTTGCGAATTTTTTGGTCACATGGATCCTTTACAGTAAAGGAAAGCAGTTGTCCAGAAAAATGTTGTTCTTTGGAAAGAAAAGCTTTAGAAAAGCTTTTCTACCGCTTACCCGTGTGTTGTTCACGCTCATCCACGCAAAAGGAATCATGAGCATGCGCAACCCCGTAACTTGAAGAATTTTTATTTTGGTAACGTGAAGAAAAAAGGTGGGTTTTGAGGCATTTTCAAACGCTAATTGCGCGTGTTCCACTCGGTGAAATTTTTTTTAAAATTGGAACATTTGTAGGATTTTTGTGTTTTTCAGTCATACTAAAGTAAGAGTAGCTTTTGTTCATGCACTTCCGCATTAATCGTCGAAAACGGAAATTTACTATTCTGGCAAAACTTATGTACAAAATTTCTCACAGCTTTGCCAGCTGAGACTTCTCAAACGACAACATCTTTACAACAAAAATAGCCAAAATGCACCGTGTAAAAACCAAGAAATGACGTGAATTCACGTCATTCACGTGAATTCACGTCACCAGTTTCTTCGAAGAAACTGGGTAAGCTTAAAAAATGAGCCAAACAACTATATCAGTGGTTGGCCCATGGAAACGGGCCAGGCCCAGAAATTGTGACTTTTTTGAAAAGTATAAAGGCTAGGCTAGTTGCTTTTGTAGCTTTTCCCTAGTGAAATGTAAATCAATGTCCTGAAAATCATCAAAAAACTTATGTATATTTGTCTGTTGAAACTGATGAGAAACTGCATGGAGCCACCTTAAACACTCGTGTTTCTTCGATAAGCCTTCGGAAGCCCTAAAATCACCAATCTTGTGTCCAAGAATACAGCGCGGATATAAAATTTTCTGAACTGACACAGCAGACAGGTAAAATAGGTGTGTTGTAGGTTGTCACAACAGAAGCACTTTTTTAAAACAGGCTTTTTAACAGAAGTTTTAAGTCTTCAAATTTAAACAAGGACGATTTTACTAATTTAAAGGCTTATAGCTTTCAGTGGAACTTGAAATCACAAAATCGGCTTCTGTTGTGACACAATAGAGGTTTTAACTGATCAATTAATGGCAAAATCAAGAAGCGTTATCTTCTCCACGAGGAGAAAACTTGGACACGGAGTCGCGTTTTACCAAATCTTAACTTTGGAAGCTCAAAGCATCGCAAAGAAACGCAATTTATCAAAGGAAAAACAACCTTGTTGCACTTCCAACATTTCTTAAGCCCTCTATTAAGTTTTAACGAAATCGGCTCCCAAAAGATCAAGATCTAAAGTTTTTTAACGTAAGACTTCCACCAAAATTTTGCCTTATAAATTTATTCATGAGCAGCTTGTCACCCGCGGCCTTAAGTTCGTGTTTAAATATACTTCTCTAATTCATTAACAATTCATAAACAGAAAACAAAGGAAATCAATACCGTGACGGTGTGATTGAAAACGGGTCTTAATTAGCATAACATTTTGCGAAGTTTTGCTTTGAATTTCTTCTAGAATGAATGATTTGAAAAGCCAGACAAAAAACTCGAAAGCGTGTTTCTTCAGGTGTCGAAAATTGACAACTATTTTAATTTGCCTTCTCCGTGGGTTGAATATTAATGAACCTTTTATTCAGCGCCGATCAGCGTTTCGTTACCAGCTGCATACGAAATAAATAAAATGGACCTTTTTCCCTTGTAAATTGAGCATGGCGCCAAACTTTCTTAGGGAAAGGGAAAAATGTTGTTCCAAAACACTTCAAAACTCTCTACTCTCCGTACTTTCTTGTTTTCGTGTTTGTTAGATTAAAACAAATGTCAAATTTTTTTTTTATTCCTCCTTCACAAGTAATTTTGGTGGCCTAGTTAGGGTTCTTCTTGAACAATTTGTCGATCAATTTGCATTTTCTATTCGTTTGAATTCATCGCATATCCTCCTTTTCGTCCTTCTTGGCAACAGGAAGTGAAGACAAAATTAGCGCAAGAAACTGCATATCAATACCGGAGACTGAAAATATTTTAAACACGTTCACAGACACCCGACTGAAAATTTTCCTTCACTGTCACTAAAAAAAAAAATTGAAAAAACCAACAGCGAAACTGTCAGCTGCCGCAATGTTATGTTGCGGCCGTTTTTGGGTTGCTTGACAGAGTGCATTAAATGATATGTGTATTGGCTTTTATGAATTCTTATCTTGGAATTTAAAATGGTGCCTAACTACAAATGTTTAGAAAGTTTATACGAACCCTTACAACCAGTTGTATTCATTTGAGATTACATCTTTTCTACACAACCCGACTGCAGACTTTCAGAAATACTTCATCCCCCGAATTTTGGCGACGCTTAGGTTTATGAATTTCAACTTCGGATACTTTCAACAAAGGGAATGGTAAGAGAGCGTTGCTGCGTTCTCTACGATCTTAAAATTTATCACTGCTTTTCGCCTGCAGCAACTGGATGTGTTAAAATAATACCACGGTTGGCAAAAATACTGCTGAAGAAAAGAAAAAAATAGACGATCGAAGCGAGTGACTCTTTTCAACTCGACATTTTCTTTAATAGCTTTGAATTGATGCTTTTCCACTGTTATACATTAATATTGATTCAACTAATGAGAACTTTCTCCAATAAACAAACCTCACGTAAAAATTTTAATTTCCAATCATATTTTATTACCATACAGTGGAACCTCGATTTAACGAACCTCTATACAACGAAGTCCTCGGTATAACGAACGATATTTTTCAGCCCAGTAATAGTGTAATGTATGAAAAAGAACCTCGATATAACGAACCAATTTCCCCAGTCCCTTGGCACTCCGTTAAATCGAGGTTTCACTGTAATGTATTAATACAAGTGTTAAACTGAAAATTTATACAGAGTAAAACCTTTCCATGAAACTGACTACGGAAACAGTTGTCTGATTGTGACCTTCACTGCTTGTCGTACTTCTCTAATCTTCCAGCAATAGAGAATCGGATTTAATGACGAGTTTAAATAAACTAAAGTTGCTGCAAACTTCCACGTGAGATAAATAGACGAAGATCAGTTATTACCAGTCCAAGCTACTATATTGAAAGCTGATATCTTAAAATACGGCACATAACAAACAGCTAATGGCAACTGCAGCCATAGTGCACTGGAAACTGCCTTTTTGTATCGTGCAATGTTCATTGCAATTGTTTGTCTCTGTTGTCCTTGAACATTGTCTCGTACTTGATTTTCATGGTGACGCAACCTGAGGAAAATCTTTGTGTAAGAGTAAAATGAAGTTACCAGACAGAGTGGTATAACTATCTTGACACACCATAACAATAAAGAGAAATTCCAAAAGTACATTGTGGAAGTGAGAATACAGACAATCCAGAAAATAAATACGGCTACATATGTTCGCTTCAAAGTTACAACTTGTTTGTATCTGAGCCCTAACAACAGGACGAGAAGTCTGTCTACGCTTCTTGCAGACAATGCGAGCAAAGACACTCCAGCTAACTACATATGGCTTGTCAAGTTATCGGCGACTATAACATAGCGACAAATGTTCCAACGTTTGTTCACCAAAGACATTCAACAGGTAACTGCCAGAGGCTCCGCAATGATACCAACACAGAGAACAGTTGTCGCAAGGTTACGAAACAACAGTTTGGACGGTGGATGAAGGGAAGACTCCTTGTGGAGGGCGACTACGATCAAAGTGTTCCCCAGAAATGCAGTAATGGACAGAAAAATGTTTAAGACTGAAAGGAATGTCAGCTGGTTGTGTATACCTTCAACTAATTCTGTTGAGCAAAACTGTTGTACCAATGTTTTGTGATTTTGATCGTCCGTAAAGTTTATTAACGCTATTTTTCCACAATTGGTGTTAGTCGGTGAACTTGTGTCGCTTCTGTATAACGAAAGATTATATCTCAAACTGCAAAACATGTCAAATTAACTGCTACGTTCATTATGTCTTGATCTATTATAAACTTTTTAATATGCAGCTGTTTAAGGAAAATAGAAGAACCTTTAATTTTCTCCAGCGTTCTGTTCCACACCTTAAAATTCGAAACGTTTCCATTCTAGCTAGAAAGGAGTGTCGGATCGGAAAGAGGAGAAAAAGTTGAAAATTTAAGTCAAACTTAAGTTAGTGTTCTGAAACACAAGATAAATATTCTTGTTTTTAGATATTGTTTAATTGTAGTTTGTTTAGGCGATGAGGAAAGATTATTGTTTAATTTACCTTCTCGATGCCGCTAATCTTTTCATAATAATGATCAGTTGCGTACGTGTTTGCTGAGAGTGAAAACCTGGAGTAGATCAATATTTAAGAAAGACGACGTTTAATTAGCCGGCGTTTTTCATGTGCTATGTTGGCTTGAATTTTAGTGGAGCTGTAACTGTGCTCCTTTTCATACCAATTCGTAATTTTTGTCATCGATCTGCTTTTTGTTACCACCTACATCAATTAATGGCGCCAAACATGAACTCACATAATATTAATCTAAGGGTAGTCATGTACGTGCGAATTTAAAATTACCGGTTTTAATCTGTTGATTTACGTGTTCCTGTTCAGTTTTTCTTTTTGATGTGATCAGTCGGGCGTAATTTTACAAGGAAAGGAAATAAACTTACCAAAAGATATTTTCAGTCACAAAACTTTTAACTGTTTTTTGATACATATAACAACATAGGAAAACAGATGGTTTAGAGTTTATGTGCAATCTAAATCGTAATTATTAGGATCCGAGATGAAAACACAAAACAAGTGTTTATTCAGTTCAGTTATTTCTGAGGTTTTTCTTGCTCTCGTTTTCGATATAAATTGTTGGGAAAGTATCACATGCTTTTGTCGTTTAATCATTCCTTCGATCGCCTTTCATCTATTGTCTAAATTCACTGCAAATTAATACCGAGAAGATATTGAAAACAGATTCAAAGACACCATACAGTTAATACCTTTTTTTGATGAATTGCGTAAGTCAAAGAAAACTCGCATTCTGATTGGCTGAAGAAGCGAAGGTACTCAGCGTAGAATTGCACGCCTGAGAAGTGATATTGCTCAACATTTATTGAGCAGCAAATGTTGAACGAATGTTGTACTTTGTATCATTGGCTTCAAAAAAATTAAAAATTTTTATTTTGTCATCTTACATTGAATTTTAGTAGATACAGTTGTATTTTGGTTTGAGCCTTTCCATATTCAACGTCATGTTTATGTTGTTTTTTCCACCGAGCAGCACATTGGTACCAACCAACTACGTGTAAAAATACCGTACGTATTTGTAAATGAACCAGTTTGCGCCTGTTTGCTAATTCAAAATGGCGGCACTGAAATCATAGCTGAGGCATGATTATGCTAAAGGTTGCATAAATTAACTTCTGAATAATCAATTATGTGGTGTAACATTCTAAGACAGTCGCCACTATTTATTTTTAACCGTTTTATTTCTGTCTCTAGTAAACTAAGAATTTCAATATGACCGTGTAAGAGAGAGGTGAACACCAAAGTCATTTATGGTGCATTTCCCATTCGTTAGAATTCACCGCATATCCTCCTTGTTGTTCTTCTTGGACCTGAAATTGATTTAAACGCGTTAAAAAATAAATAGATAAAATAAATCAATTTTGTTTCACGAGGGTGACACCTAACAGTCTGGGACTGACATTACCTGTGGCCCTCGGGTTCCGGATCGAATTGGAATCTGGGATGTTGGTTTTTAAGGAGAAGGGAAAACCGGAGTACCCGGAGAAAAACCTCTCGGAGCAAGGATGAGAACCAACAACAAACTCAACCCACACATGACACCGGGACCAGGAGTCGAACCCGGGCCACATTGGTGGGAGGCGAGCGCTCTCGCCACTGCGCCATCCCTGCTCCCCGCCGCGTGTTCGTTGACTGAAATTAAAATCTTTCACTTGAAAGGTGAGATAACCAGCAACGAACTCAGTGTCAACTATCTACGAATGTGAAGTTGTCGCTGCATTTGTAAAAACATGTTCTTTGGACCTCAAGCTAGTTGATCGACTGAATGCAATGCAAATAATAAATGGGTCTGCGTTTGGAAATCATGAGTTGTTATTTAAGAACTTAAATTGGGGCCTTATTGACAAATGTTGGGAAATTAACGCGATAAAGAAAACCACACAACCTTTGACTCCATTAAAAGTTATATCCTTTCTGCATTTTCAATGTGAACCAGCAGGCTTTCCGAAATAACGTTTTTTCCGAATTTAGGAAGTGCATATAGGCTTATTTCAACTTCGGATAAACTCGACACAGGAAATGACATCGGAAACGAAGTTTTCTTTTCTCATGGCTGCGTTTTCCGTTATATTCAATGTTTTCTGTGTGACTGGATGTGTACAAATAATAACATAACTGGTAAGAATTTGGGCAAGAAGAAGGACAAGAAGAAGTATCTACTTAAAACACTTCGTAAAAACTATGATTAACACTGAAAAAGTTGTAAGTAAGTAAGTAAGTAAGTAAAGTCTTTATTTAACGAGGGTAGTACTAAAATGGCATAAAAAATACTAACAAACCACTGGCCCTCTAAAATTATTTGCAATAAAATATAAAAATACACTAGAATACGAATATTAAAACTATGGATTAATGGGATAATATAAGGAATAACAATACAAGAAATACGATATAAAATATTAGAAAGGTAAAAAGGGTAAAAAGTGTAACTAAATTACAGAATAAAATGATTTAAAAGCTGCTGTTCTTTAAAAATTCTCTTCCAAAGAGAGTTCCTAAAAGATTTAATCGTGGGTAATTTTCGCACAGATAGCGGTAAGCTGTTCCAGGCTTGACAGGCAGTCACGGTAAATGTTCTTCCTCCTTCAGTTTGTCGTTTGACAACTGGGCGAACAATATCTGATTGTGTCCTTCACCGGTTGTCGCACTTCTCTAATCTTCCAGGAATAAAGAACCGGGTTCAGTGACGAATTTAAAAAAACTAAAGTTACTGCACATTGCTCGGCGAAATAAACAGACGAAGAAAAGTTATTACGCGCGGCTTTGTAAGCTATTATCACAAAATAAGGAAGATAACAAACAACTAATGTCAACTGCAGCCAGAGTGCACTGGAAACTGCCTTTTTGTATCGTGCAATGTTCATTGCAATTGATTGGCTCTGTTGTCCTTGAGCATTGTCTTGTACTTGATTTTCATGGTGACGCAACCTGAGGAAAATCTTTGTGTAAGAGTAAAATGAAGTTACCATACAGAGTGGTATAACTATCTTGACACACCATAACAATAAAGAAAAATGCCAAAAGTACATTGTAGATGCGAGAATACAGACAATCCAGAAAATAAATACGGCTACATATGTTCGCCTCAAAGTTACAACTTGTCTGTATCGCAGCCCTAACAACAGGGCGAGAAGTCTGTCCACACTTATTACAGATAATGTCAACAAAGACACTCCAGTCAACGTGAAGCCTGTTAGATGTAACGCGTCGAATGCATAGCGACACACATGAAAACGTTCGTTCAGCATTGACATCCAAACCATAACTGCTGAAGGCTCCGCAATGACACCAACGCACAGATCAGTTGTCCCAAGGTTCCGAAAAAACAGTTTGGACGGTGGATGAAGCGAACACTCCTTGTGGAGGGCAACTAGGATCAGAGTATTGCCCAGAAAAGCAGTAATGGACAGAAAAATGTTCACCACTGAAAGGAATATTAACTGGTTGTGTATACCTTTAGCAAAGTCTGCTGAGCAAGACTGTTGTTGGGATGTGTTTTGGTTTTCATGAAGGGTAAAGTTTGTCATGGCGATTTTGCAGCAATGGGAGTACGACAGTGAACTCGTGTCTCTTCCTTGTAAGACGAATGATAATCTCAAAACGCAAAACAGGTCAAACTACTTCCGATTTCGTTCACTGTCTCTATTATGAATTTCACAATATGTAGATGTTTAAGGAACTGAACAGCGGAACCTACAATGTTCTACGACGTTCTTTTAAATTCCTCAAATTCAAACCCTCTCCATTCCACAGTATCTAGAAAGGAGTGTCGCATCGCAAGGAGGGGCAAAAGTTAAAATTATACAAATTATATTCAAACTTAAGTTAGTGTTAAAACATACTTCTTACTAGCTTTCTGATAGATATTGCATTGGTATGTTTGTACCTGTTGTGAGTAGCAACGGCTATTGTTTAGTTTATCGACTATGACGCGGCAAGACTTTCATGATTACGGTCACCTACTCGCATCTCTGCTGACAGTCCAACACGGAGTAGATCAGATTTTCAAGACGGCCTTATTGGGAAAACAGGTAAATGACATTCAGTTATAGCCGGCATTTTTGTTTTTTCATGTGCTCTCTTGGGATAAAGTTTAGTGGATCTATAAATGTGCTCCTTCTAATTTCAATTCGCATGTTTGTCACATCATAAGGTCTGTAAATTTATTTAATTTTGGAAAAAGCATTCAAGAATGGATTTCCACCCTCTATGCTAATTCCGAAGGTCCGGTCCTAAACAATGTATTCACCACAGAGGCCTTCACGGTGTCAAGAGGAGTTAGAAAGGGCCGCCCATTGTCACGCTATCTTTTTAGTTTGGGGGCAATAAAATGAGACAAGACAAGAAAATTCGGGGTATTAACATCTACAAGCGCGAATTTAAAATCAATAAATTTGCGGACGACACCTCACTTATCTGTAGGGAACTTACGTATGTTGAGAATGCGATTGCAACAATGAGTAGTATTTGAGAAGGAATAAGGTTAAATCCATCGAAAACCAGCGATGGTTTCCGTAACATTAAGAAACACCCGAATTCTGAGGAGCTTAATTTCGAGGAATTTAAAAAACTTTGTTTGTACAAGTACAGGATTGAAGGTTTCAACCACTGAGTGCAACTACTTTCAATTTCCGTCAGCGGCTTTTACATCTCTAATGGATTTATATGTACTTATACTATTGGATATCCTTGTATTTTGTGAATTTAAAGGTTATGAATTAAAAAAATAAAAAATTTTCAGTGTCACCGATCTGCTTTTCGTTACCACTTGCATAAATATTTGTCTTTTAAATGGACATTTTCCACTTGTTTTAATAATTGAGTAAGGCGCCAAACATCATTTACTCGATGAATATCATACTAATTTTTTTTTAAAGACATACCAGTATACTAGTTTAGAACTACTTGTTTCAGTTCAGCCAGTGACTTCTGTGTTCCTGGTCAGTCTGGCTTAAGTTTCGATCACCACACGAAAGAAAAATACTCAGATATTTTAAGTAACAATACTCTTAATTATTTTTTCGTAGTTTCCATTAGTTTTTTTTTAATTTATTTATTCATTTACAACACAAAGTACATACAAACACAGAATTACAAAGAATTACAAATTAGATTTACAAAGCTAAAACAGCCGCGCAATTGCTGTTTTTAGCAATTAATATGCCCTTAACCATTAATTAGTTAAATATATATACATTGTATAATTTAGATTTAAACTGCAGATAACTGAAGTTATTTTATACATGATACTAAATTGCCTTTACTTACAATAACATTTACTTAACAACAATAATAATTACAGTTACTCTATTACACTATTTTACATTAATTTACAGCTATACAAACAAGTAATGGAAAAAAAAAAAAAAAAAAAAAAAAGATTAAACTAAGAGTGGAAAATTTCCCGTCCAATTCTTATAAAATGCTTCTAGATCGTTGTTTTTGGTCGCGATGTATTTTTCTGTCTGATATTTTGTTTTTATTTTCAGTATAAAACCTTCTATATACGGCCGTACACACTTCCTCCTGCAATCCCAAACATAAACTTTACCGATTAAAATTAGATAGTTTAGTAAGGGGCATGATGATGCTGTAATACCTATAATGATTTCCTGAAGGCTAAGAACTTTAAGTTGTTTTGCTAGGTTTAAGTAATATTTTTCCAGATGTTTCCAGATGGGCAGTTGAAAAATAGGTGGTGTAATGTTTCTGATTTATTGTTGCAGAAAGTACATTTATCATGCTCGGTGTATCCAATTTTAAACAATTTCGTGTTAGTATAAAGAATTGAGTTTAAAACTTTGTATTGAAAAGCTTTGACATAAGGTTCATTCGCTATTTTATGCGGTAGGGTGAAGGCAACTTTCAGTTCTTCATCAGTTAAGTTGAAATGTTGTCTTAGTTTCTGAACGTTATTAGGTAGCTGAGCTTTTTTACTAATTATCAGGGAATAATAGGTTTTTGATCTCTTTTTTGTAATGTCAAAAACATTAAGGGCGTTTTTAAGGGCGTTTTTAAGGGCGCGTTTTTTTATTCACAATTCTGGAATGAGAATGGCCAGAATGTAAAATGCGCACGTTTTTCTATTCCGCATTCCTATTCCGGAATGGACAGAACGCCATTCCATCCATTCTGCTCCCAGGGGCAGAATGAACAGAATGTTGCGAATGAAAATCCAAGATGGCGGACGGCGAGATGAGCGCTGCGGATTCAAATACGTCTCTACCGGAAAAAAATCAGGTTACACTTTTAGACACAATGAAACATTGCTTCTAATTTCATTGTACCAAGGAAAATTGCTGCGATAACGGCTGCAATGGCAGCCTCTTCGTCGGCCACCATATTTGTGACGCAATGTTTACTCGTGCCAGGACCGCGCATCTCGACGGGCGTTTTTTTATGCAGACAATCCCAATTATTCCTAGCATTCCGTACCAACCATTCTTATTCCAGAATTGTGGATAAAAAAACGCGCCCTAATTCGGAAGGTATTGAATGTCTAAGACCTGTCCATGCAAGAGAATTGATCTTTTTTATTTTGTTTCTTATTATGTCGAATGATTCGATGTTGTTTAGATTTAATAGGAGATCATCAACAGTGCAAATTCCGGAATCATAGTATGTCCTATAAAAAACAGGTTTTCCATTTATTCTTATATCTTTGTGATTCCAAACTACAGATATCCAATTTTTCTCATCAGAAAAGAGATCTCGGAATTCTGACCACCATTGCAGCAGTTCCCTAAAGTATAGAAAATTGAGGTTATCGAAGGATCTTTTATTTCGTAGTTGCATTCAAAAAATGAATGAGCCCCCCCAACATCTTTTAAGAGATGCATCAAATAGATTTTCCATGTACTTTCATTATTATTGAATATTCGGTTCAACCAGGCTAACCTAAGAGCTTTGATCATGCTGTCCATGCCTATCATTTTTATACCTCCACCTTTAAAGTCGTTAATTGCTGAGAGCCTTGTCACCTTGTCTTTTCCTTTCCATAAAAATGTGTAGATTATATGATTTACTTGTTTGATAATACGACACCACGTGAATATGGCTCTACGTTTGTGAAAATTGTTTATACCCGTTACATTGAGGGAGACTAATTTAAATAATTTTGCCATCTACGACTTTTCGTAGTATATAGAAAATATTCCTTTTTTGAGATTTCATTTGGAAGTGTACGCATATTTCTTTAAAATACGGAGTAGTAATTGTTTCTTTAAAGTACGGAACAAGAATTATTTTCCCCTTAAAACAAGATATAAAGAACAAAACACACATACACAAGCCACACACGCATGTAAACATACAGTCAATCATTTACCAGTCGTGTATTCGAACCTTGTGTTCTCTCTCTTCTTCAGTTCAAACCGTTCATGGGATTACATGTAAACAAAGTTCTTCATGATATTTCCATAGTAGGGAAGGTTTTTGGTTTCTTTTCCTCTGTAGAGTTGCCCATCAATAATGAGTTTGTCGAAATTAAAAAATGCTTTCTTCTGATCCCGTTTGGCCTTTTTTAACACTGGATACAGCGTTTTATGGATATCTTCAATTTCTTTCGGGAAGTCGTCCGAGATTCCAATATCAGTTCCTTTTAAGTTCTTGTAAAAGGACCGAACAAAGTCTTTGTCCTGACAATGGCTGAATCTAGCAATCACTGGTCTAGGTCGGCTTTGCAATCTCTGGCTTGATGTTTTAGTTGGAATTCTGTGCACCCTTTCAAATCTAATCTCTTTAACAGCTTCGGGTGGAATTTGCATCTTGCTTAGAAAAAGGTTTCTTACCACATCTTCGATATTTTCTTCCGATTCTTCGTTAACATTGTAAATTCGCATATTCTCGCGCCTGGTATATGCTTCCAATTTTATGTTTCTTCGTTTCAGTGCTTCAATATCAGCATCCATGGAATCTAAATCATCACCGTGTTCTTCAACGGTTGCCGTCGTCTTCGCTAACTCTGTTTGAAGTTGAGTGATATTCTCTTGAGCGAAGTTTAGCGAGTCCTTCAAATCTTTAACTTCACTACGTAGAGTAATAATTTCGCTTTTCAGGGACTCGATTTGTTTGCATGCTGTCAAAACGAGCATCTGTTGAGCTTCTCTGCGTCATGGCTGCCACGTGTTCATCTTCATCCGTTTGCGAACCATTTTCTCTTAATCTTTTGCGACCGCCAAAAGCAGATGACCTATCTTCCTTTTCATTCCCCATTATAATTTTCCATCCATGAGCGGTCTAACAACTGGTAACTCAGATTAACATCTCTCAAAGAGACGGAGCTATAGAAAACACGTCCGCCTCCAGCGAGTCACACTGCGCAAGTCCTAGTTTCCATTAGTTACCACATATGACACCCACAAAAAAACCCCCGAATGATTTAGACTTTTAGTGAAACCTTATTAAATCCTAAGACTACCAAGGTTTTTCTTCAGCTGATAAATTATTACTGAAGGGTCTTGAGAAACAGGCGAGGCTCTCTTCTACTAACTTATCTTATGAAACGCCGTATTTGTAATAAACGCATCATTTTAGACTATTTTACGAAGGGTAAAAAAAAGTATTTAAAATGAAAAGGTAGGTTTTTTGGTGACAGAATATCACTCCTCATTCCGAACGAAAAGTAAAAAAGAATGTTTCTTGTTATGTTTTCTTTCATAAAAATACTAATAGTTCGGCTATTTAGTTCTCATTCGTTAAGGCCTTAATGTTTGCTTCTAACACATATGCCCAGGGGGGGGGGTACACCAGGTTTCAAGTGTCGGGGGTGATCGAAGGGTTTTTTTGGGGGGGGGAAATGAATTTTCGATTCCGGGATTTTTTTGGGTAGGAAAATTTGGCAAGTACTTTTTGGGGTGGGTTGATTTAAGTAGGGATTTTTTTGGGGGTATTCAAAACAATCCGAAGATTCGTGGTAGTGCCTGCGTATCCTGGCCGCGAATAAAGTACAACCAAACTTGTTTTGCAGTTGTTTTAATATTTTTTAACGATGGTGTCGCATTACATTGCATCTGTTTCATAAAACCGGTTATACAATTTCTCATGTTTTTTTTCTTGTTATATCATTTAATCCTTTCTGGAACTTTTAAGGCTCGGAAATTCGGCATGGGATTTTTTGGGGGTTAATTTTTATTGGAAGCCCTAGGGAATTTTTTCGGGTTTGGATTTTTGCCCCCATTCGATCATCCCCGACACTTGAAATCCTGAGTACCCTCCTGGGCACATATATTACAACAGATAGTCCATGATCAGTGTATGTGCAAAGGTTTGGAGATTTTCTTTCCACACAATTACACACTCCTACTCCAAAACTAAAAGGGAAGTTCTAATCTTCAGTTCAACCTGAATAACCTTTTACTTTCGCGCAAGCAGATACGTGCTCTCTGGATGTAAAGGAAATAATAATTAAAGAAAAACCTAGTACCTAGTTTTTTTGTTATGATTGTAGTTGTGGCATAAATTAAGAGTTAAATTTCCTTCCTGTAGTTGAAAACATATTGCGGGGTAATTATAGACGACATCGTCATAACAATTTCTTTCTTCCCTCTCTTATTTTGCGCATTGCTTGCCATTAGTTCAAGACCTTTTCTCTTCTTACATATATATCATCAAACGATAGCCCATGGTTTAGAGATTACAGCCTAATTATACCTTCATACTCCATAACTATAAAGGAAGTTCCAATTTATAGTTCATCCAATAACATTTCACTTTCACGCGTGCAGATACGTACTATCTAAACTTTAACGAAATAATAGTTCAAAAAATACGCTCTTATCTTTCTGCTATTTGTGTAATTGTGGAATTAATTGAAACTCCAACTTTCTTTCTGTCGTTTAAGACATATTGCGGGGGAATTTTAGATGACATCCTCATACAATAATTTGTTTGGACTGTCTTTTCTCAATTGATTGGATTCATTGCAAACAGATTAATACCCAACCGATTTTGCAAACAAATTTTAGACATCAATAATCACCTATTCTTATTATCCTTCAGAAGAAGTTTTACTCAACGAAGGGCATCTATCTGGCGATCAGCTACTTAGCTGTAGTTTAAGGCCTTTTGATCCAATGTTACCATGACAACGCGAGATATTAGAAGGGCGGGGTTGTCACCGATCGGCAGATGACGGATGTTACTTCAATGGTTTGGAATCTATTTTTCTTGTTTAGGTCGCGAGTTCAGTCTTGCGTTCCTTGGACACGACTATCTTTTTATAGTTGCAGAACGTTGTGAGAAGTGAAAGATTACTTCCCAATTTCGCATTCCCGGTGCGGCAGCGTTCGGCCTGGACACAAATATCTGGTTATTGTTTCAGATACTGTCAAAGGCACGTTATAAGAAGAAGAAGAAGAAGAAGAAGAAGAAGAAGAAGAAGAAGAAGGAGAAGGAGAAGGAGAAGGAGGAGGAGGAGAAGGAGGAGGAGGAGGAGGAGGAGGAGGATTGCTGCATAAATGTCAATTTTGAAACAACAAATATTTGTTCATTGCCATAAACTGGGAATATAGAACCCTTAAAATATACCGCCTCGAATGGAACTGAACCACCAATTCAAACGACATAAAGTTCTTCGTAAAACCTAACGCGATAAACACTGAAAAAGTTGTCTGATTGTGTCCTTCACTCCTTGTCGTACTTCTCTTATCTTCCAGCAATAAAGAACCGGGTTTAATGCACATGACGAGAGAAAAAAAAACTTAAGTTGCTAAAAGTTCCAGTGGGATATAAAGAGACAAATATACACTAAGGTGAGCCGCTAGGTAAACTGTGAACATGAAATACGGAAGATAACAAATAACTAATGACAACTGCACCCAGAGTGCACTGAACACTGTTTTTTTTGTATTGTGCAATATTCACTGGAATTGTCTGTCTCTCTTGTCTTTGAACGGCATTGTCTTGTACTTGATTTTGATGGTAACGAAATGTGAGGAAAATCTTTGTGTAACAGTAAATTGAAGTTACCAGTCTCAGTAGTATAACTATCTTGAATCACCATAACGGAAGTTCCAAAACTAGGTTGTCGAAACGACAATAAAGACAATCCAAAATACAATTACAGTAACAAATGTTCTCTTCAAAGTTACAACTTGCCTGTATGTGAACCCCAACAACAGGACGAAAAGTCTGTCCACACTTATTGCAGACAATGTGAGCAAAGACACTGCAGTCAACAAGTGGGCAGTCAGGTCAGTCCCTGCTAATACATAGCGACAAATGTTCACTCGTTCGTTCACCAAAGTCATCCAATAGGTAACTACTAAAGGCTCCGTAATGATACCAACGCAGAGATCAGTTATTGCAAGGTTACGAAACAGCAGCTTGGACGGTGGACGAAGTGAAGCCGACTCCTTGTGAAGGGCGACTAGAATCAAAGTATTCCCAAGAAATGCAGTAATGGACAGAAATATATTCACTACTGAAAGACATACCAACTGATCGTGTATACCTTCAGTTAATTTCGCTGAGCAAAACTCAGGTTTTTCAAACGTTGTTTGGTTTCCCTCGCCGGAAAAGTTTGTTATCGCCATGTTAATTACTGCAATGAGAGTAGGTTGGTAAACTCAGCGTCGCTTTTGTTTAACAATGTTAATGTCCCAACCATGTCAAACTACTAAGTTCATTATGTCTATTATAAATTTGAAAATACGCAGCTGTTTAAGGAAAACTGAAGAAACTAAAACCACCAAAAAACCCGCTTTCATCACAAGTGGCCGTCTGCTCATATCTCTGCTGACAGTAAAACATATTAAAAAAGGAGAGTAGGTCATTATTTTTCTGCTGCTTTTAATTTAGATTACCTATTTTTGCCACCGATCTGCTTTTTGTTACCACCTACACCAAGTGAACATGGTGCTAAACATTAACTCAATGGTTTCTTAATGTAGAGATGTTTATATGAATTTAGAATAATAATGAGCTTTAAGCCAGTGACTTGTGTTTGTACTCTTGGTTTTGTCTGTTTGTTTAGCTGTTTAGCTGTTTAGCTGTTTAGCTGTTTGTTTTACTGAAGGGAAGATCCGATTCGAAGCCGGTAGTTTTGCTGCAATGGGAGGAGTTCGATGAACTTGTGTCGCTTCTTTATAACGATGAAAAATAATCTTAGTATGCCAAACTAGGCCACGTTGATTTATGACGTGCAAGTGACATTTGAGTGACTGGCATATTTCATTTTCTATCTTGGGTTGAATTTTAGTGGACTTGTAATTGCGCTCCTTTTAAAATCAATCAAGGATTTTTGTCACCGACCAGCTTTGCGTTAAATGTATATACAAAGTGTTCCTTTTAAATGGACTTTTTCCTCCTGTCAGTTGAGCATGGCGCCAACATTTACTCGGCGAATATTATAGTAAATGTTTTTAAGAGGTGTATACGTGTTTAGAATAACTTGTTTTAAGCCTGAAACTATTGTGTTCCTGCTTCTTTTTAATTTTTTTTCAGTTTTGTAATCAGTCTTTTCTAAAACACAAGAAAAAAGATACTTAGAGGTATCATTAGTCACAAAACTTAATTTTTCTGTCGTTCCCTGCAAAAGTTAACACAGCTGACACCACAGAAAAACCCACGATTTTTGTTGAACTAATTAGCTTTTACTGAATGGAACAAGATTATCCCATTCGAGTTTTGCAAAAACCGGTGTTTGTTGAGAGGAAATTTATTTATTTTTTGTTTTAATTCCAAGTTTAAGTTTCGTTTTCGTGTTCTTTTTTAAAAGAACAGCTTAAAAGCTGCCGTTTTGGGAAAATTGTAGACAGATAACGTTTTCGTTTATTTGCCTAATAGCACTACACGATAGCCGATTGTTATAGGAACCTTGAATCGGAATCAAACAGAGGAACCGAGATGGTAAACCAAAAGCAAGGTGTTATTAGCCTATATCTAGTTATGACTGACGTACTTCATAACTGAAGTATGACTCCACTTGTTATAAGCAACGATGTTTTACATTCAAACGTGCAAAAAAGTACTTCCCCTGGAAAGCCTGGATTAATAATAAGCGATATCATTCCCCCTCGTTGTCGTCTGTATGTTACAATGTTAGGTTTGCATGGTCTTACCGCTATTTGCACGTGCTTTGGTTTTTCTCCTCCTCCTCCTCCTTCGCTGGTGCCGGAGGGATCGTGAAAATTCTGTTTTTAATACAATGACAATGAAAGCCTTACGTTAATTGCCATTGTACTAAGAAAAGAATTTTCACAATCCTTCGGCACCAGCAAAGCGTAGCAAGCAGGCATTGCAAACGTGTTGATTCCAAAGCACACAAATATGTAGAATATAGACAAAGGAGAAACTTCTGAAATAAACCGGCTATCAACAAGTGATACGGCAATGAGAATTTTGGAGACGAGTGCAAAAGTCTCCTATACTTTTATTTGCATTTCGCGCACTTAAAATGATTCAATGCGCGTGAGATTTACAGGGATAGTTCAATACATGTTAGACTTGAGATCACAAGATTTACAAGAAAATTCATCGACTAGTTTTTGAATAAAAGCTTCCATAACAAAGACGATGCTTCTCCGTGTAAAATAAGCATATTTAAGACATTACTTCTGATTACATCATTTGAAATCTAGCGAAGCAAACCGGATAAAACCTTCAGGAAAAGTAGCTGTATGCTACAGCTATGACATATGGTGAAAAAGTTGTTTCAGTCTGTCAGGATAACACTGGTACCGATGAAACAATAGAAAATAAAATAAATCTGTAATTTTTTACTGGAAGATATTCAACTCGATTTTTTTCGAAAATGCTCTCATAGAATTTTTTCAAACTTTGCAGTCTCGAAGATCTACACCCAGACTATAAGAGACAATAAGTCGTTTTAAAAGTTTAGGTCCAGATATCGAGAAAATTTCTCATATACAAAAATCATGACGTCATCGTTTCGTTGCTATGGTAACACCGATGTCAATCAAACCTACTTTTTTGACAAGTTCATTCAGTCTCTAGTAAATGTGTGAAGCAGCTTGCCCCATCGAGGTCAGACAGTAAAGTATTAGCCGTTCAAAGTTGGGGTGGTGTGCCTCGGAAAAATCCAGATGAGCCACCTTAATGATTTCTGAGCTATCTGCTCACGCCCCTGGCAGCCATTAAATCAAAGCACGTGCAAATAGCGGTAAATTCATCAACCATGGAACAAAACCTTCGGGTCAACAACAAATTCAGCGTTGGCAGTGTTGGTGTAATCCACTAATATTTCCTGCGAATTTAGTCCTCCGCCGTTCTACTTGAGCTTACAAGAGTATGTGATCGCTGAGTTACATGTCAGTGGGATTATTAACCGATGAAATTACTAACAAATCAGAAAAGAGTAATCTGATTAATACACATGCGCCGAGCCGTGAACCTGTCCCTTTAACTAGGAATATACAACCCTTAAATTATACCGCCTTGAATAAAACTGAACTACCAAATCATTGGACATAAGGCACTTTGTATTGTGTAAACTAACTCGATAAACACTGAAAAAGTTGTCTGATTGTGTCCTTCACTGCTTGTCGTACTTCTCTAATCCTCCAGCAATATAGAATCGGGTTTAATGACGAGTTTAAAAGAACTAAGGTTACTGCAAATCCCCACGCGCGATAAACAGGCAAAGATAAGTAATTACTACTCCATTTGTAAGCTACTATAATGAGATACGGAAGATAACAAACAACTTATGTCAACTGCAGTCACAGTGCACCGGAAACTGCCTTTTTGTATCGTGCAATGTTCATTGGAGTTATTTGTCTCTGTTGTCCTTGAACATTGTTTTGTATTTGATTTTGATGACGACGAAGCGTAAAGAAAATCTTTGTGTAACAGCAAATTGAAGTTACTAGACAGAGTGGTATAATTATCTTGCCACACCATAACATTAAAACGAAATTCCAAAAGTACGTTGTGGAAACGATAATATAGACAATCCAGAAGACAATTACAGTTACATATGTGCTCTTCAAAGTTACAACTTGTCTGTATCGCAGCCCTAACAACAGGGCGAGAAGTCTGTCCACACTTATTGCGGTTAACGTGAAAAGAGACACTGCACACAACATTCGGCCTGTCAAATGAAACGCGGCTAATGCATAGCGACAAATGTTTAAACGTTTGTTCACCAAAGCCATCAAATAGGTAACTAACAGAGGCTCCGAAAAGATGCCAACGCAGAGATCAGTGATGGCAAGGTAACGAAACAAAAGCTTGGACGGCGGATGAAGTGAAGACTCCTCATGAAGGGCGACTAGGATCAGAGTATTCCCCAGAAATGCAGTAATGGACAAAAAAATGTTTACCACTGAAAGGCATATTAGCTGTGTATACCTTCAGCTAATTCTGCTGAGCATGACTGTTGTGTCAATATTTTTTGGTTTCCATCACCGATAAAGTTTGTAAAGTTTGCTATCGCCATTTTGCTACAATGCATGGGAATACGTGCGTGAACTTGTGTCGCCCCAGGCAAAGTACATATTGGCGAATATTTACCGAGCCGAAGACGAATAATTCTTTTAGTATATAACTTTGAGCTGTGGACATCAAAAAGTGAAAAAACGAGCCGAAACTTGACAAGCAACACACGGGCCGGCAGAATTGCAACATACTTTACAATATTCAGTGTTACTTATATGTTTTACAGTGTTACATATAAATGTTGGTAGTTAGCTATCCGGTTAGTTTTTATATAATTTAATTCTTTCATCGGTACCTTCATGTCCACACTCTATACCTGAAGCAGCTGAAGAGGAAGTTCTAATAACAATTGCAGTTCAAACAATAGCAGTTTACCCTGACGCATTCAGATCACCTGTGACGTGCTCCTTACAGATATAGCAAAAAGTAATTTTGAAAGAAAAAACTTCCTGCGTGGTAGTTGTAGGCGACATCTTTCGTTAATAATTTCTTGGACTGTCTTTTCTCACTTGATTGAATTCACTGCAAACATATTAACGCTGAACAGATATTGCAAACTTACTTAAGACATCAGTGACTATCTTTCCAAATTTTCCGTTAGCAGAATTTGTCACTCACTCGATCATTTTGAAATCCTGAAATGTCTTGTTGAAACACTTGAGGAACGTCTGTTAACTAACCTCTCCGTTTTAATGGGGACTCTGTAAAGTGAGAATACGAAAGGGGCGCATATGGAAGACATATGGTGGATGGGGGATGGCCCCGAACAAATAAGTGGAATTTGCACGTGGGAAAGTTGTTGCTTAATATGCCAGCAATTAATGCAAGCGAACCATCTTTTTTGAGGATCCAAAGAGAGTGAAAGCTAATTTACGTTCAGCAGTGAAGATGTTAATCTTTATTACCCCTTATAGTACAACGCGAAATTTTGGCGTGCTCCCATCGGCCGAAATCGATCACGTGACGCGATAGTTACTCTCCTCGGCGGTCGCCTATCAGCGCATAGTGCCCGTTCTTGGCAATTTTTGCTCAAAATTTAGTGTTGTACAGTAAAAACAATAGAGTCCTATGGCACTTGCAACCTTTTCCCAATGAACCTCTCATTCGAGAATGAATGCATAAAGTCCAATGAAATAGAAACAGTTTGTATGTTAGTAGACGGTAGAGAAGAAAATGTTTATGCAAAGAAATAACCCTTTAACTTAGGATTTTGGGGTGCTGAAATGCAGGTGGTTAAAAATGGTCACATTTAACCCTCTCACTCCCAGAGTCAGTTACGGAGACATTCAGGTGATTCTGACATCTGGGTCTGTGGATGAAATCTTATAGTGTTACCATTCAAATGAAACCTCTTCAGCAGTACTTTCACATGCCACTTTTTATATTTCAGTATTTTACAAATGAAATTTGGGATTCGTCTTGAATTTTGATTTTAGGCACTCTTGGGAGTAAAAGCGTTAAGTACACAAATTAAAAAAAAGTAAACAATGTCAGACCAGACAAATTGTTTGAAGAATTGGTTCTTCAATTAAGCCGAATTCTTCAGCCGATTGATGTTAAATAAAACAACAGAATGTCGCCCGTGACAGTAATTTTGTTTTTTATCAGTCTGGATAGGTGACAGAAACACTTCTGAACTTCTTTTTCTCAAAATTTGCGTTTCCCCAATGATTCAGAGCTTAATATATGCATCCTTAATTGCCATTAATGAGATGATCAAAGGAGGAGGGCTATTACAGTTGACAACGAAAAAGCAACGTTTGATGAGACTTATTAAACTTAATGCTTCATGATTTAGAAAAATATGAAAAATATTTTAATATTAAATGATGTTGCCCTTTCCAATGAAGATAAAAACACTCTTCTTATTTGTTATAGAAAGGGGGCTGGCTGTTTAAAAAACAACTTTAAAAATATATATACGCTCCATTGTCTCGTGTTTGCGTGTTTATTAGATTAAAATAATGTCAAAGTTGTATCTAGGAAGGATTCTTCTTTAAACAGTTCGCCAGTCAATTTATATTTTACATTCGTTTGAATTCGCCGCATATCCTCCTTTTTCTATTCCTTGGCAAGACAAGGAATGTAAAAATCGCAATAAGAGTGCAAAAAATCGCATATCAATAACAGAAACTGAAAGTGCGTTATTTAACAAGTTAGTTTTCTGAAAATCTTTCTTAACTGTGCTTACAAACTTGATATAACCAGCCAGGAATTTTATCTTAGAATTTAAAATGATGCCTTATTGCAAATTGCCGGGAAAGCGGAAAAAGAAAACCTCACAACCTTTGTCCTTATTAAAAGTTATATCTCTTCTACAACATCTAACTGCAGAAATTCAGAGTCAAAGTTTTCCCTATTTTGGGAGTGTGCTGTAGACTCATTTCAACTTTGGATAAACTCGACACAAGGACGCCAAACCCTTAAAAAGGGCATAAATTTGAATCTTGAGACAACGAATGATATTGGTATTTATTCCCATTAACTGGGAATATACAACCCTTAAAACAATGATACCGCGTTGAAAAAACTGAACTTCCAAATCATAGGACATAAAGAACTTTGTATAAACTACCTCGATGACAACTGGAAAAGTTGTCTGATTGTATGCTTCACTGCTTGTCGTACTTCTCTGATCTTCCAGGAATAACGAATCGGGTTTAATGTCGAGTTTAAATAAACTAATGTTACTGCAACTTCCAATGCCAGATAAACAGACGAAGATAAGTTTTTACTAGACCATATGTAAGCTATTATAATGAGATACGGTAGATAACAAACAACCAAATTGTCAACTGCAACCACAGTGCACTGGAAACTGCCTTTTTGTATCGTGCAATGTTCATTGGGATTGCTTGGCTTTGCGGTCCGTGAACATTGTCTCGTACTTGATTTTGATGGTTGCGTAGCGTGAGGAAAATCTTTGTGTAACAGTAAACTGAAGTTACTAGGCACAGTATTATAATTACACGGATGCAATAAGACCCTAAAATGGAATTCCACAGGAATGAAGTTGAAGTGAAAATAGAGATAATCCAAACAACGATAACAGTTACACATGTTCTCTTCAAAGTTGCAACTTGTCTGTATCTTAGCCCTAACAACAGGCCGAGAAGTCTGTCCACACTTATTGCAGACAATGTGGGCAAAGATACTCCTGACCAGCGAACACATAGCCTGCTAAGGTAGCCGTGAATAATACATAGCGACAAATTTTCAAACATTTGCTCACCTAAGACATCCAATAGGTAACTGCAAGAGGCTCCGTAATGGTACGCAAGGTTACCAAACGACAACCTTGAATGTGGCTGAAGTAAAGACTCCTTGTAGAGGACGACTACGATCAAAATATTCCCTAGAAATGCAGTAATGGACAAAAAAATGTTTATCACTGAAAGGCATATTAGCTGGTTGCGCATACCTTCAGCTAATTCTGCTGAGCAAAACTGGTCGGTGTGCCAGTCAAGTGCGCTCGTTTGGCACCTGTTGGGAATTGTGATTGTCTAGCTGAGAATCGCTCCGCGTTTAACAGAACATCGCAGAACACTGTATAGGTTCCTCTAATCCTTAAACAGATGCATATTATAAAATTTATGATAGACATAATGTCTTGAACATAGTGGTTTGACGTGTTTGTCTTATTGAGATTGTTACTCGTAGACATAAAGAGGCGACACAAGTTCACGCACGTATTCCCATTACAGCAAAATGGCGATAGCAAACTTTACAAACCTTACCAAACGTTGTGTCAACGTTTTTTAGCTTCCATCACTGGTAAGGTTTGTAAAGTTTGCTATCGCCATTTTGCTGTAATGGGAATACGTGCGTGAACTTGTGTCGCCTCTTTATGTCTACGAGTAACAATCTCAATAAGACAAACACGTCAAACCACTATGTTCAAGACATTATGTCTATCATAAATTTTATAATATGCATCTGTTTAAGGATTAGAGGAACCTATACAGTGTTCTGCGATGTTCTGTTAAACGCGGAGCGATTCTCAGCTAGACAATCACAATTCCCAACAGGTGCCAAACGAGCGCACTTGACTGGCACACCGACCTAATATTCGAAAATTTCCATTCTACACTAGCTAGGAATGTCACGTCAGAAAGAACGTTAAGTTGTCTGCTTAATAATTTAACGTATCATGGCGCCAAACATAAGGTTTTCTTAATGTAGTTATGTTCCTTCTTGTGTGTGTGCGTGTGTGTGTGTGTGGTTTTTTTTCAGTAATGTGACGACTTTGGCTCAGTTTTTGACGCTCACCAGATTGAAGTACTTTAAAATTATTATGGTTTTCATTTACATCTAACAGCACAGGAAAAATCTAGGTTTTTATCAGCTTAGTTATTAGTGAAGGGAAACTTCACAGAAAAGGGAAACATGACAGAAAGTTTGTCACGCCGAAAATTTTACGATCTTCGACGAACTTTTCGTCGTGATCTCGGCATGGCTTCCACAGCGTCCCTGTGAACAAAAGGCTATTGTTCCTGCAAACAACAGGCTATTGTTTGTGCGAATTTGATCCGGTACAATAGACCATTTCTTGATACGTTGTCACCTATCCGCTTTTCGTTACCGCCTGTCTTTCATATTGTATATTTCTAGATCAGATTGTTGAATTATTTTCTACGTTGTTCAATAATCGGATGAGTTGTGGAACATAAATGACAGCTAATAAAGCAGTAATATTAAGGATAACAAAAGATTCACATTCGGTCGTCATTGAGAGCAAAAATATAACTTAAACATATTCAAGCCTAAGAGAAAGTAGGTTTTTATACTGGTACATAAACTTGTTACATTGATTATAAGAGGTTCTGGGATTACTAAAACAGTTTAACTCCCAGTTTCAGGGGTTTCTATGTTTCACGTTACTACATTTGTTTCTGAAATAAATAATACTACCCGATGAAAATTCTCGGAAAAAAATTTCGGAGCCCCCAGCATTTTCATAGCATTGGGTAGTTGGCTGGTTTACCACATTTGATTGATGTGCAAAATGAAAAGTTTGAAGGTTTGCCGGATAGTAGCTCGGAAGATTGCAGTCCACGTACTCCTGAATTAAAAGGAAATGCTGGTAACATTCTAGAAATGGGTTTGCTGAAAAAAAATATTGATGAATGAAAGCAATGAGGGAAATTTTTTTTCAAATTTCGCTGCCCATCAAAAAATACGAATTATAAATTGCCAGACTTTTTTTTCTTCCTCCTTAATTTCTTGTCTTGGATAAAACATAATCTTAAAACAGAGCAGAGAATTTGGCATTTCTAGCTTTTTTTCAATAAAAAGGAGATAAAAGGTTAACTAGCGTATTCTTTTTAAAGAAGACGAAAGCGAACAGTCTGCTATTAATAAAAGGTGACAGTGTTTAACAGTTTCAGTTGACAGTTCGGTAGAGCAATACCACCTAATTTGTAGATAATTGATTGCAGCTTTTTTGTAAAAATTAAGAAACGCTAAAACGTAAGGTTAGAAAGGATAAAAAAGGTTGTTCGGGACTTTGCCATCCTTCTTTTGTTGGCGATTGTATTCCTTTACATAACCTACCTTTATGACAACAGCTTTGCAGTGACCCCTGATCAAACGAGGGAACAAACCATCTGCGTCAATTAACAGGCAGAAAAGCGTTTTTTTGCGTTGTTAAATAACGATGAGTTGTGAAAAAGAATTGACAGAACAATAACATTAAGATTAAAAAACACGCAATTTGACACTCGATCATATTCAAATCTAAAAAAATCTAGTTTTTACACTGATAACAAGAAAATAAAAAAAATAGCGTGTGTTTCAATACTGGATTCAAAGAGGTTGTCATGAAAAATAAATTTCGAGTTTCAGTGGTTTTTAAACATTTTTACGTGATGTTGCAGTCCACACACAGTTCTAAGAACTTGCTGCTAATATAGGATGTTGCTTGAGATGTTAGCCTAAAGACATCGCTGACTGAGAAACCTTCTAAATTCTAAGATATATTGTATAGTATAATATTATATAGCTTTGTACATCATTAACTCATTTCTTTTGAGAAACCAATATATTGGCTCCTCCGACGTGGACCTTCTAGTTTGAACGGCATGTAAGCGTAATGGAAAGTGTCAAAGCACTGAGCACTGAGAAGGATTTACGATGTTTAAGTCGATTTTTCAAAAAATTTTGGTCCTGGAAACGCGTGGCATTTAAAAATGGCTTCTTCTGTAATTAGTGACGATCTCTTTTCTCCAGTTTTGGATGTGAATGATGTTGATTTGAAAGAAATCGAGGGCCACGAGTCGGAGAAGGTGAACAAGACTTCGATTCACGAATTTCTATTCGTGTCACCCACCAGGCGTTACAAAAGGATTTATCAAAGGGGAGGCTTTAAGGCTCCTTAGAACAAATTCCTCAAAGGACACCTTTGAGCAAAACATCCAAAACTTTGAATCACGCCTTAAGTGTAGAGGATATCCTACAGGTGTAACAAAAAAACACCTGTCAGAGGTAAACTTCTCCGAGAGAAAAACTAAACTAGAACAGAAGAACAAGGCTGCACGTAAGAAAATACTACCCTTTGTCACACAATACCACCCAGCATTGCCTAGCCTAAAGAACATTCTGGTGGGAAAATGGCACCTTATACAGAACCAACCACAGCTTAAGAAAATCTTTAAGGAGCCTCCCATCATCTCATATCGAAAAGGGAAATCCCTTCAAGACCTACTAGTAAGAGCTAAGCTATGAGGGCTTTAGAATTTCTTCTACGAACGCGGGAGTCGCGCAGGCCCGTCAACATTTTTTAACCATTCTGTTTGGATCAAGGGATTCCACAGTATAACCGGTGGAATCCTGTAAGCTTCTGGGTCACCCACGTGATCACCGCCAGAGGGATAAAATACATCACTAAAGCAATGTTTCGCACCCGATGATTTAAAAGAGGCAATGCAACTTTGTACGAAGTCTAGCCACGTTTTCGGGATATTCGAAGGATTAACTACTGGCGAATGAATACTTAGAAAAACTAGAAAAAGACTGACATCAAAAAGCTGAAAAGCGAACGCCATTTTTGTGCGACTGCAAAATACAAACCAGCGGATGTTCTGCACGTCAAGTAAGCTCCATCGATCCATCGAACCAGCGATCCATCGAACCAGAGATCCATCGAACCACCGATCTATCGAACCATCGAACCAACGATCCATCAAACCACAGAACCGGCGAACCATCGAACCACCGAACCAATGATCCATCAAACTACCGAATCGTGAAACCAGCCATGCATTATCGACCCATCGAATCACCGAACCATCGAACCACTGAACTAACGATCCACTGAACCACCGAACCAACGATCCATCGAACCACCGGACCAACAGAATTGCCTTGGTCTTGGAGTGACGTCACAGGTGACTTGGTAATGAGTGACGTCACCGGTGACTTGGTATATGGTGCACCAGCCCATGTGTCGCTTTTATGTCGGTTTCATGGCAAAATATGGAAAGAGAGCGAAGGCGACACCATAGATTAGCTTGTATACAACACAAGCGATCCAAATAGCGCCGGAATTGTACCTGACAGTCCGTCTGTGAACGTTATTTTGGTTTACGATAAAGATGTCTTTGTTATCCGTGTTCACACTGAATTGTTTCTCGTCAAATTCTGCAACTAAGATTTTATCATGACAGGACGGAGAAAGCGTGAACTGTAAGTACCTCGTGCTGTCCCAAACAAATTCTTAGAAAACTTTTCTAAGAATTTGTGAGGGGTTTTTCAAGCGTATCTAATGGGCTTACCTCAAGGCTTCGTAATCTGCTGCTTCGTGATCGAAATGCCACTGTATCAAATGTAAACCAGAACAGCGGAGACGTAACGACCGACTTATACACGTCATCAGGTCATAATAAAACGTGACTTGATTTTCCCACAGAGGAATGTTACGCAACATTCACAAATCATGACCAGACAATTTTGGTCAATCAAATAGGAAATCCGAACCAAAAACTCATTTCTAAAACAATTAAAATTAAAACGCAGCGAAAAGCAAAATAATAACGCTTGTTCTGTTGGTTGGATGCGACTAGTATTTGACTGTTGAGTTTGACAAGAAAACTCCGCGATGCACTTTCGCCAAGAATAAACTTTCGAACAGGAGCGCGACCACCGGATGCCAGTAACGAAAAGGATCAATGAAGTGTTTTCTTGCAGTTTCTGGTCTCATTTTCTTGAGAAACGATGCGGTGTCACATCTGGTTGTTAAACGCTGATTTCAGGGTTTTTTTCCTTCGAATACCGTCAATGCACTCGTTTCTGAAGCCTAAAAGCGATGTGATTAGATTGACGTTATCCTGGAAGTCTGGAATCGACATTTTGTTTTCGTTTTGTATCAAACAATGGAATAAATTCAAACTAGATTACAGTGAACAAGATTAGAAAAATCTTCCCTGATGCCTTTGACAAAAGCCTCGCGTAGTGGACTCTGGTAAGTTGAATCTGTATGTAAGCCACGCAAAATCCTTACCAGTACAATTGTAGCTGCTAGCTCAGTAGTCTTGTCGGCATGGAAAAATATTAGAGGGCTACAAGAACTGAACAAAGCCACGTGTCCGGTATATGAGAGACGACCCCACGTATTCGATCTGCAATTCAGTCAATTCGTTGTTATTCATCTCAGATACGCCTTGGTTGCATTTAAGTTTTCGTCACCTCATTACAACTATAAATCATTGCTAATCACAAACGCGAAGTTACATGAACTACATGCCAGGTTTTTCTCGCCAGTATTTCGGATCGGCTTTGATCAGTGCTCAATAAAAGCACTATAAGGACTATAATTTTGGTGGGAATTTGTGTGGATCGAACAAACGCAAAACAACATTGTATGACAAGTTGGATACCAAATTTATTTATTAAAATTAATTTCAGCTAATCCACTTTAATTTGTTTGCAAGGTCTGGCTGCAGAAAGATGCTAAGGAAAGAACAGATGAAATCAGTAATGTTTGAAATCGGCTTTGCTTTTTCGGTCTATTAAACAATTCAGACGATGGAGGAGGCACTTCTTTTGTTAGGAGGACTGTCCACTAAGTTGACTGTATTTTTGCTACTTGCCAACTCTGATTCATGGAAAGATATTTGAAATTTCAGTTATTGAGATGTTTATTTTGCCAGTCCATACTTAGTTAACATAGGCCAATCCCTCTGAGTAACATTACGAGTCTTAGTCTTCTCAGCTCTCATAGCAGAGATGTTTGAGTAAAAATATGGAAGAGTTGAAACTCAGTTGTTTCTTTGTGACGGTAGCACTGAACGATCCCTGCCTTTAAGATGACTCATCTTTCACTAGCAGGGCTGCCAAGATGTCACATCTTTTGACAGTTTGTGTTTGCTGTTGTCACAAGAAATAAATAGCAGTTGATAAAAACCGAAAAAAAACGACCACAGCAACAACAAACAAACATATGATAATAATGACCCTGCCGTGAATAAGAAATGAAAGCTATGGTTACAAAACCTTTGTGCTCAGATAATTTTTTGAAACAATTTGTCAGCCAACTCGGCCATAGTAAGTAGAGTTAAGGACGAAAGCGGCCTGCATAACTAAGTCTCGAAATGGCAAAATGAACAGAGAAATAATTAAAGAATTTTAAAAGGCAGCGACTTCTAGTCGGAAAGCAGCTTTTAGCGAAATACGTAATCAACCTGAGCCACAGCCTTCTCACTTCTCATAGCAATGAAGTTTGAGAAAAAAAAAAGAAAAGAAAAGAAAAAAGAAAGAGTTGAAACCCTGGTTGAAACTCAATCAGCGGAAGACTGTTTGTTTCTTTGTGACGGTGGCAACCATTCCTGCTATTAAGATGACACATCTTTTATTAGCGGGGCTGCCAAGATGACACATCTTTTTCCAGTTTGTGTTTGCTGCTGTCACGAGAAATAAAAAAAAAAGAAAAAAAAGGAAAGAGCTGAAACCTTGGTTGAAACTCAATCAGCGAAAGAATATTTGTTTCTTTGTGACGGTGGCAACCATTCCTGCTCTTAAGATGACACATCTTTTATTAGCGGGGCTGCCAAGATGACACATCTTTTAATTTGCCAGCTTGTGTTTGCTGCTGTCACGAGAAATAAATGTCGCTACACCAAGAGCAGTTGGTAAAAACAAAGCAAAAAACACACACACAAGAAAAACAGAACAACAACAAATATGACCCGGCCGAGAAGAGAGCAAGAAGGCTATGGCTGAAAACCCTACGTATACTGCAATGACAACCATTTTGTTTCGCCTTTGAATGTTTTTTCCACGTTTGGCACTGGTCACATGTTTTTGGCTCATTTGATTGTCTGCATTTGTAATTGGTTTGGTTTTAGTTTATGATCCCCTTTTGTTTTGAAATTGTCCTGCCTAAATGTCATGCCAGAGCTAGTGAAAAACGGTGTCAAAGTAAATAAAAGAATTTAAAACCCGGTGGGTTCACTTGGGAACCCACCCAGTATGGTGTGTTCAATGACCCTAGTCCCAGAACGTTTCGAGAAAATGTTTGGATAAAAGCCAAGAAATATTTGGTTTGCAAGTTGCCAAAAACCGACAGCAGGGGAAGGGAGAAGGGCTCAAAGGGAATAAGAAATCACCTGTCTCTCGCCTCCACATTTTTTCCTCACGGTTGCTCGTCTTCATCGTCGGCGCTTTTCGTTTGTCAGTAAAGCAGTCATAAAAGTTCGCTGAGTCTTGGGAGATGTTTCCCGCTTACTCAAGGATCGGAAAGAACTACATTTGAAGGCTTATGTTTATACGAGCATACATGCATCAAAGAAGGTTCATCACGTGCAGTATACGTTTAAATTCAGTTATAGTCAACGAGCAGTCTCTCTTTCTGCTCAGGGATAGTCTCACTACACTAGCGGCTCGACACGCGCGTCACGTTTCACTGAACGCCGCAGGCGATTTCGCACTCGCTCTCTCGCTTGTTCGTTTTCCTCGACTATTCCTGAGCAGAAAGTCAGAGATTGCTCGTAGTCTAATTCAGTTAAATGATTCGTGGAAGGGAAGCATTTTTCATAAAATCTAAGAATGCGGTACCAACTTGCAACTGAAGAAGGTGACTAGAATCGCAGACGCATTGACTGAGTCCTTTAAAACTCGAGCGAGAATATTCAGACGTTTATACAAGCATACGCTGAGCAAGCACAAATCGAGTTTTGTCTGTACCAAGTGACGGGTTTCTGTACGTATTTAGAACTTTCGGAGAAACTAGAAAAAGCAGGCATTGCAAAATAAATAAATAAATAAATAAATAAAATGAGATACTGAAAACTGAACTTTTCGAAATAGTGAGAAAATTTTATCAGGTGGAAAGGAATACACGCAACTTGTGACCATAATTCCTGTAGAGATTATGCACTGATACATTTTGGGCCACACAATTACACACTTGTTGTGCTCGTCTCAATGCAAAAGCGAGGCACGTTTTCTCGCGGCAGGCGGTTTTTACTCTCGCACGCATATATTTTTGCTCGAATATCCTGTGTAGAAAAGCCAGAGAGACTGCTTCTTGTGTTTTGGTTGATCGCGACAGGATATCAAAGAACCTCATGTTTTTCTTTCCATTTTTGGAGAGCTTAGTTTTACCCGCTGTATACAAAATCGAAAAGTTTACTAACAGGATTGACGGAAAACCGCGTGAATTATTGAGAGGCATTATGATCGCTTCCTCTGATACGCCTTGATTTAGGCTCTGTTAGTCTCCAAGAATAGTCGGAGGATAAATAACAAGGATAAATTCGAACTCGAAGACAGCTTTATCTTCGAAAACAATTTCATCAGGTAGCCAAGGGGTGAAAGACTGTGTACAATTTACTCGTGGTGGAATGTCACAAAATTCAGTCTTTTATTTATTTCAGGGAATCACGTTTCGACGAAAACCAGAACTTTGTGTCTTTCATTCAGAACATAGTGTCATTATACAATATTCACCGTGGCTTCATTAAGAAGCGATGATAGCTTGATTTCCAACAGTTAAACAGATTTTCACACTTCCCAAGAAAAGCCGAAAAAAACTCTGCGTGAAACGATACTTACAGTTAACGCTTTATCCGTCCTCTCATGCATAAATTATAATTTCCAAAAAGAAGCACAAAACACCGTTTATAAGCCTTAATTGTTAAAACTTTTCAACGTTTGTGTCGTGTAGTCTACTAAACAATTTAATTATATACATAAACGATGCATCTTTGTGATCGCAAAACGTGTTTACAGCAAGAAATTTGGAAAATAAATATATTTTCTTATTATAAAGTTAATAATTAATAAAGATAATTTCTGCAATAAGTTAATCATTAACTTCAGAGGAAAGTCAATTTATTGACGATTAAGAATATATATAGGTCTGTACTGTTTGAGTGAAAAGAGCGTTCATATGAAAGCTATAAAACACGTCAGTTTGAAAACAAATGTTCCCTTCAAAATTACCCGGTAAGAAATGACTTAACGTTGCCAAAAAAAGAAAAAACGACCTCCCTTCTCCCCCCCCCCAAAGAAAATAAGGAAAACAAAATCAAGCACTTAAGGCTAAGGAAAAATTATTGACTTAAGTGGGCAGGTGCATCATTGTAAGAGCATTGTTAAAAAGAAATAGCTTTCAACCGCTTAGCAATGCGGTTTTCAAACCTATTTCATAGCATCATAAACGGATATCTATAGTCCAAGATGGCATGTTCCGTGGAAATCATTATGCAAACAAAGTTCCAAGATGCATTATTAAGGTGATTCCATCGAAAAAGAAGTTGTAATCAGAATTTGTTGAAACATCGCACAGTTATTAATTACACCGAGTACATCAAAAAAATAGAATAAAAAGAGGGGGTCACCGTGTCTGATTTCACGCTACAGGGCTGTAGTATATAGGTACCTTGCTAGCTATCGACAGCAATATTAAAAAGCCTTTCCTTGTACCAGAGACACCTACTACTTTAAGAAAGTTACCACTAGCAATAAAATATAAGCATTATTCTTGTGATAGCAAAACAATGTTACAGTAAAAGGTCTTAATGTTGCCCTAAAAATAAAAGTAATGAAATAATAAGCAAATCGAGCACATGCACGCTTCCAGTGAAATGCCTAAAATCAGATCGTAATAATGAATTAATCAGAATATTTGAAAATTGAATAATGAAAAATTCTTAAAATTTGGATATATCATGTAGAGTCGTGTTTTCTTCAAATAAATGGAATAAAAAAGAGGGGTCACCGAGTTCGTTTTGGAGAAAACGACAACTCATTTCTCTCAACAGCTCAGTTTTCATAGAAAACCTACCAAGTTTTGAACGCGCGCGCGCTCGTGCGCGCGCTAATCACACAAAAATTGATGCGCAGAAAGGATGCGCAATGCAATTGAATGGAATCACCTTAATAGGTCAACTACTTAACTGCCGTCTACTGTATTATTTATAATTCCACTTCTGAGCCAGGCTGGACTCAATGAGTCTCAACAGTTTTGTAAATTGGCCCAGAAACAAAACATCACCTTGCTAATCATCAACACGGGCGGTTGATTAACTTAAGTCAGTCATCGGAAATGGCGGCGGGTTTTGACTCAAACTACTCAGTGAGTTATAAATTAATTCTAACTAAATGAATTCTTTAAAAAAGTGTTTTTTAGTTAAGGTGAAAGAAAATAGTAAAAATATACGTCTCTCTTGGCTGCTTAAAATTGAAAAAGGAAACATTTTCGATAACATAAATAGCAAACATATTTAAGGTCTGAGAAACACAAGGATCAAAACATTTTAAAATTTTTATGCTTGCACCTGCGTTTCTCAGCGTTTTGCCGACCCCTGTGTTTGCGGTCGTGCTTATGCTGTAATGAAAACCAGTCTTTTACAATCCTCCAGTGCCCTTTTCTAGCTCTTTGCAAGGAAAATAAAAAATATATGATATTTAATAGAAATAAAGAGAGGGAAAAATTAAACGACATCTAAGCTCCATGCTTTCTTGTTTTCGTGTTTGGTAGATTAAAAAAAAATATGTCAAAGTTTTATGAGTCCGCCTTCAATTATGATGACTTAAGTTAGGGTCACCTTCCCCGATCAATTCAGTTAGATTTCCCATTCTTTTGAATTCACCGCATACCGTATTTATTCGAAAGAACGTCGCTGCACTTATTAAATTTTTCGACTCGTCGATGCAAAGCTTATTTAAGGGTGGAGCTTATCGAAAACTGCCTTCTTGCGAATAACACAGTTAGATGTTATCATGTTTTGTTCATAAGAATAGCATAGAAAGGACGCAATAAAAATTAGGTTTTAGGTCTATATCCCCTTTCACTCCAAAGAAATAACAATAACAGCAATAACAAAATCAGGTCGTAATAGCATTCAGCATTTAGCCAAGTCAAAAATCGATAAGCGCCGCATACTTGCTGGAAGGATGCAGCACTTATTAGAAGGCGGCGGTTATTGACATTTTTGCTCCCAGACGCGGCGCTTATTCGGGGGCGGCGCTTCCTCGAGCAGATACGGTATCCTCTTTTTCGTCCTCCTTGGCAACAGGGAATGAATACGATACTAGTGGAAGAAAGTGCATATCAATACCAGAAACTGAAAATATTTTAAACGTGTTCGTAGACATCCGACTGAAACTTTTCCTTCACTGTTTCTAAAAAAAATTGAAAAAAAAATCAAGAGCCCAACTGTCAGCTGCCGCAATGTTTGTTGCGGCTGTTTTTGCAAAAACATGTTCTTTGGACTTGAGGTTGCTTGACGGAGTGCTTTAAATGATATGTGTATTGGCTTTTAAAAAGTACGAATTCTTATCTTGGTATTTAAAATGGTACCTTACTACAAATGTTTGGAAAGTTTGCGCGAACACAAAATTAACCCTTACAAACAGCTGTATTCATTTAAGGTTCCATCTTTTCTACATAATCCGACGGTAGAACTTCAGAAATATTTTGTTCCGAATTTTGGGAGCGATTTCAACGTTGGATAGACTTAACAAAGGGAATGGTCAGGGAACGTGGCTGGGTTTTCTACCATCCTAAAACTTATCGCTTTTTTTCCGCATTTTTTCGCCTGGTTGTGTTAAAATAATCATGCACATGGTTCATTTTCTTCAATGTCTTTCAATTGACGCTTTTCCACTGTTATATGATAAATTAAGAACTTTCTCCATCAAAACAAACCTCACATTTTATTACCATAATATATAACTGACAAGTGTTAAACTGGAAATGTATACAGATGAATAACCTTTCCATGAAACTGACTACTACGGAATTACGGGGGGCGACATAAAGCACTCAGTCGTAAAAGCTAACTCGATGAACACGGAAAAAGTTGTCTGATTGTGTCCTTCACTGCTTGTCGTACTTCTCTAATCTTCCAGCAATAAAGAATCGGGTTTAATGACGAGTTTAAACCAACTAATGTTACTGAAAATTGCAATGCTATAAAAAGAGACGAAGATATATTATTACGGGCCGTTGTGTAAGCTAATAGTATAATATACGGCAGATAACAAACAACTAATGGCAACTGCAGCCACACTGCCTTTTTGTATCGTGCAATGTTCATTGGAATTGTTTGGCTCTGTTGTTCTTGAACATTCCCTTGTACTTGATTTTGATGATGACGCAACCCAAGGAAAATCTTTGTGTAACAGTAAACTGAAGTTACCAGACAGAGTGGTGTAAATATCATGTCACACCAAACCATTAAAACGAAATTCCAAAAGTACATTGTGGAAACGACAATACAGACAATCCAAAAAACAATGACAGTCACGTATGTTCTCTTTAAAGTTACAACTTGTCTGTATCTGAGCCCTAATAACAGGGCGAGAAGTCTATCTACACTTATTGCAGACAATGTGAGCAAAGACACTCCAGTTAACATTTCGCCTGTCGCTAAACCCGCGGCTAATGCACCGCGACACATACTCAAACGTTTGTTTACCAAAGAAATGTAATAGGTAACTGCCAGAGGCTCTACAATAATACCAACACAGAGATCAGTTATTGCAAGGACACGAAACAACAGTTTGGACGGTGGATGAAGCGAAGACTCCTTGTGAAGGGCGACTAGGATCAGAGTATTCCCGAGAAATGCAGTAATGGACAGGAAAATGTTCACCACTAAAAGGCATATCAGCTCTTTGTGTAGACCTTCAACTAATTCTGCTGAGCAAAACTGTTGTTCGAATGTTTTGTGGTTTATCTCCATGTTCTGTAATGGGAATACTCCTCCGTGAACTCGGGTCGCTTCTTTGTGTCTACGAATGACAATCTCAACAGACAAACATGTCAAAACACTGCCTTCCGAAAAGGTGGACACTAATTATTTCTATTATGATTTTTTTATAATATGCAGGTGTTTAATCAATAGAGAAAGCTATACTATTAGCAATGACATTTTACTTTCAAACCTGAAAAAACGTGCACCCTGGAAGCCTGAAATGATAATAAAAGATCCATTGCCCCTCGTTTTCTTCTCTGTGTTGGTTAACTGTGCACTGTTAAGATTCGGTGTCCTTGTCTTAAAGCAAATTGTTGGGAAAACATCGGATGATGTTCTCGATCGATGATTTTCTTTGATTGAATTCATGCTTTGTTTGAATTCATTGCAAATTAATACCGAATATTTATTAAAAGGCGCCTGTTAACATGTTTCTTAATTTTTTGTTAGAGCTGAGTTGAACTCGGCGTCTACCTGGCGTTCTCTTATGTAAACTGTCGTTTAACGCCGTATTTATATTAAAAATATCATTCCAGAGTATTTAACCGAAGAGAAGGATTTAATGTAAAAAGGCTTGCTTCTTGGAGACAAAATTTATTCTTGTTGTTAGATAAGTTTATGGTTTAGACAGTTAAGACACACCGGGAACATTAAGGAGAAACTTTCTTAGAGATATTTTCTTCGCAAAGCCATAAATAGTTAAGCTACTTGTTTAGCTTTTTTAAAGTTTAAATATATCTTCATGTCTACACTTTATACCTGAAGCAGCTGAAGAGGAAGTTCTAATAATAATTGCAGTTCAAACAATAGCAGTTTACTCTGACGCATGCAGAAACGTCCTTCTTAGAGGTGAAGGAATTAGTAATTTTAAAAAGAAGAAAACTAATCCCGCATGGCAATTATAGGTGATATCCTTGTTCAATAATTTCATGGACTGTCTTTCCTCCTCAATGCAAGCAAATAAACACTGAACGGATATTGTAAATTCACTCATGTCCAATACTCTCTAACTGACACGATCCGAAAAAGCCACTATACAACCCGTACGGATCGACAAATAGAGACCACCCGTTAAATAGAGCTGTCGATCCGAAAATTGCATCTCATTAACGACCATCATGTTGATAGGAGGTTTGTCGATTCGTTCGATCCCTACGATTGGACAATTTTAAGCACGATCCGTATAATAGACTTGTCGATCCGAAAATTGCATTCATTAACAACCGGGAAGCGTGTTGCGCAATATAGTAGGCAAACATAAATATTCCTCGTTCGCTCTTACTGACACGATCCGAAAAAGCCATAGTACAACCCGTACGGATCGACAAAGAAAGACGACCCGTTAAATGGAGCTGTCGATCCGAAAATTGCATCTCATTAACGACCTCATGTTCACAGGACTCAGGAAGGTTGTCGATTCGTTCGATCCGTACGATTGGATAATTGTATGCACGATCCGTACAATAGACTTGTCGATCCGAAAATTGCATTCATTAACAGCGAAGAGTGAAAATAGTAGGCGTAACACGTAGCCAATACAGGTATATGAGTATGCCCGAAACATGAGGGGCGCTCGAATCAGGCAAAACACCGAAACCATGCAAATATGACTATGCCTCGTTCTTTGAGCGTGTGACCCCAAAACATTCGCTTTTGGCGCGGTGCAAAAACGAGACCTATGACTCCGAAACATACGATTTTATGAAACAAACCGAACACAGAGCCAATAAACCTTGCAAATATGACTATGCCTCGTTCTTTAAGCGTGTCACCCCAAAACATTCGCTTTTGGCGCGGTGCAAAAACGAGACCGATTACTCCGAAACTTACGCTTTTATGAAACAAACCGAACGCAAAGCTGAGAAACCATGCAAATATGACTGTGCCTCGTTCTTTAAGCGTGTCACCCCAAAACATTGGCTTTTGGTGCGGTGCAAAAACGAGACCTAGCTATGACTCCGAAACATACGCTTTTATGAAACAAACCGAGCACAGAGCCAAGAAACCATGCAAACATGACTATGCCTCGTTCTTTAAGCGTGTCACCCCAAAACATTCGCTTTTGGCGCGGTGCAAAAACGAGACCTATGACTCCAAAACATACGCTTTTATGAAACAAACCGAACGCAAAGCTGAGAAACCATGCAAATATGACTGTGCCTCGTTCTTTAAGCGTGTGATCCCAAAACATTGGCTTTTGGTGCGGTGCAAAAACGAGACCTAGCTATGACTCCGAAACATACGCTTTTATGAAACAAACCGAGCACAGAGCCAAGAAACCATGCAAACATGACTATGCCTCGTTCTTTAAGCGTGTCACCCCAAAACATTCGCTTTTGGCGCGGTGCAAAAACGAGACCTATGACTCCAAAACATACGCTTTTATGAAACAAACCGAGCACACAGCTAAGAAACCATGCAAATATGGCTATGCCTCGTTCTTTAAGCGTGTGATCCCAAAACATTGGCTTTTGGTGCGGTGCAAAAACGAGAGCTATGACTCCGAAACAAACCGAACACAGAGCCAATACAGGTATGAGTATGCCCAAAACATGAGGGGCGCTCGAAACAAAGAAAACACTGAAACCATGCAAATATGACTATGCCTCGTTCTTTAAGCGTGTGGCTCCAAAACATCGACAACTCTATTTCTCGGGTCGTGAGTGATGTTCTCCATTCGTACGATTTGTACAGATCGACAACCTCTAAGCACCACTGATCTAAACACAAGACATGATCTTGTATATTTTCAAGTCCTACTAATGAGATTCATTTCTCGGATCGACACGCTTTTCCTCGGGTCGTGAGTGATGTTCTCCATTCGAACGATTCGTACGGATCGACAACCTCTAAACACCACCTCACCACAAGAGATGATCTTTGTTATTTCCAATCCCACTAATCAGATTCATTTCTCGGATCGACAACTCTTTTTCTGGGGTCGTAAATGATGTTCTCCATTCGTACGGTTCGAACGGATCGACAACCTTAACACCATGCACCTAAACCACAGCAGATGATCTTTGATATTTCTAAGTCCCACTAATGAGATTCCTCGGACCGACAACTCTAATGAGATTTCTCGGACCGACAACTCTTTTTCTCGGGTCGTAAATGATGTCCAGAAATACTTTCGAGTGAGATTTGCATGTAAGAAAGTTGTTGCTTGACATGCTAGCATTTAATGCAGCATTATGAACAATATCTATCCGACAATGGGGGCGGTTGCACTCAGACTTCGGTTCAGTATGACTATTGAAAATTAAACTCACTTGGTATAGCTTGTTCCAGTCTCCGAGATAGAGGCCTTATGTGCCACGAGGCACGAAGAGGATAGGTGAATGTGAAAGTGTTTTCAAATGATAATCAACCAAATATTCGTTTAGACGTAAATTGCGAGCTATAGCTGAAGCCAGACAGTAAAACAGTGATCTATTTTAAATGTTTGACGCATTGTGAACTTGAAAACGGAAAAGTCCGCCATCTTGAAATTTCGCCCGACGAACACGAATGGAAAATAAGAAGAAGGAGAATCGAAGTTGCAGGTTTTCTTACCTTTTATTCAACATTTCTAAACAAACAGACTACTATCATTTATTTCTTATTAACCGAGCACGAGGGCCATACTAGGAGAATATTGCCTGAGTCTTTCTGGTACGGACTGTGCGAAGCGAGGTCCGTACAAGAAAGACTGATGACGATATTCTCCCAGTATGGTCCCGAGCTAGTCAGAGTTAATAAGAAGTTTATTACATATTGCACCTAGCACTTCACTACTAGAAAAGTGAGCCGTGCCGGATTGGGATGAAGGAAACAGTTTACCGAAAAACATTAGATACCAAGTCACCCAGCAGTTTTATTTTACGCAAAAAAATTACATCGCAAAGTAAAAACTTTCAAAGAAACTGCCTTTTTTCGTCTTTTCCTTTTACCTTCAAATCATTTGCCACGCCGTTTCCCGCGCTTAACCAGCCGGGCATTAACACGGGAAAATGCAGCCCCTAGTATTGACCAGTTACAGTGCGCGCTATATATTGACAAGCTCTAGCCACTTTATATAATAAATCCTTTTACTGACCAGTGAGCAACCTGACGCCTTAAACCCTTAAAAGAAGCCTGTGGCATAAATTTGAATTTTGAAACAGTGCTATTTAATATACAACCCTTAAAATACTACCGCCTTGGATGAAACTGAACTACCGAATAGAACGACATAAAACACTTGGTAACAACTAAATCGACGAGCAATGAAAAAGTGCTTTGATTGTATCCTTTACTGCTTGTCGCACTTCTCCTATCTTCCAGCAATAAAGAACTGGGTTTAATGACGAGTTTAAATAAACTAAAGCCAGTGAAAATTCCAATGCGATAAAAAGAGACGAAGATAAATTATTACGGGCCGTAATGTAAGCTAATAGTGTAATATACGGCAGATAACAAACAACTAATGTCAACTGCAGCCACAATGCACTGGAAACTGCCTTTTTATATCGTGCAATGTTCATTGGAATTGTTTGGCTCTGTTGTTCTTGAGCATTCCCTTGTACTTGATTTTGATGATGACACAATCCAAGGAAAGTCTTTGTTTAACAGTAAATTGAAGTTACTAGACAGAGTGGTACAAATATCTTGTCACACCATAACATTGAAACAAAATTCCAAAAGTACATTGTGGAACCGACAATACAGACAATCCAAAAAACAATCACAGTCACATATGTCCTCTTTAAAGTTACAACTTGTCTGTATCTGAGCCCTAACAACAGGGCGAGAAGTCTGTCTATACTTATGGTAGTTACTGTTAACAGAGACACTGCACATACGATTCGGCTTGTTACGGTTAACGCAGATAATGAATAGTGACAAACATTCAAACTTTCGTTCACTAAAGACATCAAATAGGTAACCGCCAGAGGCTCCACAATAATACCAACACAGAGATCAGTTATCGCAAGGTTACGAAACAATAGTTTGGACGGTGGATGAAGCGAAGACTCCTTGTGAAGGGCGGCTAGGATCAGAGTATTCCCCAGAAATGCAGTAATGGACAGAAAAATGTTCACCACTACAAGGCATACCAGCTCTTTGTGTAGACCTTCAGCTAATTCTGCTGAGCAAAGCTGTTGTTTGTGTGTTTTGTGGTCTGTTATCTCCATGAATACGTCCGTGAACTCGAGTCGCTTCTTTGTATCTACGAATAACAATCTTATTCAGATGTTATACAATGTTCCGCGACGTTCTGTTAAATCCCTTAACATTCGAAACTTTCCACTCTGCACTAGTAAGGAGTGTTGCATCAGAAAGAGGGGAAAATTTGTAAATTATAGTTAACTTAATTTTAATAGGCACTTCTGATCACCTTCTTATGTTTGTTCAGTTTTCATGTCTCTAAATATTCAGGGTTTAAATATAGTATGTCTCGGCGATGGCCTAAACATGTTCACGTGACGGCTCAATGAACAACGATGATTAAAAAACAAGTTCTTATGAGCCCAGTGGTAACTGACGTACTCCATAACTAAAGAGTGGATCCACTAACTATTAGCAATGACCTTTTACTTTCAAACATGAAAAACTTGCTCCCTGGAAAGCCTGAAATGATTATAAAAGATTCATTGCTCCTTGTTTTCTTTTTTAAGATGGAATATTCTTGTCTTTGTCTTAAAACAAATAGTTGGGACAATATCGGATGACGTTCTCGTTCAATGACTTTCTTCTACTAAATTCATGCTTTGTCTGAATTCATTGCAAATTAATACCGAATATATATTAAAAAGATGCCTGTTAACATGTTTCTTAATTTTTGGTTAGAGCTGAGTTGAACTCGGCAGCTACCTGGCTTTCTCCTATGTAAACTGTCATTTAAAGCCGTATTTGTATTACAAATACCATTTTAGACTACTTAACCGAATAGAAGGATTTAATGTGAGAAAGGCTTGCTTCTTGGAGACAAAATTCATTCTTGTTGCTAGTTTAGTTTAGATACACCGAGAACCGTAAGGAGCAACTTACTTAGAGACATTTTCTTCACAAAAGTTAATATTTTTTTATTGGCTTAGCTTTTTAAAGTGAAATGTATCGTCATTTCTACACTCTATACCTGAAGCAGCTGAAGAGGAAGTTCTAATAATAATTGCAGTTCAAACAATAGCATTTTACTCTGACGCCGCAGATACGTGTTTCTTAGAGGTGAAGGAATTAGTAATTTTAAAAAGAAGAAAACTAATCCTACGTGGTAATTATAGGCGACATCCTTCTTTAATAACTGTCATGGACTGTCTTTCTCCTCAATGCAAACACAAATAAACACTGAACGGATATTGTAAACACAATTAAGATAGCAGTCCACCTTTTCTAATTTTCCGCCAGCAGACGTTTTACACGACATCGTAAGTGACTGTCAGTCATTAAGCCGAAGCTCGTAAGTATTTAACGCCATTTTCTTATCAAGAAATGATCTATTGTACCGGATCAACCGTAAAACAATGAAATTTAAACAATAGCCTGAACAATAGGCTATTGTAATAGGGGACGCTTACCGAGATTCAGCCGAAGTCTTGCGGGTAATCGGAAAACTTTCGGCGCGACAAATTAAACAACATAAATGAAGGGGGTGGGGAACGGGAAATTGCTCGCAAGAGTTTCGTTTTTCACAGGGATAACCCTAGGTAAGATTTGAGTGTATTCGACACTGAGCACTGGTCATACGCTACAACCAACGAAGAGCCGGTTTAATACACTGATCAAAATTCGTGCCAAGCGTAGATAAAGTGCCACGCGCGTGAGCAGTCAAAAAGGCCTTTTGTCTGCCGCTTTGATCATTTGAGTGTTCGTGCCAAAAATCGTGCCAAGAACTGTTCTTGATTGGAATAGCCTCCCAGACTCCGTGGTACTGGCGCCTAGCCTGGAAGCCTTCAAGGACCGGCTGTGGTGCCATTTCGCCAATAGCCACTGACCACACCCTAAGTTTTTAATTTTTAAGCACCTGCACAGTTCTTGTTTTTTATTTATTTATTTTTTATTTTTTTAATAAATAGTACCTGCACTGACGCTCACGAGAATCTTCACTAAGAAGGAGGTGGGTTATCCGAGGAAGAAGAAGAAGAAGAAGAAGAAGAAAACATTGCATAGCGCAAGAGGGAAAAATTTCTTTATGTGACAAGGCTTTGGAAAGAAAGATGAACGCCCGAAGCCGTACACATAACGTTTTTTAGATCAAAGTGATTTAGCTGCGGAACGGCAGCGCCTCTGTCACTGTCCGTGGGAAATGCAATCTATGAAGAAAGTGTCGGTTGTTTGTCTAACGCACTTGCTCACGAACTTAGCGCCCTCCGCAAAATTAAGTGACAGCGGCTGAATTCTCTGCCGTAGAATAAACGGCCAAAGTTTTACCGTGATAAATTATTTTGGTATTTTTTTCAGCCTCAGTGGCGCGCATCAAAACCCTTGTCTATGAAAGAATTGAACGGCAAAACGCAAAAACTTTGTCATAACGAACACTCAAATGATCAAAGCGGCAGACAAAAGGCTTTTTTGACTGCTCACGCGCGTGGCACTTTATCTACGCTTCTTGCTAGCAAAAAAGATCTTTAAAAAAACGACACCTAGACCTTTTTATGTAATGCCCTTCCATTGAACAAACTTCTCTCTGCGAAAGAAACAAATGGTTTAACGCTTGTGACTGCTCATTTAAATCTCCAAAAGGTGTTACTTTTTCAATTGACGCTTCTCGTGATAAAAAGTCTGAAAGCGCATAGACATTTTTATTTAACGCACTTCCTGACGGAACAAACCTCTCTCTGGAATGAATCAAATGGCAAAAATCTTCTCATATCGAATAAGCTATGGCAGCTTCTAAGTCTCATAGTGCGTGCATCAAAGTTTCAAACAAAACGCTTTTGTTACTATTCTCGTAAGCGGTACTCATACCCGAGGTGTTACTTTTTTAACTAAAACTTATAGGCATAAAAATAGTTTGTAAAGTAAGCGAGCAGTTCGAAGACTGGTTTACTTAAACCACCTCCTTTAAAGAACCAACTAAGGACTGCTTTCCACACGATTGTCGGGAAATGATAAATTTTTGTCAAAGATTGCACGAGCGCCAGGGAACGGCAGCGCTTCTGTCACTGTCCGTGGGGAAGGTAATCTATGAAGAAGTGTCGGTTGTTTGTCTAACGCACTTGCCCACGAACTTAGCGCCCTCCGCAAAATTAAGTGACAGCGACTGAATTCGCTCCCGTAGAATAAACGGCCGAAGTTTTACCGTGATAAATTATTTAGGTATTTTTTTCAGCCTCATTGGCGCGCATCAAAACCCTTGTCTAAGAAAGAATTGAACGGCAAAACGCAAAACCTTTGTCATAACGAACACTCAAAATGGTTGTTGTTGTTGTTGATGGTCTGGAAGGGTATTCTCGGGATCCGGTGCGGGATTCGGGAAAACGCAAAATGTCTTGACGGGATTCGGGATTTGTCTAATACCCGGGAAGCGGGATTCGCCAAAATTTGGGAACGGGATGAGGGATTTTTTTGCCTGTTTGTCGGAAACTCGACCCACGAAGAAGACGCGGCCGAGGCTGTTCCCGTAAACTTTCTATCAGGGACAGTGCGCACGTGTACAGGACGACCCATCACGCTGTCATATTGTGCTCTTTCATTATAATGAGGTATGAAAAGCTATTTCTTTTTTGTAGTAGATTCAAAATATACGCGTAAATTCAAAATATCAATCGAAAGGGCCAATCTACATCTTACATTTATTAGCTTTTGCAGAAATTAGTCTTGTTTTAATGCATTTTTGGGAAAGAAAAAACGGGATTTGTGATAGCGATGAAAAAAGTGCGGGACGCGGGATTCTCGTGAAAAAGGAGCGGGAATGCGGGATCAGGACCCTCTTCCAGACCCTGTTGTCAGTTTGGAAGATCAGCACTACATTTACGTCTCAAATATCACTTAATTTGAACGAATCGTGTTGCATCGTGTTGCCGTTAGATCCAGGTGAAAAACATTTGCTTGAGAACAACGACAAATTTCTACGTTTAGTCACTACAAGATTTTATTTTTCGAACGCTGAAAATCCAATGTTCACTTCCACGTTTTGTTAAATTTTTCTCAGTTTCCTTTTCCTTGTTTGGTTAAGTTAACAAAATAACTGAGAAACTGATCTTCTAATCGTCACCCTGTCCGATCGCACGAGGAAATGGAGGACTTATGTATGGTTTTCTTTACGACTTCCGTTCCAGCTGTACTGATAGAGGCACTTTTAATTTTGGCAGCACGTTATGCCTTTTCTTAACTTTCCGTTATTGCGTGGTAACGACTGACATTCCTTTCAAAACCGTTTAACCAGTCTTAAAATTCCTATCTATCTTCAGGTAAAATTGTCCTCGATAATTCTGGCTTCTTTTGATAGTAATTTGTAGAGAAGTAAGCTACGCACGTTTGTTCCTCTGCTTCGCTGTACTCTTTTGTTGTCAAAAACTAGAACTAAAGGCCCAATCCTGAATCCGAAATACTGAAAAAGCCATGATTTATTCATATACCCAGAATTTCAAGTAAAACAACTTTTAGTTTACCGAACAAAGTTGAAGCATTTAATTTCGACAAACGGCTGACTTTTGAACACCATAGCAGCAAAATTTGAATAACGTCAATCACCTCAGCGAAGTTTGCGCAAACTAAGCGGTCTGTTGGCGTGCAAAGTGATCATACAGCGCGCAACATCATACACGTCCGGGTAAATTATTCCCGAATGACGTCCTCCCTGAAAATTTGCACAGCCGACCGTCTTCTTGTCTAAATACAATGCCGCAAAATTAGACAAACGCTAATGTTAAACCAAGTTTTGGTCAATTTTCGTCTGTTTAGGTGCAAGACGGCAATATCACAATGAAAAAGTACGACTAAGAATTTATCACAATAAAACGTTTTGTAGCCAAATGGTTAGTTCACCAACCAGTGTGCGATGTTCGCTCTTTTATGTGTAAAAAATGGCTGCGAAACTTTTTAACCTGATTGCACAAGAGCACGTTTTCCTTAACAAGTTTCATTTTCTCTACCATGGCGCGCGAGAAAAGCTGTGGAATTCATGTTGTATTTTCTCGCGTCTACAACAAAATTTGACCAGTTTTTCCATGTCAAGTCTCCTTGTGCAAAGACTATGGTACCAGTGTTTGAACAAGGATACTAATCATCCTGAGCAAGGTTAACACATCCAAGGAAAATCTGTTCACTCTCTATACATGAGAAAACGAAATTGCCAAGAAACTTGACAAGGAATACTTCCTCATCCGCATATATTGACACGACTGAAATTAATATTCTTTTTATTTCATCGATAATTGTTGTGCCTGTTTCAGTCAATTTCTGAGTTGGATTCAACTATTCCTTCCTCTGGGTCCTTGCTCCGTAATATATCAGCTTTGTCTTGTCACCAGAAGGCGAAATCTTACATTGAATTCTATGAAAATAACTTTATGAATAGGCTTAGTTTAAACAACTAAAACAATTTTTTAAGCACGGAAAAATAGAAACTTTTAAGTTCATCAAACGCACGTAGTTTAATACAGTGCTCAAAATAATTCTCGGATGGCGCACTTAAAATTTTCCAAAATTGGCTTTCTTAAGACAGTGTGCGCCGAACTTCGGGCGTTGCAAAATACTTAACTTTGCGAACACACCCAGTGTAAGTGGTTTATGCTTTTATTAGACTTTTTTTCCATACGCTGTTCAATAAGCAATGTCGCTACAAACACCGTCGTCATTTTTCAAAATTCGTTTCCTGTCATCAAAAACAGTTGTTGACATTTGTTGCCAAAAGTTCTTAAAAATTAACTAAGTACTGTTCACGGTGGGAGAATTCACACAGTGAACTTTTTTTTTCAGAAATAAAAACTTTCTTCGATCTAAACAGAGTTACTTTTGTTTCATATATGCCCTAAGGGGTACCTAAGTGATTCACATTAAATTTTAACCTGGATCGGTCGACTCCCTAGCTTGGGTACAGGATCAAAACATTTTTAAAGTGCCACTGGGACCAGAATTTTGGTATTCCATATTTTTACATTTTCGAAAATAGTATGTGGTTGTTAGTCACCATGCCAAATTTCAACTCATTACAATGACTGGAAGTCGCTTTTTTCGGACGGTTTCTGTCGAGATTTTACGGCCGCCATTATTGGCCCTTGCTCCGGAAGCTGGCTTACGAATTAGTGGAAGTGACGTTAGAGGCTCACCTCAAGTCAGGCTTCATTCGGTTACTTGCCGCGGGAAATATAACGGCTGTTGTCGAGGGAAGATTTCGTGCCAATTGTTTGCTGTACGGCCTTGAAATTTTCGTTGCTGCAACAGTTATGAAGGGTATTACTTGTGTTGTACAATGCTACAACAATAAATCCAACCACCAAGCTGGTATTTCGCTTCATCAAAGCCTTGCGAGCGGACCCGCAATGGAAAAATGGATAATGTTCGTACTCACACACAGTGCAACTTTCAACCCGAGAGGTATTTTTGTCGGCTGCTCTGATCACTTCACGGACGAGTGTTTCCAGAGGGCTGTTCATGTCGAAGGATCCCAGAGGTCGATTATTCCATTGTCCATTCCAACTATATGGAAGGAAAGATCCGGAAAAACCGAGACGAAAGGTACCTAATCTTAACGCAGTTGAAGTGATAGTTTGTTTCTTTTTCAACGCATCCACCATTGTGCAAAACTTATTTTCTTTTAACGTATTTTAAAATTTATTTTGCTTGTGGAAAACCCTTTCAGTTCTGGCGTCTGCTAGCGCGAAGATCTTCGGCGTAGTCCTCATAAAATGCATTATGGCATTCTGGGCGAATGCAGGACCGCCGCGATTAAGCCAATAGTTTGTATTGCTTAGCTTTTTTCTTTTTAAATTCCGCGTGTGTTAATTTCAAAGGGGTAATCGCTTAGAAGCATGGACAGTTATTTTATTATAGCATACCATCCTGAATGTAGAGAAACTTTTCTCCTTACATGTCGATAGGTCGGCTCGTCTTGCGTGGAAATTTAAGGTGGCTCGATCGAGTTTTTGAGTGACGATGCCTCTCAACTTTGAGCAATTAGCGTACCACAGTGAACAACCCAATAGAAAATCGATCGTTACTGCTGACCTAGAGAAAGATGAAAGTTTTACATGAGGTAAGTTTCATCGAAATCGGAGTTACCATAGCAACGTAATGACGCCATCCCCCATTTTACATGAGAGCCCATTATTTGTCGCCAATAGATAATTCTGGAAAGAGCTCGACTGGATCTTCGACCTGACATATTTGTATTCACGTCTGCAAAATTTGAAGAATTTCTATGAGAGCGTTTTCGAGAAATTTTCGGGTGAAGTTTTAAGGTGTTAAGAACAGCAAAAACAAAACAATTTTGAACTGTTACTGAAAAGTATGCCCTCAAAGGCTTGATGAAATAACATTTTGGTTTTAAATGAATGTTACATCATCTAATTACTTTGTGTGAAAATTTCAGGGAAATCGTTCCATTTGATTTTTAGAAACGTTGGCTTGAATATGAACTTGTTTAGCGTGTTACTGGGCTTTTTTATCAAAAATTGACACTACACTTATTAAAATGGTTATGAATTAAAAAGCGGTAGATGAATTTTTTTTATATGTTTGTCCTCAAGGAGAAAAATCAATATTCAATACAATCCCAGCGTTTCAAATTCAGTGAAACGTTATAAAGCTGTCAATTTTGAGCCAAAACTCAGGAAAATATTGGACTGATCTTCCCGCCAGTGCCTTGTTGCTCTCATTATGGATCTCCATTGTTTTGAATCTGCGTGCAATTGTAAATTTCACTACATCATGAATTCATATAACGCTTGATTGCTTTCCCAAGATGTTCCGAAAACGTGCTGAGACTGGGATAAGATTGGGAGAGACCCACGTCTACTGACCTGTTTAAATTTTTCGTTGACTGAGCACAGCAGCTTTCCATTTGCGCTCACTGCTAACAGAAGTTTGTGCTTACTGCTAACCTTGAGGTTTGCACTCACTGCTGTCAGCCTGTCCATTGTTATTGTAATGCTGACCTGGTACATTGGCACGTTTTTCGGAACATCTTCGGAAAGTAATCAAGCGTTATATGAATTCATGATGTACTGAAATTTACAATTGCACGCCTATTCGAAACAATGGAGATGCATAATAAGAGCAACAAGCCACTGGCGTAAAATTCAGTCCAATAATTTCCTGAGTTTAGCTTTAAATTGATAGCCTTACAACGTTTCAATGAGATTGAGACTCGGGGATTGTATTGAATATTGATTATTCTCCTTGAAAGCAAAGTTAAAAAAAAATTCATCTATTGCTTTTTAATTCATAATCATTTTAATAAGTGTAGGGTCGATTTTTGATTAAAAAGCCGCGTAACACAGTAAACCAGTTCATATTCAAGCCAACGTTTCTAAAAATCAAATGGAACGATTTCCCCGAAGTTTAACACAAAGTAATTAGATGATATAACATTCATTTAAAACCAAAATGTTGTTTCATCAAGTCGCTGGGGACATACTTTTCAATAACAGTTCAAAATTATTTTGTTTTTGTTGTTTTTTAACACCTTAAAACTTCACCCGAAAATTTCTCGAAAACTCTCTCATAGAAATTCTTCAAATTTTGTAGACGTGAAGACAAATATGTCAGGTCGAAGATCCAGTCGAGTGCTTCCCAGAATTATCTCTTAGTGACAAGTAATTAGCTCTCATGTAAAATGGGGGATGACGTCATTACGTTGCTATGGTAACTCCGATTTCGATGAAACTTACCTCATGTAAAACTTTCATCTTTTTCTAGGTCAGCAGTAACGATCGATATTCTATTGGGTTGTTCACTGTGGTACGCTAATTGCTCAAAGTTGAGAGGTATCGTCACTCAAAAACTCGATCGAGCCACCTTAAGTTAGGAAAAAATATCACACGCCACTATTTGTCTAAGGGTTTTACAATGTTCTTTCTTTTAACTGCCATAGCATAGTAAATGAACTACTAAGAAAAATGATTAAATATCAAGTTATTATTTTTACGTAGTGAATAAAGCAAGTGAAAGCTTCGTTTCCTTGGCGGTCCGCATGTTGTTGTTGAGCAGCAGAAAATTTTCCTTGTGGCTTTGATTTGCACTACAAATATTTAGATTCCGGTCACACAAGGCCTCCAGTTCTTAAAAGAAGGTCTTGGTTCATTTCTTTGTTTTTTTCGGCTCAGGTTAAGAATTCTACAAAAACTGTTCAAAATATTTAGAAACGCCAAGCACTTGTGTTTCAATCCATTAAAAGCGACCACTGTACTATGATGGACACGATAAGCTTCATGAGCTGACTGCCAGATGACTCCCGGGGATGATTACAGCATTACGGCTCTTCAAGAAAGTTTCCCATACTATGCTAAGAATGGCCAAAAATCTCAATGCTTTACAATATATAATGAATATAAACAACAGCAAACAAAAGATAGCTTCTTTTATTTCTCAAAAGATAGCTTCTTTTATTTCTCAAGCGAACAGTAAAATCGATCAACCGATGCTTGAGAATTCGCGAGCATCAAATTCTAGACTTTTTATAGATGTTTTGTCTAAATTTCCAAAGCTTAGAAAATCAATTTTTCGAATAGCTGGACAGCCGTTTATCCGCTGGATAAGAGTTATCCGCTCTTTGAGCAACTTGTGCCTGAACTGTAATCACATTATAAGCACTATTTCGCGCATATTTTGAACTCCCGCCAGTATTAAATAAGGCGAGAAAAACAACTTTGAACAGTTTGTTTACAAGCTTATAAGGTGAAATCTCCTGATATCAGTTCTTACATCGTACGGTAAGAAAAATTCCTCATTTGCCGAATTAAATGAATCCTCTGATGCTTCGGAAGCTAAAGACTGTTCCGAATGGTAGAAATACTCTTCGGAGGTTTCGCAGTTGACGGTAGGCATCTTGAGTCAAAACACAAGGAAACGCGACTGAGGTGAGCCTCTGACGTCACAAGCTATTAAATTGCGCAATCACCCAGGAACACGTTTTCAATAATGGCGGACACATTTTACGCAACTTTGGACTTAAAAAATATTAGGTTGGACGGTTTCTTGTTCAGTTTTCTGGGTAAATATAGACACAACGCGATATTCTGCGACAGAATTTGGCGGAAATAAACCTACGAATTTTCGTCTCAGTGGCACTTTAAATTTTTATGCTTGCACCTGCGTTTCTCAGCGTTTTGCCGACCCCTGTGTTTGCGGTTGTGCTTATGCTGTAATGAAAACCAGTCTTTTACAATCCTCCAGTGCCCTTTTCTAGCTCTTTGCAAGGAAAATGAAAAATATATGATATTTAACAGAAATAAAGAGAGGGAAAAATTAAACGATATCTAAGCTCCATGCTTTCTTGTTTTCGTGTTTGGTAGATTAAAAAAAAATATGTCAAAGTTTTATCAGTCCGCCTTCAATTATGATGACTTAAGTTAGGGTCACCTTCCCCGATCAATTCAGTTAGATTTCCCATTCTTTTGAATTCACCGCATACCGTATTTATTCGAAAGAACGTCGCTGCACTTATTAAATTTTTCGACTCGTCGGTGTAAAGCTTATTTAAGGGTGGAGCTTATCGAAAACTGCCTTCTTGCGAATAACACAGTTAGATGTTATCATGTTTTGTTCATAAGAATAGCATAGAAAGGACGCAATAAAAATTAGTTTTTAGGTCTATATCCCCTTTCACTCCAAAGAAATAACAATAACAGCAATAACAATATCAGGTCGTAATAGCATTCAGCATTTAGCCAAGTCAAAAATCGATAAGCGCCGTATACTTGCTGGAAGGATGCAGCCAGGGGGGGCTGGCAGCTACCTTTGATCTTGCCGCTTTTGGCCTCTACATGATTGCCCCAGTAAAGAAATCTGTCAATCATTCGAAAACCCTAACGAGCATGCGCGAAGTGCAACGAAGTCTCGCGCGAACTACTCGAGAATATGTGCTTTTTTGTTCGTGGTGACTCGATTGTGGAAAAGGAATTCGTTTTTTGTTATTGTTTATTTGCTGTTAGTATTTCTGGCGACAGTACGGCGTTTGGGCACCACATTTCTCTAAATTCTGGATCTGTGTACACTCCTGCTGTGTATTATGTCAAGAACATGAGCGTGATGGTTGTGTTATCGAAAACATTAGCTTAAACGTTCGCGGTGTCAACAGCCACTTGACCTGGGAAATGGCATTAAAGTTGCAGCTTTCGACCTTCCATTTCGACCCATTTCTGTTTCTGAGACCATCAAAATCGACGGAATGAAGGACCAGCTTTATTTTAGGTTAGTAGAGCAGTCAATATTGAATATGCAAGTGACAAGTTTCGGCCTGAGATTTTCCCAGTTGAGTGTTGAACAAACTACGCTCAAATTATAACTATATTCTAGCAGATGATTGTCGATTTCGTCATCTCAGGAAGATTTATAAGAATATTTTTACTGTGGAAACTGTGGAACCTTCCCGCCAACAAAGCGAAAAGAGGAGATTTCGATTGCGAGTCTTCTTTAAGTCTGTTTCACAATGAAGACACAAAATCGAATGCGAAGGCTTAGAATGTATTAAAAATGGGCTTGAACTTTCACATGCACTTGTCTCAAGTTTTTTGCGTCTTATTTACAGCTGTAAGCGTAATTACGTGTTAAACACCACGTTTATTTTATGGAATTCTTCTTTTTTTGGCTTGAGTGTTTCTTGGCGGCAGTTGTTTCTGATATATTGGTTGGTTGCAGTTACAAGAAAAATAAGAACATTTGAGATGATAGAATTTTGCAACTGGAAAGGATAGCTTATAAAGGACAACCAACAAAAGAAGAATGCTTAACCTTACAAACAGAGCTGTCTGAGGTTTGCTTGTTTTGATAAGAGAACTTAAAGAATTGGCAAAGTAAATACACCTAGGTTTAGGAAAACTCCCTAGTTCCATATATTGTACTGACATGCAGAGTTTAATTCAATGGAAAATGCAATGAACTATCACATTTCCAAGCATTTTCCCACATTACGCATGCAACTGTCCAATGAGAAGGTTTATAAACATTTGCTAGGGTAATCTGAAAAGATTGAAGGATTTGCAATTATATGATTTTTTGTCTTTTGCCTGTAGCCTGAACAAGAAGCTTAATTCAAAGGAAAGACATTCAGGCCCATTTTTCTTAAGTGTCAATGAAAAATTTGTAGTTTGAGTTCAGTAACACCAGGTGAACTATGCAATAATGGAGTATTAGACAATGCAAAAGTTCTAAACTGTCCCTTCTGTTAAAAGAGCAATTGTCTTCTGCTCACACCCTTTCAGACATTTGTACTTCTGATGAGGAAACAGTTCCAATTGCCAAGGAGAATTCAGTTTTTTTTGAAGATGGATACATATGAAATAAATCAGGTGTGAACTGCCTGATGTAACAAATGTGGCCATAAAGGGCTTGCAGTTTTTAAATGTTTTCAACTTGAGCAGTTGAAAAGGCAAATTTGATCCTGGTCGAGACTGAATTTTTTCAAGTTTGCTTTTTCAACTGCTCAAGTTGAATGCATTTAACTGTGAGGATCATTATTTCAGAACTGTTACCGATAAGGTAGGGGAAAACAGGTCAAAACAGTGTTGTATTGCTGGGTGTCAAAACGAGGCTGGCATGCATTCAGTAACTGTTTCTAAAGGAGATGTGAAATAACCCCAGAATGGCTGATCAACCATGGTTGCTCTAAGTGTGCAACAGTCCTTTTGAAGTGTTTTCAGAAAATTAAGGATTAACATAGCTGTCCATATATATGTCATCAGTCGAAGTCCCTGTACAACCAAAACCTTTGCCCAAAACATTTTTATCAACATGCATCTTGGATAACCAATGCCTGCCAGATCCAAAGTGATGGTGTGTTTGCCAGAGTATCTTTACTTTACAGACTGTCGGAACCTTTGCAAACTCCACCCCCAAATGATTGTTTTGTTTGCAAAAGCTGTTCAACATCAATTGCACTGTCAAGAAAAATTCAAGTCCCTTCAGAATTCAAATGCCAATTTTCCACAAACCCATTCATGGTGAAATATATGAAGCCAAGGTCACCAAGTAAATATGTGAAATGACTGGCTGAAGTATTGCTGTCAGTTGAGCAACCTGGCCCCTTTAAGTTTCAGTTCTCACCCCAGAGGTGCGATAGACAAAATCTAAATGAAAAATTATTTCACCTTTTTCTCCAAAATAATGAGCTTTATTATCAGGTATACCTACACACTGTAGGCAATATCTGTGACTCACGTGGTGAAGTCAAAGAGCAAAGTGTTGTAAACATCACCTCTCAGCTTTTCACCATTTAAGGACTGTGGACTGTAAGGTAGTAACATAAGTTGAGCAAAACAGAAAATAATTTAGATCAACAAAACCTCCACAATTAATTGTTGACTCCTCCTGGGTAGTTCCTACAAAGAAAGAAAAATCTACAGTGTACGTAAATGAAACAAGGACAAAGTCTCGAGCGACAATTCTTAGTGAAAGAGGAGAGCGAATCTGGCCGCTGTGAAATGTGTCAGAAAATGCTTCAAAACTCGTAAAATCAGTACCAGAAAAAGCAGAAAGGGCAACCAAATCAGGCAGACACAAAGGTAAAAAAAGCGATCGAAACCTTCCCTTGAATGTTTAAACTTGGAATAACGGAAATAATGCTGAACTAACACAAACGCGCGTACACCAAATAATGGCTATTTCGGCTAATTCTCCTTCCTCGCCACCGCCATGTTTGTTTGGAATAAAATTAGTACACAGTCCTACTCGGCCAAATTTCTTTACTGGGGCGATCATGTAAACTCGGTTCCAGACCTCGCTGCCAGCCCCCCCTGGATGCAGCACTTATTCGGGGGCTTATTGACATTTTTGCTCCCAGATGCGACGCTTATTCGGGGGCAGCACTTTCTCGAGCAGATACGGTATCCTCTTTTTCGTCCTCCTTGGCAACAGGGAGTGAAGACGATACTAGTGGAAGAAACTGCATATCAATACCAGAAACTGAAAATATTTTGAAAGTGTTCGTAGACATCCGACTGAAACTTTTCCTTCACCGTCTCTAAAAAAAATTGAAAAAATCAAGAGCCCAACTGTCAGCTGCCGCAATGTTTGTTGCGGCTGTTTTTGCAAAAACATATTCTTTGGACTTCAGGTTGCTTGACGGAGTGCATTAAATGATATGTGTATTGGCTTTTAAAAAGTACGAATTCTAATCTTGGTATTTAAAATGGTACCTTACTACAAATGTTTGGAAAGTTTGCGCGAACCCAAAATTAACCCTTACAAACAGCTGTATTCATTTAAGGTTCCATCTTTTCTACATAATCCGACGGTAGAACTTCAGAAATATTTTGTTCCGAATTTTGGGAGCGATTTCAACGTTGGATAGACTTAACAAAGGAAATGGTCAGGGAACGTGGCTGCGTTTTCTACCATCCTAAAACTTATCGCTTTTTTTCGCATTTTTTCGCCTGGTTGTGTTAAAATAATCATGCACATGGTTCATTTTCTTCATTGTCTTTCAATTGATGCTTTTCCACTGTTATATGATAAATTAAGAACTTTCTCCATCAAAACAAACCTCACATTTTATTACCATAATATATAACTGACAAGTGTTAAACTGGAAATGTATACAGATGAATAACCTTTCCATGAAACTGACTACTACGGAATTACGGGGGGCGACATAAAGCACTCAGTCGTAAAAGCTAACTCGATGAACACGGAAAAAGTTGTCTGATTGTGTCCTTCACTGCTTGTCGTACTTCTCTGATCTTCCAGCAATAAAGAATCGGGTTTAATGACGAGTTTAAACGAACTAATGTTACTGAAAAACGCAATGCGATAAAAAGAGACGAAGATATATTATTACGGGCCGCAATGTAAGCTAATAGTATAATATACGGCAGATAACAAACAACTAATGTCAACTGCAGCCACAATGCACTGGACACTGCCTTTTTGTACCGTGCAATGTTCATTGGAATTGTTTGTCTCTGTTGTTCTTGAACATTGTCTTGTACTTGATTTTGATGGTGACGCAACCCAAGGAAAATCTTTGTGTAACAGTAAACTGAAGTTACCAGACAGAGTGGTGTAAATATCATGTCACACCAAACCATTAAAACGAAATTCCAAAAGCACATTGTGGAAACGACAATACAGACAATCCAAAAAACAATGACAGTCACGTATGTTCTCTTTAAAGTTACAACTTGTCTGTATCTGAGCCCTAACAACAGGGCGAGAAGTCTATCTACACTTATTGCAGACAATGTGAGCAATGACACTCCAATTAACATTTGGCCTGTCGCTAAACCCGCGGCTAATGCACCGCGACACATACTCAAACGTTTGTTTACCAAAGACATCAAATAGGTAACTACCAGAGGCTCTACAATAATACCAACACAGAGATCAGTTATTGCAAGGACACGAAACAACAGTTTGGACGGTGGATGAAGCGAAGACTCCTTGTGAAGGGCGACTAGGATCAGAGTATTCCCGAGAAATGCAGTAATGGACAGGAAAATGTTCACCACTAAAAGGCATATCAGCTCTTTGTGTAGACCTTCAACTAATTCTGCTGAGCAAAACTGTTGTTCGAATGTTTCGTAGCTTATCTTCATGTTCTGTAATGGGAATACGCCTCCGTGAACTCAGGTCGCTTCTTTGTGTCTACGAACTGAACAATCTTAATATGACAAACGTGTCAAAACACTGCCTTCCGAAAGACGCACACTAATTTTGTCTGTTATAAATTTTTTATAATATGCAGATCTTTAAGGAATAGAGAAAGCTATACTATTAGCAATGACATTTTACTTTCAAATCTGAAAAAACGTGCTCCCTGGAAGCCTTAAATGATAATAAAAGATCCATTGCCCCTCGTTTTCCTCTGTGTGTTGGTTAGTTGTGCATTGTTAAGGTATCAGGGTACCCCAAATGACAACATTGCGTTTTCACCGTTTGAGCGTCAGGCGTTTCACAAGGACCCTAACAAACTATATATTTTCTGAAAGCTTAATAATTGAAGATTACGAAAACGTATTTAGATAAAGAAAAAAGACAACTGTGTCGAAAATAGAGACTACGTTTTTAAAAAGTACATCGTTCACAAAATCGGTTCCGCTCCAGCCGAGAATGATCTGGAGAGAAAGACGAACATCGCGCCGAATTCTTCACACTTTTGTCTCAAAAACCTTGTCTCGGAATTTTTGTATCTGGCCTGGTTTATTTTCTGCACTCAGTTAAACTTTGAAGTTCGAAGAAACACCTATCCTCTTTCTGTTACGGCTCATAACTTTTGAATGAAAGCAAAAAATAAAATTCGGAGACACGGTTTTGGTGTCAAATTATGTGGCAACATTGTCGCCAAATTTGAGCTAAAATGGTTGAAAACTCGCTGAACGCGAACTTAAAATGTGCGCCCAATTTCTTGAAAAATTAGTTTCGAGAAAAAAGCCAAAATATGATTTGGAAACTTTTTCCGGTCTAAGGAGATTAAAACACCTAGGTGTCAGGATAATTACCTGCGGTTGACAGAGGGGAGGCTCAACTTACCGCCTTACAACAATAGCACAAACATGCCGACAAGAACGGTGTCAAATTCTGCGTGTTTTTACGTTGGAAAGCGACTTTCGTTGAGTACGAGTGCCGTTCAAAGGGTCTTCAAACGCAATAAACGGAAATTTTAAAGTCGTAATATCACGTCGGCTGTAAAATGCCGAAGGCATCATCGTTTGAGCTGGGTAAGACTACCCAAGCCGGGACCTGAAAGACGAAAGGAAAGGCGAAAGGAAAGCACAGTGAAATCTGCGAAGAAGCCGCCACGTGTTCGGCTCAAGATCTAAGAGAGAACATCCTGTCAGAAATGCGAGCAATTGGGAAAAAATAAACTTCTTTATTACTGGAGACAAATTCCGTACTTTCCTGGACATGCCGTCTTTTGCGTCAAGTTGATTCTTTGATACATCTGACTTTGTAGAAATGTTATGGAATTTGAATGGATGGATTGTTTTTCGCCGTTCGCGTTACGAAAAGCGAGCTGGCAGTCAAAGCTTATCACACTGACAAGTGAGGAGTCAGGAAGCGCAAGTAATTCCTCAACGCTCGATCTTTTCTCTCTCTCTCTCTCTCTCTCTCTTTCACAGATATGATCGAAGCCACTTTGTAGACACACTCGAAATAAGCAGGAACTGCTACGCAATCGATCGCGTGTCAAAACATCGGGGCCCTGTTATGTCACATGCTATTTTCAGCGTTGTTGACAGATAACTGTCAACACATGATTAGAGAAAATTAATGCCACAAATCTTTTTTCGTCCATAACTTTGCGTAGAAACAATCTTTTTTTCTGAAACTTTTTGTAAAAGAGAGGTTTGAATAATATCTATCTGAAAATGACAGAAGTGTATTTTTCGAAAACATGGTCAATTTTGGGGTACCATGATACCTCAAGATAAAATATTTTCAGCGTCCTTGTCTTAAAACAAATTGCTGGGAAAACATCGGATGATGTTCTCGTTCGATGATTGAATTCATGCTTTGTTTGAATTCATTGCAAATTAATACCGAATATATATTAAAAGGCGCCTGTTAACATGTTTCTTAATTTTTTGTTAGAGCTGAGTTGAACTCGGCATCTACCTGGCGTTCTCTTATGTAAACTGTCGTTTAATGCCGTATTTTGATTAAAAATATCATTCTAGAGTATTTAACCGAAGAGAAGGATTTAGTGTAAAAAGGCTTGCCTCTTGGAGACAATATATCTTCATGTCCACACTCTATACCTGAAGCAGCTGAAGAGGAAGTTCTAATAACAATTGCAGTTCAAACAATAGTAGTTTGCTCTGACGCATGTAAATACGTGCTTCTTACAGGTGCAGGAATTAGTCATTTTAAAAAGACGAAAACTAATCCTGCGTGGTAATTACAGGCGATATCCTTCTTTAACAATTTCATAGACTATCTTTCCTCCTCAATGCAAACAAATAAACACTGAACGGATATTGTAAATTCAATTAAGATACCAGTCCACCTTTCCTAATTTTCCGTCAGCAGACGTTTTGCACAACATCGTAAGTGACTCTCAGTTATTAAGCCGAAGCCGTATTAAGGTGGCTCCATACAGTTTTTCATCAGTTTCAACAGACAAATATCCATAACTTTTTTTATGATCTTCAGAACATTGATTTACATTTCACTAGGGAAAAGCTACAAAAGCAACTAGCCTAACCTTTATACTTTTCAAAAAAGTCACAATTTCTGGGCCTGGCCTGTTTCCATGGCAACCACTGATATAGTTGTTTGACTCATTTTTTAAGCTTACCCAGTTTCTTCACGTGATTTCTTGGTTTTTACACGGTGAATTTTGGCTATTTTTGTTGTAAAGATGTTGTCGTTTGAAAAGTCTCAGCTGGCAAAGCTGTGAGAAATTTTGTACATAAGTTTTGTCAGAATAGTAAATTTTCCTTTTCGACGATTAATGCAGAAGTGCATGTACAAAAATTACTCTTACTTTAGTATGACTGAAAGACACAAAAATCCTACAAATGTTCCAATTTTAAAAAAATTTCACCTAGTGGAACACGCGCAATTAGCGTTTGAAAATGCCTCAAAACTCACCTTTTTTCTTCACGTTACCAAAATAAAAATTCTTCAAGTTGCGGGGTTGCGCATGCTCATGATTCCTTTTGCGTGGACGAGCGTGGACAGCACGCGGGTAAGCGGTAGAAAAGCTTTTCTAAAGCTTTTCTTTCCAAAGAACAACATTTTTCTGGACAAATGCTTTCCTTTACTGTTAAGGATCCATGTGACCAAAAAATTCGCAAAAATAAAGAAAGAAAGAAACAAACAAACAAAAAAGAAGCAAATTTATACCGATTCGCGATATAAAAACTCGAACGAAGCCGCCACTTTATTGCCAGCAGCAAAACATTTCCTTTAAAGTTTCCAGAACGCGGAATCATTAAACCACTTTCAGTTTCATTTTACCATTAACTGATTACAACCGTTCTTCAAGAAAAAAAACTAAAGCGGTCATGTTTGCTCTTAGAACATCTTTTGGTATGCTACCCGAGAAAAGCAGGGAACAAGCTCGTTCTTTTTGTGTTGTAAGCTCAATATTTTGTCTGCCGAGACCCGCGTTGTTTCTTAGCGGCTACTTGCGTGTTTGATAACTGCATGGAATAGCAAATAGTATATAAATAAGCTTTCAATTTATATTTAAAGGCAGACGTTGGAGAAAGGGAACAAAAATGTCCACAAGAAATTATACGTTTTGAAAAAGACTACATTATTTTTCTGCAAGGTTCAACAAGTCAACAGTACGCCTGCGAAACGCCAACTGTTTTAGAACCGGCCGTCAACTCGATACTCATCCTTTATTCGTTCACTGAATGCCGTCATTATAGGCATAATTTTTCGTAAAAATAAAAATTGTATTTGAGCTTAGGTACAATTGAACTTTTTTCAATTTCGGTTTTATTTTAGACCACCGAAGTTTTTGAAGTCGCACATTGTCAACACAAGTGAAACTTAGATCAAAAGCTACTGGTGACTGATAAATAGACACTGAAATATAAGTGTCCTCTTGAGTTTCAACTTCTATCAAAATTCAATGACAACTGTTACCTCGTTACAAGTGTGTAATCTATTCATCGCTCAATAAAATTCACAAGTCAGCTGTATTTTGCTGAAACCGTATGAGAACGGCCGTAGAGACAACTTACCCGACAAAAAATAGACGGCTTGTTAGAAAGGCAAAAAGTAAAGCAATTTTCGAAAAAGTTACTTACACTTAGGCTCGATACAAACAAACGTAAGCTTCTCATCCCAGAGTTTCTCGACAGCTGACCTGGACAGCACTGATATTTCAAGTTGAGAACGGAAAGAAGTTCTTCATGCATAATTCTTGAAGGCGCGTAATTATTCGTGCAACGTTTTCAGTCGTCTCTGTGTTGCTTGAACTTAAAGATCGCAATCAATCCAGTCCTACAATCGTAGAACAATCGTAGGACTGCAACTGTCAGCTACAAAAGCGATTAAACTAAAGGCTTTTCATAATTTCACTGCTATGTGCTCGACAGGTTTTGAAAAGGTAAGCCAGAAACATGCCTCAATCAGACTTTGGAAAAGTTCGCCTGGGAGGTTGATTGGCACATGTCATCTGACTTGGACTGTCGCGCTCCTCACGCGCGCGCTTGTGCCATTATCTAGTTCCCATTCCTCTCGCGCTGAAAAACTATATGGAGCCACCTTAAACGCTGTTTTATATCATGTTGCTACGACAACGCGAGGTAATTGAGAGGCGGGGTTTGTCACTCACTCGGTCATTTTGAAATCCTGAAATGTCTTGTTGAATAACTTGAGGAATGTCTGTTTTAACTCACTTCTCCAGTTTTAAGTCCGCTGTTCACGGAGAAGCGCATGCGCGAGCGGAACGGCTCAAAAATAAATTGTACGGGTCGACACTAAATTCGAACTGAGCTTATGGTGGAAAAATCCGTTGAAATCGCGCCCAAATTTTGCACATCCGCTCTTCGCTTTCCACTTTTTGTAGTCTTTATTTCCTGTTGTAATATCAGTTCGATTTTTATAATGTTGAAAGTGATTTAGCAGCCGAAATCGGCATTTTAGTTAGTCTATGGATGGTCAGAAGAGACGTCGTGGTAGACTGGCGACGGGACGGCAGAACACAATACACTCACGACATTGAAGAATCCTTGAGTCTTCAGTACGAACCATCATTTTAACTGTTGCGGAATTAACAAATGGAAAATCGTTAAGAACTACAAACAGACCATCACAAGAAGGTCAAACAATAACCTTTGTCCGCATTGTTGCTGGAGATCTATCAGTTGGATGCTAGTAGTTCGCCATAAGACAACAGAGGTGCAATGTTTTAACTCCAAGAATTCTATTTCTATTTTAACCACAACCACGAAAGTGGAGTTAAAACGACAGCACCAGAAGCTGTAGCTTCTTTATGATTAAAAGAGATGGCAACTGAGTCTCAGAGTAATTAATTTGGATCTGACATCCGTGACAAAGAAAGATACATGTCTTGCAGATAACCGCAAGCAAACATCAAATTACGTATTAAGAAACTCGTGAATCCTTTCATAAATTAAACGTCACTCTTTTAAGCGGCTTTTAGGAATCTTGCAATTAAACTGAGCCCAAAAAACCTAACTAGTTGCCAAAGAACTAGCACACACAAAGGCACAAAGATTTCAAACGGCTCTAAGAAAATCAAACACTCCAAACAGTATCATAGCTTGAGGTTTCTCCCGGATCAAATCAGATCAAATCATCTTGATCAAAGGGACAAAGCTGTTACGATTGTACGTGAGCAAGCTCTATTTTGAAGGCTGGAATAACTTCAACAACTAGCCGCAGTCGTACTTGGCCTGTCATTTCATATACTATCGACAACAAAATATAACAATTTACCGCCGTATCCCGCCACGCCAGAGTTATGAACGCGGTTCTAATTGGTCTAAAAACAATTATCTTGACAGCGCTGACACAGCGGAAAAAATGAGTGCGCGTGCGCTAATTCGTTCCCGCCATTTTCGGGGCAGCCGCAAGCAGAGGGACTGGATTCAAGAGAAACCATTCGGGGGAAAATAGTGGCAAATCAAAATTCCCATCATATGTTTTCATTTCGCGGAGATAAGGCCGTCACGAAACAGATAAGGTTTTCACCTTCAAGACAGTTCCTAGAGAGACTCTTCTTCCACATATCTTTTTTAGCAAACTAATTGTCTTCGCCACCATAGTGAATTTTTCGCTCGAAGTCAATGGCTCGTAAGTGAAACATGAATTGTGTCAGATAAGCTTACTTTTGTCGTAGCAATACCAGCTTTCGCCTTTTCTAAAGGTAAATTACCTAGCTGTTGATTCAGGGCCAAAACTCGGATAAGTCCGTTTGCAGGAAAAAGATGATTGCAAAGGCTGGTAGTCAAAATTAAAGCCACAGAAGAACCCGCCTAAAATTCAGGCTATAAAGCGAAAACAGCATGCGGACCGCTGAGGAAACGACACTGTTGCTTGCTTCATTCATCACGAAGTACAGAATTGATTCTTACTTATACGTCATTCTAAAGTGCTTACTTAACTTGGATTGGCATGATACCTGCAGGAATAAAATTCTGAAATCTTGAGGCAAATATTGGGAAGTCTTATTTTTTCCTAGGTTCAGTTTCCATGCCAGACAAAGTGTCGTTGGTCGCAACTCGAACTTACAATCAATCGACTTTTTACAGAGAGCAAAGAGAGGAAAGTTTGTTATTTCAAGAATCTTTTTTATAAAGAAATAAAAGCGAGAACTACTCTCCAATCACCGAACGGAAAGGAGTTTGTATAATTGGAGAAATTATAAAAGTAATTAAATAAATGTGCAAAATATAATGCTCGATCACTGCGTTCTGGCATCAGACCGCAGTATTGGAATAGTTTTCTACGAATCTATAAATTTAGATTTAACTGATTTTAGAAATAAATTCGTTGCAAAATGAAAGAAATTATAATCACACATGATTCTAAGAGCTGAAAGCACGCTAAAGGTTTATTTCATACAAGCCAAAAGAAGGCGATTCAAAAAATAGTGATCCAGCTGTTTATGACTGATGTGTGACGATTTTTCTTTCTTAGCAACCGCTTGTAATACCATCTACCTTGTATCGGTACCAGTGCTAATGTAACCTCAACTTGAATTTGCCAGGTCATCCCAAAACAGCGAAAAGTCTTGATGGAATTGGCTGTTTTCGCAGCGCTCGTGATCGTGAACAAGTTTTGGGAAGACGGAGCAACTGTTGTTGTTTTTCCGAATTTGATTTCAGTGCGGTCCATTGGAAGTTGAGCAGACCGAGTGAACTCTTCTGATATATTAAAGGAATAATCTCTGGAGACACAATAGAGTTTTAGTCTCGGTCTTCTCTCTCCCCATACATTTTTATCAACTCGCTGCATCCAACACAAGCCACACAATAAGCTTAATCAAACACTAACGGCTCCGAACTAATTTTCACTTTTGTTGCAAGCACCAAACCCTTTATGCAAGGTGTATGAGTACAACAAATTTCAAACCCCTTCAACAAAACCAACCTTACCTCGCTGACTCTTGCTTTCTGGTTACAAACTACATAAAACTGGAACTTTCTCTGCAGTAATAATAGCTTTCTGATCATAACCGGAAACAAGAAAATGACCGGAAGCCCGCCAAAAAGTCGAGCATGCGCACTCATTTTGCCGCTGTGTCGACAGCGCTTTAGTCATCGCTCGCACATGCACTGAACCGTGAAACTCTGCCTTAAATGCATTCTCGTCCCCAGAGCCCACGATCCTTTTGGTCTGCGCTAGGGATCGAGACCTCTGGCAGGGACCAGGTAACGCGCAAGCGCAATAGCTGCCCATTTTTGTAACCGATGGTAACCGTTATTGTTTCAAATTTCTGAGACTGCGCGCAAAAGCCGGAAGTCCGTGATTGGGTCTCGATCCCTGGCGCAGACCAAAAGGATCGTGGGCTCTGGGGACGAGAATGCCTTAAATGGGGAGTCTGTAAAGTAAGGATACCTAGGGGGTGAATATGGAGGACAAATGATGAATGGAGGATGGTGCCCAGAAATACTTTCGAGTGAGATTTGCATGTAAGAAAGTTGTTGCTTGACATGCTAGCATTTAATGCAGCATTATGAACAATATCTATCCGACAATGGGGGCGGTTGCACTCAGACTTCGGTTCAGTATGACTATTGAAAATTAAACTCACTTGGTATAGCTTGTTCCAGTCTCCGAGATAGAGGCCTTATGTGCCACGAGGCACGAAGAGGATAGGTGAATGTGAAAGTGTTTTCAAATGATAATCAACCAAATATTCGTTTAGACGTAAATTGCGACCTATAGCTGAAGCCAGACAGTAAAACAGTGATCTATTTTAAATGTTTGACGCATTGTGAACTTGAAAACGGAAAAGTCCGCCATCTTGAAATTTCGCCCGACGAACACGAATGGAAAATAAGAAGAAGGAGAATCGCAGTTGCAGGTTTTCTTACCTTTTATTCAACATTTCTAAACGAACAGACTACTATCATTTATTTCTTATTAACCGAGCACGAGGGCCATACTAGGAGAATATTGCCTGAGTCTTTCTGGTACGGACTGTGCGAAGCGAGGTCCGTACAAGAAAGACTGACGACGATATTCTCCCAGTATGGTCCCGAGCTAGTCAGAGTTAATAAGAAGTTTATTACATATTGCACCTAACACTTCACTACTAGAAAAGTGAGCCGTGCCGGATTGGGATGAAGGAAACAGTTTACCGAAAAGCATTAGATACCAAGTCACCCAGCAGTTTTATTTTACCCAAAAAAATTACATCGCAAAGTAAAAAACTTTCAAAGAAACTGCCTTTTTTTCGTCTTTTCCTTTTACCTTCAAATCATTTGCCACGCCGTTTCCCGCGCTTAACCAGCCGGGCATTAACACGGGAAAATCCAGCCCCTAGTATTGACCAGTTACAGTGCGCGCTATAAATTGACAAGCTCTAGCCACTTTATATAATAAATCCTTTTATTGACCAGTGAGCAACCTGACGCCTTAAACCCTTAAAAGAAACCTTTGGCATAAATTTGAATTTTGAAACAGTGCTATTTGATATACAACTCTTAAAATACTACCGCCTTGGATGAAACTGAACTACCGAATAGAACGACATGAAACACTTGGTAACAACTAAATCGATGAGCAATGAAAAAGTGCTTTGATTGTATCCTTTACTGCTTGTCGCACTTCTCCTATCTTCCAGCAATAAAGAACCGGGTTTAATGACGAGTTTAAATAAACTAAAGCCAGTGAAAATTCCAATGCGATAAAAAGAGACGAAGATAAATTATTACAGGCCGTAATGTAAGCTAATAGTATAATATACGGCAGATAACAAACAACTAATGTCAACTGCAGCCACAATGCACTGGAAACTACCTTTTTATATCGTGCAATGTTCATTGGAATTGTTTGGCTCTGTTGTTCTTGAGCATTCCCTTGTACTTGATTTTGATGATGACACAATCCAAGGAAAGTCTTTGTGTAACAGTAAATTGAAGTTACTAGACAGAGTGGTACAAATATCTTGTCACACCATAACATTGAAACAAAATTCCAAAAGTACATTGTGGAGCCGACAATACAGACAATCCAAAAAACAATCACAGTCACATATGTCCTCTTTAAAGTTACAATTTGTCTGTATCTGAGCCCTAACAACAGGGCGAGAAGTCTGTCTATACTTATGGTAGTTACTTTTAACAGAGACACTGCACATACGATTCGGCTTGTTACGGTTAACGCAGATAATGAATAGTGACAGACATTCAAACTTTCGTTCACTAAAGACATCAAATAGGTAACCGCCAGAGGCTCCACAATAATACCAACACAGAGATCAGTTATTGCAAGGTTACGAAACAACAGTTTGGACGGTGGATGAAGTGAAGACTCCTTGCGAAGGGCGACTAGGATCAGAGTGTTCCCCAGAAATGCAGTAATGGACGAAAAAATGTTCACCACTATAAGGCAAATCAGCAGTTTGTGTAGACCTTCAACTAATTCTGCTGAGCAAAGCTGTTTTTCATGTGTTTTGTGGCTTATCTCCATGTTCTGTAATGGGAATACGCCTCCGTGAACTCGAGTTGCTTCTTTGAACCTACGAATGGCAATCTCGATATGAGAACTGGCATGACAAACCATTGCCTTCAAGATGCACACTAATTATGTCTATTATAAATTTTTTATAGTATGCGGGTGTTTAAAGAATAGAGGAAGCTATTGTATTAACAATGACGTTTTACTTTTAAACATGAAAAAACGTGCTCCTGGAAAGCCTGAAATGATAATAAAAGATCCATTGCCCCTCGTCTTCTGTGTGTTGGTTAGATTTGCATTGTTAAGATAAAATATTCTTGTTGTCTTAAAACAAATTGTTTGGAAAATATGGGATGAGTTCTCTTTCAATGACATTCTTCGATTGAATTCATGCTTTGTCTGAATTCGTTGCAAATTAACTGAGCACATGTATATTAAAAGGCGTCTGTTAACTGAACATGTTTCATAATTTATAGTTTAAGCTGAGTTGAACTCGGCTGCTACCTGGCTTTCTTAACGCCGTATTTGTATTAAAAATATCATTCTAGAGTATTTAACCGAAGACAAGGATTTAATGTAAAAAGGCTTGCTTCTTGGAGATAAAATTTATTCTTGTTGCTAGATTAGTTTAGACAGTTTAGACACACCGGGAACCGTAAGGAGAAACTTTCTTAGAGACATTTTCTACGCAAAGCCATAAATAGTTCAGCTATTTGTTTAGTTTTTCTAAAGTTTAAATATATCTTACTGTCCACACTCTATACCTGAAGCAGCTGAAGAGGAAGTTCTAATAACAATTGCAGTTCCAACAATAGTAGTTTGCTCTGACGCATGTAAATACGTGCTTCTTACAGGTGCAGGAATTAGTCATTTTAAAAAGACGAAAACTAATCCTGCGTGGTAATTACAGGCGATATCCTTCTTTAACAATTTCATAGACTATCTTTCCTCCTCAATGCAAACAAATAAACACTGAACGGATATTGTAAATTCAATTAAGATACCAGTCCACCTTTCCTAATTTTCCGTCAGCAGACGTTTTGCACAACATCGTAAGGGACTCTCAGCTATTAAGCCGAAGCCGTATTAAACGCTGTTTTATATCATGTTGCTACGACAACGCGAGGTAATTGAGAGGCGGGGTTTGTCACTCACTCGGTCATTTTGAAATCCTGAAATGTCTTGTTGAATAACTTGAGGAATGTCTGTTTTAACTCACTTCTCCAGTTTTAAGTCCGCTGTTCACGGAGAAGCGCATGCGCGAGCGGAACGGCTCAAAAATAAATTGTACGGGTCGACACTAAATTCGAACTGAGCTTATGGTGGAAAAATCCGTGGAAATCGCGCCCAAATTTTGCACACCCGCTCTTCGCTTTCCACTTTTTGTAGTCTTTATTTCCTGTTGTAATATCAGTTCGATTTTTATAATGTTGAACGTGATTTAGCAGCCGAAATCGGCATTTTTGTTAGTCTATGGATGGTCAGAAGAGACGTCGTGGTAGACTGGCGACGGGACGGCAGAACACAATACACTCACGACATTGAAGAATCCTTGAGTCTTCAGAACGAACCATCATTTTAACTGTTGCGGAATTAACAAATGGAAAATCGTTAAGAACTACAAACAGACCATCACAAGAAGGTCAAACAATAACCTTTGTCCGCATTGTTGCTGGAGATCTATCAGTTGGATGCTAGTAGTTCGCCATAAGACAACAGAGGTGCAATGTTTTAACTCCAAGAATTCTATTTCTATTTTAACCACAACCACGAAAGTGGAGTTAAAACGACAGCACCAGAAGCTGTAGCTTCTTTATGATTAAAAGAGATGGCAACTGAGTCTCAGAGTAATTAATTTGGATCTGACATCCGTGACAAAGAAAGATACATGTCTTGCAGATAACCGCAAGCAAACATCAAATTACGTATTAAGAAACTCGTGAATCCTTTCATAAATTAAACGTCACTCTTTTAAGCGGCTTTTAGGAATCTTGCAATTAAACTGAGCCCAAAAAACCTAACTGGTTGCCAAAGAACTAGTACACACAAACGCACAAAGATTTCAAACGGCCTAAGAACATCAAACACTCCAAACAGTATCATAGCTTGAGGTTTCTCCCGGATCAAATCAGATCAAATCATCTTGATCAAAGGGACAAAGCTGTTACGATTGTACGTGAGCAAGCTCTATTTTGAAGGCTGGAATAACTTCAACAACTAGCGGCAGTCGTACTTGGCCTGTCATTTCATATACTATCGACAACAAAATATAACAATTTACCGCCGTATCCCGCCACGCCAGAGTTATGAACGCGGTTCTAATTGGTCTAAAAACAATTATCTTGACAGCGCTGACACAGCGGAAAAAATGAGTGCGCGTGCGCTAACTCGTTCCCGCCATTTTCGGGGCAGCCGCAAGCAGAGGGACTGGATTCAAGAGAAACCATTCGGGGGAAAATAGTGGCAAATCAAAATTCCCATCATATGTTTTCATTTCGCGGAGATAAGGCCGTCACGAAACAGATAAGGTTTTCACCTTCAAGACAGTTCCTAGAGAGACTCTTCTTCCACATATCTTTTTTAGCAAACTAATTGTCTTCGCCACCATAGTGAATTTTTCGCTCGAAGTCAATGGCTCGTAAGTGAAACATGAATTGTGTCAGATAAGCTTACTTTTGTCGTAGCAATACCAGCTTTCGCCTTTTCTAAAGGTAAATTACCTAGCTGTTGATTCAGGGCCAAAACTCGGATAAGTCCGTTTGCAGGAAAAAGATGATTGCAAAGGCTGGTAGTCAAAATTAAAGCCACAGAAGAACCCGCCTAAAATTCAGGCTATAAAGCGAAAACAGCATGCGGACCGCTGAGGAAACGACACTGTTGCTTGCTTCATTCATCACGAAGTACAGAATTGATTCTTACTTATACGTCATTCTAAAGTGCTTACTTAACTTGGATTGGCATGATACCTGCAGGAATAAAATTCTGAAATCTTGAGGCAAATATTGGGAAGTCTTATTTTTTCCTAGGTTCAGTTTCCATGCCAGACAAAGTGTCGTTGGTCGCAACTCGAACTTACAATCAATCGACTTTTTACAGAGAGCAAAGAGAGGAAAGTTTGTTATTTCAAGAATCTTTTTTATAAAGAAATAAAAGCGAGAACTACTCTCCAATCACCGAACGGAAAGGAGTTTGTATAATTGGAGAAGTTATAAAAGTAATTAAATAAATGTGCAAAATACAATCCTCGATCACGGCGTTCTGGCATCAGACCGCAGTACTGGAAGAGTTTTCTACGAATCTATAAATTTAGATTTAACTGATTTTAGAAATAAATTCGTTGCAAAATGAAAGAAATTATAATCACACATGATTCTAAGAGCTGAAAGCACGCTAAAGGTTTATTTCCTACAAGCCAAAAGAAGGCGATTCAAAAAATAGTGATCCAGCTGTTTATGACTGATGTGCGACAATTTTTCTTTCTTAGCAACCGCTTGTAATACCATCTACCTTGTATCGGTACCAGTGCTAATGTAACCTCAACTTGAATTTGCCAGGTCATCCCAAAACAGCGAAAAGTCTTGATGGAATTGGCTGTTTTCGCAGCGCTCGTGATCGTGAACAAGTTTTGGGAAGACGGAGCAACTGTTGTTGTTTTTCCGAATTTGATTTCAGTGCGGTCCATTGGAAGTTGAGCAGACCAAGTGAACTCTTCTGATATATTAAAGGAATAATCTCTGGAGACACAATAGAGTTTTAGTCTCGGTCTTCTCTCTCCCCATACATTTTTATCAACGCGCTGCATCTAACACAAGCCACACAATAAGCTTAATCAAACACTAACGGCTCCGAACTAATTTTCACTTTTGTTGCACGCACCAAACCCTTTATGCAAGGTGTATGAGTACAACAAATTTCAAACCCCTTCAACAAAACCAACCTTACCTCGCTGACTCTTGCTTTCTGGTTACAAACTACATAAAACTGGAACTTTCTCTGCAGTCTACGCTAGGGATCGAGACCGCTGGCAGGGACCAGGTAACGCTTAAGCGCAATAGCTGCCCATTTTTGTAACCGATGGTAACCGTTATTGTTTCAAATTTCTGAGGCTGCGCACAAAAGCCGGAAGTCCGTGATTGGGTCTCGATCCCTGGCGCAGACCAAAAGGATCGTGGGCTCTGGGGACGAGAATGCTTAAATGGGGAGTCTGTAAAGTAAGGATACCTAGGGGGTGAATATGGAGGACAAATGATGAATGGAGGATGGTGCCCAGAAATACTTTCGAGTGAGATTTGCATGTAAGAAAGTTGTTGCTTGACATGCTAGCATTTAAGGCAGCATTATGAACAATATCTATCCGACAATGGGGGGGACGGTTGCACTCAGACTTCGGTTCACTATGACTATTGAAAATTAAACTCACCTGGTATGGCTTGTTCCAGTCTCCGAGATAGAGGCCTTATGTGCCACGAGGCACGAAGAGGATAGGTGAATGTGAAGGTGTTTCCAAATGATAATCAACCAAATATTCGTTTAGACGTCAATTGCGACCTATAGCTGAAGCCAGACAGTAAAACAGTGATCTATTTTAAATGTTTGACGCATTGTGAACTTGAAAACGGAAAAGTCCGCCATCTTGAAATTTCGCCCGACGAACACGAATGGAAAATAAGAAGGAGAATCGAAGTTGCAGGTTTTCTTACCTTTTTATTCAACATTTCTAAACGAACAGACTACTATCATTTATTTCTTATTAACCGAGTACGAGGGCCATACTAGGAGAATATTGCCTGAGTCTTTCTGGTACGGACTGTGCGAAGCGAGGTCCGTACAAGAAAGACTGACGACGATATTCTCCCAGTATGGTCCCGAGCTAGTCAGAGTTAATAAGAAGTTTATTACATATTGCACCTAACACTTCACTACTAGAAAAGTGAGCCGTGCCGGATTGGGATGAAGGAAACAGTTTACCGAAAAGCATTAGATACCAAGTCACCCAGCAGTTTTATTTTACGCAAAAAAATTACATCGCAAAGTAAAAACTTTCAAAGAAATTGCCTCTTTTCGTCCTTTCCTTTTACCTTCAAATCATTCGCCACGCCGTTTCCCGCGCTTAACCAGCCGGGCATTAACATTGCTTGTAATGCCCGTGGGCATTACGGGAAAATCCAGCCCCTAGTGTTGACCAGTTACAGTGCGCGCTATATATTGACAAGCTCTAGCCACTTTATATAATAAATCCTTTTACTGACCAGTGAGCAACCTGACGCCTTAAACCCTTAAAAGAAGCCTGTGCATAAATTTGAATTTTGAAACAGTGCTATTTGATATACAACTCTTAAAATACTACCGCCTTGGATGAAACTGAACTACCGAATAGAACGACATAAAACACTTGGTAACAACTAAATCGACGAGCAATGAAAAAGTGCTTTGATTGTATCCTTTACTGCTTGTCGCACTTCTCCTATCTTCCAGCAATAAAGAACCGGGTTTAATGACGAGTTTAAATAAACTAAAGCCAGGGAAAATTCCAATGCGATAAAAAGAGACGAAGATAAATTATTACGGGCCGTAATGTAAGCTAATAGTATAATATACGGCAGATAACAAACAACTAATGTCAACTGCAGCCACAATGCACTGGAAACTACCTTTTTATATCGTGCAATGTTCATTGGAATTGTTTGGCTCTGTTGTTCTTGAGCATTCCCTTGTACTTGATTTTGATGGTGACGCAATCCAAGGAAAGTCTTTGTGTAACAGTAAATTGAAGTTACTAGACAGAGTGGTATAAATATCTTGTCACACCATAACATTAAAACAAAATTCCAAAAGTACATTGTGGAAGCGACAATACAGACAATCCAAAAAACAATCACAGTCACATATGTTCTCTTTAAAGTTACAACTTGTCTGTATCTGAGCCCTAACAACAGGGCGAGAAGTCTGTCTATACTTATGGTAGTTACTGTTAACAGAGACACTGCACATACGATTCGGCCTGTTACGGTTAACGCAGATAATGAATAGTGACAAACATTCAAACTTTCGTTCAGTAAAGACATCAAATAGGTAACTACCAGAGGCTCCACAATAATACCAACACAGAGATCAGTTATCGCAAGGTTACGAAACAATAGTTTGGACGGTGGGTGAAGTGAAGACTCCTTGTGAAGGGCGACTAGGATCAGAGTGTTCCCCAGAAATGCAGTAATGGACGAAAAAATGTTCACCACTACAAGGCAAATCAGCTCTTTGTGTAGACCTTCAGCTAATTCTGCTGAGCAAAGCTGTTGTTTGTGTGTTTTGTGGTCTGTTATCTCCATGAATACGTCCGTGAACTCGAGTCGCTTCTTTGTATCTACGAATAACGATGTTATTCAGATGTTATACAATGTTCCGCGACGTTCTGTTAAACCCTTAACATTCCAAACTTTCCACTTTGCACTAGTAAGGAGTGTTGCAACAGAAAGAGGGGCAAAAGTTGTAAATTATAGTTAACTTAATTTTAATAGGCACTTCTGATCACCTTCTTATGTTTGTTCAGTTTTCATGTCTCTAAATATTCAGGGCTTAGATATAATATGTCTCGGCGATGGCCTAAACGTGTTCACGTGACGGCTCAATGAACAACGATGATTAAAAAACAAGTTCTTATGAGCCCAGTTGTAATTGACGTACTCCATAACTAAAGAGTGACCTTTTACTTTCAAACATGAAAAAACTTGCTCCCTGGAAAGCCTGAAATGATAATAAAAGATTCATTGCCCCTTGTTTTCTTTGTTAAGATGGAATATTCTTGTCTTTGTCTTAAAACAAATAGTTGGGACAATATCGGATGACGTTCTCGTTCAATGATTTTCTTCGACTAAATTCATGCTTTGTCTGAATTCATCGCAAATTAATACCGAATATATATTAAAAAGATGCCTGTTAACATGTTTCTTAATTTTTGGTTAGAGCTGAGTTGAACTCGGCAGCTACCTGGCTTTCTCCTATGTAAACTGTCATTTAAAGCCGTATTTGTATTACAAATACCATTTTGGACTACTTAACCGAATAGAAGGATTTAATGTGAGAAAGGCTTGCTTCTTGGAGACAAAATTCATTCCTGTTGCTAGTTTAGTTTAGATACACCGAGAACCGTAAGGAGCAACTTACTTAGAGACATTTTCTTCACAAAAGGTAATAGTTTTTTATTTGCTTAGCATTTTAAAGTGAAATATATCTTCATTTCTACACCCTATACTTGAAGCAGCTGAAGAGGAAGTTCTAATAATAATTGCAGTTCAAACAATAGCAATTTACTCTGACGCCGCAGATACGTGTTTCTTAGAGGTGAAGGAATTAGTAATTTTAAAAAGAAGAAAACTAATCCTGCGTGGTAATTATAGGCGATATCCTTCTTTAATAACTGTCATGGACTGTCTTTCTCCTCAATGCAAAAACAAATAAACACTGAACGGATATTGTAAACACAATTAAGATAGCAGTCCACCTTTTCTAATTTTCCGCCAGCAGACGTTTTACACGACATCGTAAGTGACTGTCAGTTATTAAGCCGAAGCTCGTATTTAACGCCGTTTTATATCATGTTACTACCACAACGGGAGGTAATTGAGAGGCGGGTTTGTCACTTACTCGGTCATTTTGAAATCCTTAAATGTCTTGTGAAATGTTAACTTGAGAAATGTCTGTTAACTCACTTCTCCAGTTTGCGGGGACGCTGTAAAGTAAGGGTACGGCGAATATGGAGGACAAATGGTGGTTGGCAGCATCCATGAAATCTCCTTTGGTTACTTCACTTTTAAGTAAACTTCAATTTGCTCCACTGAAATAAAGAAAAGAACATCTTTAATTTATTACGGATTTGACTTTTCAATTTGGTTGAAGTCGTCATAAGGAATGCTTCTAGTAGTGACTTGTAGAAAATGTAAAGGATTTAAAATGAAATTACCAGTTCTTTGTTCCTTTCTTACAAAGACGCAACCAGTACAAAAGGAAACTACTAACCGAAAAATATAGCTCTATTTCAGAATTATTCCCAAGGAACAGAACATGAAGAGAGTAATAATTCAATTGATATTTGCAATCTGGTTTCATGCACTTATAACTTGTTACTCTCCGAGAACACGGTTCCACAGTCATCCGGTGATTCCCCAAAGGTGACTAACCAACCTGAACACTGGATATGTTAACTAAAAACTAACTTGCAATAACTAATGCGAACACGATGTAAACGAGCGGAGTATTCATTTCTACTCGACTCGTCAAGGGCAAGCGTTATGTTTTCGTTGTGAAGTGTTTTCGGAAGGCCTTGGTTGCCTCTGAGTCAGATATTCCTGATAAAATTGTCTGAAAAGCTATAGTTTCCTCTGATAAAATGTCACCGCAAACTTTCGTAAGAGGGAAATATCAGATATGCGCCTTTAGTTTCGGGGAAGGATGGACCAGACTCTCGTACTCAGGCACTTCTCTTGTCCACGGTGCGGTTTATGGGTAGGATCTGATGAGTTCGCCGTGCATCAAGGGAAGGAAGGGAGAAAATTTCTCCCTCCTTCCCAATAGGCTTTGCCCACATTGGTCGCCTTCCCATTTTCCAATGCGTAAAAGGAATAAATAAGTGGCGACAGGGCACGAGTCAGGGGATAGGCATCGAAGAAAGGAAGAGTCGAAAGCGTCAACTAGCTAGTAGGATTTTCGAAAGGCAACAGAGCTGCCTGCAAACTTGAGAAATAAGATTATGTTCACTGACTGTTTTTGCCATAAATTGTGAGTAAATTAAACTCTCAACTATACAAAAAATACCAACAGATCAAACTGTGGTAGTTTACACAAATATTCCTCAGCTTCAAAAGAACCTTACAATAGTCACTTAAGCAGTTCCTTGTCGCAATTGGATGTCCCGCACTGGTTTATGGAAACTAAACATTGAATTACCGTAGGTCAAAATACTTCATTACGACCGGAGTTATGACTACAACAACATAAGTGACTAGATAGTGTCAAAATATTCTCTTTCTTGTGAATCCAAGAATGACGCACAGCGATTTGGGCGGGAATGAAAATTCACTTATTTTTCAATAAGTAGTACATTAAAATGTTTCAAAGAATTCCATTTCCCGGAAATTCTAGGTGCATTCAGTTTGAAATTTGATCCACGACTATTTACTTCCGTAGTGCTCTTACCATACGAGTTTATCTTTTATCATAGTATATCAAATATTCCACAGTATAATATTCAAATGAACGTAGTCGAAAGAAATAAAACAAAAGCACAGCTATGTTTATTGAATAACGGCACCTCCGCACTCAAGATTTTGTGTGACAAGGACCTAACTTTCAGCTGTTTGTGAAAATCGGACGTCTTTAATGCCTGTTATGTCAAAACAGCCTCCTTCGCACCTATGGAGTACACTTTCTCCTATTCTGCCGACGTTCAGTCACATTTTACAGTTACAAAAGCTGCCAACATTGTTTTGGTCAAAGTTAATAAAATTGATCGCAAGCAAAAGTCAATTCCTTGAAAAAAGCCTCCTCTCTACTGACATTGAGGATACAGTGAGGAGTTTGTACGAGTTCAGAGCTTACCCCGGGATTCTTTAGTATACAGCTTTCACGAGAGACACAATGGTTAAAACCAGGAAAACAACCGAACCTATTATTCCAACGACGCAGAAGAAATCCTTAGCACACGTACCGTCGCTGCAACAGCGTTTTTCGGATGCACCATATCCCAGCAGTTTCGTGACGAAACATATGAGCAACTTGATGTGTGCCACACAGCTGCAGGCGGAAAGGGCTACGAAATACCCGCTGGGTTTTGGTATAAAGGTTTGCGACGTGCATATCAAAAACAATATGCTACTTTGAACATCGTCCTTGCCAAGTAACTCCAACACCGAGAGCAATAATTCAAGAAATACGTAACGGTGGTCGCATTTCTTGTCACAACGACGATCACTAAACATGGCGAATTCACCGTGTGAGTACCGAACTCTTCGGTAGCTTGCGTGGTGAATGCAATACAAGTGATGCTTGATGTAATATACGTACACCACAACCAAGAATAAGCTGATAAAAGAACCAACTGCACAACTGAAGACAAAGAAGAACTCGACCACAGTGCTATTTGTTGCATTCGAAACTCCAGAAGCTGTGTTCTCCAAGAATAGGTGAATGTAATTATACCAGTCGAAGAAAACGTCCACCACATGATAACCGATCAATAGGAGGTAATAGAAGATCTTTACCCAGCAGCATAGCATATACATCGTCAAAATTTACTGGCAATTTATATCCAGAAAGCTTTTTAACAGAGTATACATTGCCGCGTTGTTAATGCAAGGCGGAAGTAACAGAAACAAGAAAGCCCATTGGGCATTTTAACCGGCCATTCTGACCCTCCCCACCCCTAGGTTTCACAAATGTTAGCGCGATCCTCTTTTTATGCGAACCGGCGTGACGAAAAGTGTGATTGTGTGACACACTATTTTGACTATAACGTTACTGGATGACGTAATGTTTAAATTCTGATGATTCAGCTTATCTTTCTTATCGCTTTTATTTGTGCTGAACAACGCAAATTCACTAAAACGTTGAATGTCGATAGAAATTCGTCCACAACTGAGAATGCTCACATCGGGACGACGAAGTATTTACTGTTGTGCCTAGACCTTAAATACAAACAGTGAACATAGCAGTAGAATCAAAATATAACACTTGATAAACACGAGCTCGAGCAGATCGTCAGAGTATGGGGCACGTCAAGGCATATCACATGACGTGATGTTTAAATCCGGTTTGCTAACTCGGGAATCCCCTCTCACGCAGCACAATGTTACACCGCTCCTATACAAAACGCAACTTTCAAAGCAAATCACATTCCCAGAAGCGTGATATGCTCCTGACATTCACAAATCCTTCTAACTCCCACATTTTTACACCCTCAAAATGTCAATCCCAATAAAAAAACTCCTGCGCTAAAAAAATTTCACCATGACCACTAACTAGATCAGACAACACAGCCAATTTCGCATTCAATCCTATTAGCTGCTTTACTCAATTGCGCATGCGTTATACAAGACAAATACAAAAAATCCCAAACTTAACAACCCTTCGTCGTTGATATTTTTTAATACTGTAAATTAAAAGACAAGAACACACGACGGTAAAATTCAGGAGACTAATATGCGCATGCGTCTAATATAAGACAGTACCGCTCTTGAGTACCCGTACCACAGGCTTTACAGCACTTTATTCGTATGTTTAGCCAACTGACCATCACGACTAAACCGTGCCCATTTTATAAACCGGCGGTCGCCATAGCGACGGCCGCTTAACGAGAGGTCTGAAACCCCACACCTCACACAGGATACCCACGCTCACAACAGGACTACTCGACAGCAAATATGGGAATTAATGATGGCATGGGATTACAGCCGCCTTTCGTGTATCATGCAAGCCAATTTGCACCCTCTCTTCCCATCGTCTTTTCTTCGTGCGTCACACGTTCTTTACTTGTCGTCGCATGCCCGTCTTTTGTCCACCGACTAAATGGACTTTTTCAAGAAAACAAACAAACAAACAAACAAAAAACCAAACAATTAAAAATACCCAAAGAAATTGCCAGCTGCTTTAAGTAATTGATATTGTGAAATGTCAGGGAGGGGAAGATTAACCGGGGGAATACAACTAGAATTTCTCAGGCTCTGCTGCCATATATACAGTCTTTCTCCGACCTCTTTACTGTACAACTCAAATTCAAACACGACCCGGTAATCTGAGTCTTTGGTCCGTGACAAAAAGGTTTAGGGAAAGAAATCAGTGATCTATCTTTGTTTTACAGTTTAGATTAAATATTTTTGACAGTTAATATATTTAGTTCACACCAGCTACGAGTTTCGGCAACAGCTCTATGTATATAAATCTGGAAAATTTCGGGTATCTACATTTTTGTCATTGTAAGATTTTAAACAGATCAAACTGATGTTAGTTATACATTTTTTAAAGACCCTAGAAAGATCGAGGAAAAAATGCACAGCGACTGTAGTCGCTAGATAGTCGAAAATTATCCGATGCGTTATGAATCCAAACTGACTCACAGCAGCCCATGCGAGATTGGAAATTCATGCATGACTGATTCTAAGATCCTAGCAAAAATCCATTTTCCGCAAATCCTTGTCACACAAAGTTTGGAATTTGATCCACCACTAATTAGTTGTAACGCTGTGCATCTGATCATTGTATCAGTTAGCACTGTTCGTACACAGGTGAATAAAACAATAATTCAACGACGTTTCAGTATAAATGAAGTTGATCTCACGATCAGGCAATGGTCTTTTCAGTGACAACCTGCATCTCTTATCTATCGTTAACGACACTCGAGTTTGTTACGAGTCCAAGTTTAGATATGTCACTAGAGCCATCACCAGGGTAAGAATGAAAACGCTCCCGAGACTACTGTTCCAGTACAGCAGGCCAAGCTCTTGAAGACACCGTCGTCACAACCGTCTTCAGATACACCACATCCAAACAGTTTCGTAATGAAACATATGCATAGCTTCAAGTTTGCTCCAATACTGCAGGCTGTAAAGGCTATGAAATGCCAACTGGGTCTTGATACAAAGGGTTGTAAAAACAGCATCGAAAGCAGTATGCCACTTTGAATGCATTCCTTGAGTAATTCCAAACCGAAAGGACCAATTCACGCAGGACAAAATGGCGGTCGCATTTCTTATCACATCTCCAAGCACCTAAAGATGATCGGTAATCTGCATGTTTCATACAATACCAGTGATGCTTGACGTAATTTCTGTACACGGCCACCACCATGAACAAGCTGAACAAAGAACCGGCAGCACAACTGGTCCAAAAAGTGACTTGACGACAGTGCTATTTGTTATCGACAAAACTTCAGGAACCGTCTTCTCGACGAATAGATCACTGTAGTTTGTCCAATCTGCGAAAACGTCGAGTAAATGATAGCCGATCAAAAGGATGTAATAGAAAATCTTTCCCAGACAACATAGCATATATATCGTCAAACTACACATTGCTGCGTTGTCAGTGCAAGACGCAAGTAGCAGAAAAAAGCAAGGCCTCAAACCCCAATCCGCAACCTCGTTCCACCCCCGATACCCCGGGCACACTTCACACAAGCTAAGCACGCTCACAACAGGAGCACTCGACAGCCGTCTCTCATATATTAGCAGGCTAATTTGTAGCATCTCTTCGCTTCTTTACTTTGCTTGAAAACAAACAAAGAAACAAAACCAAAACAATAAAAATATATATATTCCAGTGGCTTCAGGCAACTGAATGTTCACGATATTGTATTCTGCCTCTCTAAGACAGCACCTTTCGCCAGTTCAAGGTACTCGATCGATTACTGAATTTAAAATTACATCGTCTTCTCGTTGCCGGATTGTCATTCACGCTTCGACTGTAAATGAAATGACAGGATGTCATATAAGGCACTAATTCTATCACCCGGGATAGGTAGCAGAGAGAATCACCGTTGAGCTTCCTTTTCTCAAATCCCTTTATTTTCCTAATGCCACTTGGAGATTTATCATTTTATTTAACTACTAAAAAATACTAGCAAACAATATGGCTAGCTTTATTTCTACGTTACCCGTCAACAAAAATATATTAATTTTACTCATTACCAAAGACTATCCCCATTTTTTTTTCCTGCAAACTGCACATTTTTAGCAGTTTTTTGTCTTAATTCTCTGTTGATACTATCAATCATGTTGACATCTATTTTATTATCTTTTCACTGTTTTAAACTCTTTTTCAAATCCCTTTATCATTTTGTTAGAGACATTTACGTCCGCAACTGAAATAGAATTATGCCTACTCATTAATTCATACTAATACTCATTCATTTTAAGAGCTGTGTTTTTAACATCGAAGAAGCAGTGTGACTTCTTTAACCTATGGCGGACGGAAAAGCTTCCGCCTTTTGGACTTCTCAGCAGTAAAACTACAACAAAGCTACAAGCACCGAAAAAGCTTCAAGGCACCTACCGACGGCAAAAAAATGTTTGCAAATTTCAAAAAGTTGGGAAAGCTCCACAAATATTTTCAAGATATGGCTTCAATCTCAGACTGATGAAAATACTTTGCAAAAACGCTAAAAAGCTGTTACAAAAGTTGGCAAGTACTGTTTCTCGCGTTTACACTAGACAACATGAATCTACAAACTTTAGTTTGCCGTGTGGTGGCAACTTAACGTTATCCAAATGGCCAGTTTAATCTAAATCAATTCAAGTATGTTGCTGGGCCTCTGTTCAGCAGTGGCCTTTCAAGAAGTGCGCTACCATGGCAACTACTGGAGCTCCAGTTGGTACTTGCGGGAATTCACCGCTTGATCCAGCAATGTCAAAATGTGAGTAGCAAATAGGGAGGTCCGAGTCAATACCATGCTAAGACAATGAAAATACAAAATAGTAAATGTCAGAACTGGTGGTTCACTTTGGTCCTAGTGACTAAACTTCTCATTTACATTGGACTCCCGCTATCTAGAACACACAAGGGAAACCAAAAACTGTTAAAGATAACGGAAGTTTATGATAACCAATAGTAACTAGCGAGCAACATCAATCAAGGGGAACGAGTGTCAGTTCGAAATAGCGGAAAGATCAAAGAAAGTCGGACTTTGAGATTGCGGGGGCAGACTGTATTTCCTGTTAAATGAACCTTCTGCAATAAAGACACTTTGTTATTTTGCCACTTAATTCTGACTCTTTGGGTGACAGTGTTAATGCGTTCAGCCTGTGGGAATTACCGTCGTTTAGCAAGCTTGATACAGTCAAGTAAAATGTAGTTCTGTACGCGTGTTGCAAATAAATCCACCCTAAGTCAGTAACTAAATAATAAGAGCGGTTTTCAGCCGAGTGTCGAAGGTAATTTGCGTTTTGCTTTGGCTTTCCTTTACTTCGCTTTGTGATTGGTTAGAATCACTCGCTCCACTTTTCAATCAATCAGATGTAAAACCAAAACCAATCGTGACTTGCCGATTACTTGTATTTGCTTCGAGTTTTTATTGGTCCATTGTGTTGTTTGTGTCTGTCGTGATTGGTTGGAGTGATTACTTTGGTTTTGGTTGTCTGACACTCATTGCACAACTCCTCTATACTCACCTTGTCCAATCCCGCTGCTCTGATAAGAAAAGCAGCTGGGAACTGGTGTCCTCGCGGGGTGCGGCTGGACGGTGAGTTATTACACTGCAATACATCTGCATACGCTGACTTGGCATTCGTAAACTCATAATCCTGAATACAGTATTAACAATCAATTAAACTAAGGTCATTCTCCATTGTCTGAGTAGAATGAACTTCTTGCGTGCTGCTGGGGCCTGGGTAAAGGTCATGTGATCCGTAAGGTGGGCAAGTGCATCTGCTACTACTCAGAGCCCCCGACATTTTGTGAGAACATTTATTACAATTTATGCAAATTTATGTAAAATAAGGTAAATTTATATACATGCAGGCAATAACAATGACATAATTATTTAGCAAAATTTCTTTGACAAGTAAATTTCAACTCCTTTCATTTTCGGCCTAGCTTAAACACTCAAAGGTTTCAATAACTTGAAGCAGGTGACAGACCTAGCCTAGGAAGGCAGCTACTTGGAAAATGTTTCACAAACATTTACTGAAAATCAAAAACAAAGTAGTTCGTTGTTTGGGTTGAAATAAACGTTGAAATCCACCCCTTGTTACTTTCTAATTAAACCAATGAACAATTGGATGTTTATTGTTACTGTCAGTACTGTAGAGGCACAAATGTTCCCTTTCCGATATAAGGTCCGTAATAGACTTTTGAAAAAACCTGTTGATGGATATAGCTGCCTTAATATAGGAAACTAACGCTCACAAGAAATTAATGCTCATATGGGAAATCGATGCTCACAGTGTTAATTATGCTGTAGTCTTAACGAAGTGGATAGTTACTTTCCACAACGTTACTTCCTATCGTTTTCATCCCAAATTCTGAACCCTCTCCTTGGGTTTAGTCAATCTGATACTCAAAAACAGCTTTCGTTGTTTGGCATTTCTCAATCTTTTAACACATACTGTTACCATAATTTAACCTCATTCTGGCGCTCAATGTAGGGTAATGTTATTACAGAGAAAATGCCACTGGGACTTCAACGTACTCTCTCTTGAGAGAAACAAGACCTCCACTATTGTGTCAATTTCCTTCACCTGGAAAATTTTTCTTCTCCTTGATGTTAATTGCCGGTAATCTCAACTGATTTTACCTTCAATTTGTGTTAATTTATGCCATGTTTATTTCAAATACCTTGACAAACACAAGCGGTAATGTTCCATAAAAACGCAAGTCTTCGATGGCTAAGTTTAGATAGCGAAGGATATCATATCTTTCTAAAATGTTACATTATCAATTTTTGTAACTAAAAAGACAAACTAAGAAGCATTATCATCAAGAGCTAGAAACATTGTTAGAGTTCTCCAGTTAAATTTTGCAAAGGCTTACCTCTCTGCGAATTGTTGATACCTCAAAGGGATCACCCATATCATGTCCAGCCATGAGCTATGGGAAACATGGATTTTGAGATCTCATCGAACGTTGTTTCAAGCAAACAGCAATGAAATATGTCAACTATTCAATAAAACTATCACCTTACGGTCAGTTCTGCTGTCCCTTGTCTTTGATTCCTGCTTTATCTTTTGCAAATATCCCTGTTTCTCCCCAATTCTTCGGTGAGTTTTTACCGCTCGCCATTTTGAAAAACCACTCATTCCCAGTTCTTTTCATTCCCAGTTCTATGCAGCCAACTGGAAAACCTCCTAAAGCCACCCAAAAGCCACTGGGTAGGAAGCGCTTGGGCCGTTGCTAGGAGATTTGTGCCTTTGGCCAATCGTAGGGCCGAAAAGACAGTCGCTATTGTTTTTCAAATTCGCCTTCAGCTGGTAAGAGCAAAAAGCTCTTTCCAGTCCCCCGAGAGAACCTAATTTGAATTGTAACTCTTGATCCGTTGCACGACGACCTTCCATATATGGAAGTCCGTCGTGCAATGTTCTTACGAGCTTGTAACCATAACCTGGAAAAGATGGCCTACCCATTGGGATTTAGTGCGGCCTTAGGAGGTTTTCTAGTTGGCTGCGTAGAACTGGGAATGAGTGGTTTTTCAAAATGGCGGGCGCTAAAAGTAAGCATATCTGGCTCGAACTCACCGAAGAATCGGGGAGAAACAGGGATATTTGCAAAAGATAAAGCATAAATCAAAGACAAGGGACAGCAGAACTGACGGTAAGGTGATAGTTTTATTGAGTAGTCGACATATTTCATCGCTGTTTGCTTGAAACAACGTTCGATGAGAACTCAGAATCCATGTTTCCTATAGCTCATGGTCCAGCTACAAACAAATATTAATAACAAAATGTTAATATCATAATTCGGTAAATTGTGATCGTCCGGGTGAGTGTAGTCCTGAGAAGGACTGTTTGAGGTGACATTGACTGACGTTTCGACAACCTGAGCGGAAGTCATCATCAGAGTCAAGTGAACTGTGAATCGTCAGTAGATGTTATAAGTCTCTGGTCGTTGTCCTGATTGGTCGACGATCTCGTGATGTTATTGGTCGTCTGTCAGTTAAGCCGTGATGTTATTGGCTGTGAAGACTGTAAAACGTGATTGGTGCGTTTCGATCCGTCTTTTGTTAGTCAAATGTCCGTTGGTCTATTGTTAGTCAAATAAGTCGGTTTGTCTATTGTTTGTCTGTCTTGTTATTGTCAGCAATCAGTCGTTTGTAAGGTGCAGGTAGCTGTTGGCAACGGTTCAGTGGTGTTTGTTCTAAGTTAGTAAACCAGCTTTCCAGACTGATTCGTTGATAGTAGTCCGTACTGTAGATGCTCACAGTGTTAATTATGCTGTAGTCTTAACGAAGTGGATAGTTACTTTCCACAACGTTACTTCCTAAACTTAACTGACAGACGACCAATAACATCACGAGATCGTCGACCAATCAGGACAACGACCAGAGACTTATAACATCTACTGACGATTCACAGTTCACTTGACTCTGATGATGACTTCCGCTCAGGTTATCGAAACGTCAGTCAATGTCACCTCAAACAGTCCTTCTCAGGACTACACTCACCCGGACGATCACAATTTACCGAATTATGATATGACTCCTGGGTTCAAACCATTTACAAAATGTTAATAAATAAAAATTTATACACTCGAGGGGTGGCAAGTTTTACAGTCTAATTTCTGACTACTAATTTACATCTGCTGCAAACAGCCAGACATTCAATTCTTGTATCACTTTATGGTGCTCCCAAGGGAGCCAACTTACACGTGGTTCACCTGTATATCATTTAAAAGGAAATTGGGTTGGCCATCGTCTCTATTCAATAACAATTTTATTTTAATAAGAGGCAAGTTATTGATTTCCATATAATGATAACTATCTTAAAAATTGAACTGTAACCAGGATAAGACATATTAAAAATATAAAAAGCGTTCTCTGGTTTAAAAAGTTTAAGAGAAATATAAGCTTTCGGCTATTATACTATAGCCTTTAACGAATATAAAAAGAAATGAAAGCGCATGATTGGAAATATATGCAAGGGAGGGTGTGAAAAGATTAAACACAAGAATACAATAGAAGTGTAAAAAAGCTAAAAATGGACAAAAACGGACAAAATAAGAATTACAATAAGATAGAGTATTGTCTTGGTAGCGGTTTGGAATTATTGTCTGCGCCGACAGTTTTGGCAGTATGCCAGGATTCTAGTGTTCTTCGAATACGGTACTTGCCTTTGTCTATCACGGTAGCGCCATCAAAATCAATTGAATGATTGTTTTGCCAAGCATGATTGGCAATGTTCGAGCCTCTAGTATAATTTTTAAGATTTCGTTGATGTTCCTTCCTTCGGGTTTTAAAACATCTGCCAGTTTCTCCTACGTAACTCCAACAACAATCAGCACACGGGATTTTGTAAACAACATTGCATTGTAGATCCAGGGGCTGCCTAAACTTAGGAGAAGGGAATTCTTGTTGCAGGGTTTTAGCTGGTTTGCTTACTACACGGATGTAATTTTTACGAAGTAATCTGGTGAGAGGTTCAGTCAATCCGCGGATATAGGGAAGACATGCGAAACCCAGGAATGTGTCAGATGGATCGGCCCATTTGAAGAACATGGACACTAATTCTTCCGGAGGAGGAGTTGTCGGGGCTGACTTCTTTTTTAAAATGTTGGAAATAACCGTTGGTGGGTAGCCATTGGCTTTCAATGCTTCCGTAATGTAACTAGTCTCGCGTGCTTTACCTTCACAAGTGCTAGGTAGGTTGGCTGCACGGAATAGGAGGGTCGAGGCCGCGCTGACTTTATGTTTAATTTCATGATGAGAAGAATAATCCAGATATCTATCAGTATGTGTCGGTTTCCGGTAAACGTCGATGACAGTAACACCATTTTTCCTGGAAACCAGGGTGTCCAAGAAAGAGATTTGTCCATTATTTTCTTCTTCGATAGTAAAAGCGATTTTTGGGTCAATGGAATTTAAAGTGAAGGAGGAGACAGCGTCTTTCTTAATGATGACGAAGCCTGGTTTCCAGGAAAAATGGTGTTACTGTCATCGACGTTTACCGGAAACCGACACATACTGATAGATATCTGGATTATTCTTCTCATCATGAAATTAAACATAAAGTCAGCGCGGCCTCGACCCTCCTATTCCGTGCAGCCAACCTACCTAGCACTTGTGAAGGTAAAGCACGCGAGACTAGTTACGTTACGGAAGCATTGAAAGCCAATGGCTACCCACCAACGGTTATTTCCAACATTTTAAAAAAGAAGTCAGCCCCGACAACTCCTCCTCCGGAAGAATTAGTGTCCATGTTCTTCAAATGGGCCGATCCATCTGACACATTCCTGGGTTTCGCATGTCTTCCCTATATCCGCGGATTGACTGAACCTCTCACCAGATTACTTCGTAAAAATTACATCCGTGTAGTAAGCAAACCAGCTAAAACCCTGCAACAAGAATTCCCTTCTTCTAAGTTTAGGCAGCCCCTGGATCTACAATGCAATGTTGTTTACAAAATCCCGTGTGCTGATTGTTGTTGGAGTTACGTAGGAGAAACTGGCAGATGTTTTAAAACCCGAAGAAAGGAACATCAACGAAATCTTAAAAATTATACTAGAGGCTCGAACATTGCCAATCATGCTTGGCAAAACAATCATTCAATTGATTTTGATGGCGCTACCGTGATAGACAAAGGCAATTACCGTATTCGAAGAACACTAGAATCCTGGCATACTGCCAAAACTGTCGGCGCAGACAATAATTCCAAACCGCTACCAAGACAATACTCTATCTTATTGTAATTCTTATTTTGTCCGTTTTTGTCCATTTTTAGCTTCTTTACACTTCTATTGTATTCTTGTGTTTAGTCTTTTCACACCCTCCCTTGCATATATTTCCAATCATGCGCTTTCATTTCTTTTTATATTCGTTAAAGGCTATAGTATAATAGCCGAAAGCTTATATTTCTCTTAAACTTTTTAAACCAGAGAACGCTTTTTATATTTTTGATAACTATCTTGTTCAAAAACATGGTAGCAACCTTCTTGGACATTCTGAGCAAACTTGGTACGAGCGGCAGGTCCATTGTCCATAACGATCTATTAATAAACAACATTAATTAATATTTACGTGGACAAGGTCATGACATATTTATGTGCCCATGGTAGTTCCCAAAGAAGTCAATCGATAAAAATCAAGTGATTTTTACCGCCTGATAACGAAAATCGGCGAAAATCGATAAATATTTTTGGTGTTTCAAATCAGTGTTACCAATTTCTCAAGATTTTATCGATTTTTAACGGATGACCTTTCTTGTTGTTATTTGGTGTTTAAAGCCTGCTTAGTACACAAGAACCAAAAGGAACAAAAAGTATTTTGCAAAACGCAAGCGAATTTCCATTTTCACGAGACAAACGAGAAAGTTGCGTTAGCAGTAGACCAAACGGTCAACACTCTATTCCAGGCTATTTTACTGTACGCAGTTCTGACAGGTAGATTATCCCCAGGTTTACGAAAACCGAAACCAAACAGTTGCATGGATGATCCCTTGATTACCGTAAAGAACTCTCATAGGTAGACGTGCCTACAAGTCGAACTCAGACTGTTTTTTGTTTGGAAGCACGAAAACCCACCACCAGAACCGGAAATGGGAAGAGAAGGACTTTCGCTTTCTCATAGGTGGCAATAAAGTTTAAAAAGAACAGAGCGATGCGTACAGACCTGGCAGTTCCCAATAAAAGCATTTTAAAACTAAATAACACCTGTCTTCTATCATTTACGTTAGCGTTAACAGCTAGCCTAGAACAATCACTCAGTGGAACAGTCTGCCTCAGTCTTTCTTTGAGAACACTAATTTAACTAAATTTAAACAGTCTGTTTCCTCATTCAATCACAGTCCTGTAAACTAGATACGTACTTTATATTTTTTCGTACTATTTAGCTGACCCCACGCCATCAATCTTCGGCTTCGAAGGGTAGACGTTACCGGTAAATAACAATAACAATAATAATAATAATAATAATAATAATAATAATAATAATAATAATAATAATAATAATAATAATATATCGTGCATAAAAATGTTACTTTAATCGAACTCACAGACAAAAATTTCGCTCGTTAGAAATCGATAAGAATCAAAACCAGTCAATAAAATCGATACTTCTCTTTAATATGTCACCGATTTTTACCGATTGATCGATACAATCGATGTTAATCGAATCAATTTTAACGATTTTTACCGATTTCGCGATCGATAAATGAATCAGAACCGATTTTTATCGACTGACTACGTCGGGGTAGGTAAATTTCTGGCACAAAATTACACGTTAAACAGCTGTACCCTTTGTTAGCAAAGTGCGTTCAAATCAATTTTGGTTAACATAAAAAATATTTAATATCGAGAGAATTGAGCTAAGAGCATCAGATGCTCATTGAGAGAGCTCATTTCAGTACAAGCATTAGATTTATTTATTTATTTATTTATTTATTTTTTTATTTTTTTTTTTGTTTATTTGCAGAAACTTACGTTACAAACAGTAAAAAAAAAACAAAAAAAACAAACAAATAACACTAACAATACCTACACTACATACAAAATATATACTGTGTGTATATATAAATACACTACAGATAAACTACAACACAGTTAAATAAATTAAGGATTGACATTAACAAGCAATAAAAAATGTAAGTAAAACAGAAGAAGGGAAAAGAAAAAAAAAAAAAAAAATTTACCTACAGTATAGGTGCCCAAGCAGCATTGTATTTATGAAGCGTTTTGTTTGCTATGGCTACTTTACGTAAGACTTCTAATTTCGATTTCAGTCTTAAAAGAAAGCGATCAAAGCTCAGCCTGTCCTCGCAGATACAAGTTGCAAAAATATGGTATTTTGCAATAAGAAGAATGTAATTGAGCTCTCGCTCGTTGCTGGTGTTTTGGTGCCACCCAAATAAAATCGTACCTTCTGATAAAGTTATTTTTTCGAGAAATTTTTCGCTCCACCATTGAGTAAACTGTTCCCAAAAGATTGACGATTCCCTGCAACTATAGAACATATGAACAAGTGATTGCCTCTCGGAATTGCAAATAGGGCAAATGTCGTCGTCTACTAGGCCAGCACGGAGTAGGCTGACACGAGTAGGCAGAATATTATGTATTATTTTGAACTGGAAAGCAATTAGCTTTGCCTCTGTGGTAACCCGGAAAGGGAGTAAATAAATGTTGTGAATATTTTCTGTATTAAACCCGTATTTCAAAATTTTAGTTTCATTTGTTGGTGTCGCGGAACGTCTAGCAAGAATAGCATTATACGCCCCTCGAGTGGAGATGACTGTTGTTGATGGTGTGGTTTCAGAAGGGGAGCTCTGGGTACTGCGAGATGAATTTCGAATTGACATTTTCCAACTGATCGGGATAGCTCTGATGAGACCGTAATACATAGTGAATGGGTTGTTGACCTTGAATTTTTGTTTAAAGTCAGCTAGAGAGAGGAAATCTCGATTTTCATTTAACAGGTCCTTGACATGTATAATTTCCTTTTTAAACCAGGCGCTATAAAAAATCGGCTTTTGGTCAACCAGGATACTAGAGTTGTTCCAAATGATCTCATTTTCCGGGTTCTTTTCCTCAAAGGAGGTTAAATGTTTATATTCTTGCCAATACTTTAGTACGGAATGATAGAAAGCAGGGAGTTTTCGTAGGTCGAGTAGCTTAGTGTCGTAACGGCACTTTGTTAAAAACGAAAGACCACCATAATGACTTGTTGCTTGTTCGGGAATTGTTTTCCAGGAAGCATCGCTTTGTTCATGTATTCTTTTAATCCAAGCGATTTTCAGAGCTTTCTCCATTATTTCGAAGTCTAACATCTTTAATCCACCATGATTCTTTTCGGCAATGATCGTCTTCTTTTTAATTTTTGCGGTTTTACCTTCCCATATGAAGTTAAAGATAAGCTTGTTGACTCTCTCTGCAAAATGCTCTGGAATGGATAAAACGGATGTACCATATATGAGTTTAGCTACTCCCAGGGTTTTCACGATTTTTATTCTACCGATCAAAGTAAGGTTTCTTCTTCTCCAGGCATTAAGTATTGTTTCTAAATTGCGGGCCTTTTCTTCGAAGTTTAACTTATTCGCCTGTTGTTCGTCGTAAGAGAAGTGCACACCAAGGGCGTGCACAGGCTCCCTCGGCCATTTGAAATTATAAGGAGTTTCCTCGTTGTTTCGCCAGGAACCTAGCCACAACGCCTCTGTTTTGGTGGTATTAATTTCCAGTCCACAATTCATTTTGAATTCTTCTAAGAGTTTTAGAAGCTGCGTTACCGACTCACGGTCACGCACGAAGACTGTGGTATCATCAGCGTATTGCGTAACTTTAATTTCCTTTTGTTCTACTTCGATGCCGTTGATTGTGTGGTCATTTTTTAACGCTCTGGCAAATAATTCAATTCCGATTACGAATAAAAGACCAGATAACGGACAACCTTGTCTTACTCCTCGTTGCAGGAGGAAGAATTCAGATGCATGACCATTGTTTAGGACACAACTGGACACTTGATTATATAATACGGTGAACCAATTTAATAGGTCCGGTCCAAAATTGAAAAGTTTTAGAGCAGCGTTGATGTAATTCCATTCAATTGTATCGAAAGCTTTTCGGAAGTCCAAAAATATTGCGACGCCTGGTTTATCCAACATTTTTGTGTAAAACATGAGGTCTTGAATTAGCCTTATATTTTCACCGATGTAACGACCCTTGACGTATCCGGTTTGGTCAGGGTTGATAATGCTAGGTAGTACTTTTTCTAGTCTCTTCGCAATTGCTTTAGTCAAAATTTTATAATCCACGTTGAGGAGTGAAATTGGTCTAAGATTTTCTAGGAGCGTTTTATCTTTATTTTTTTTAGGAATGAGAGAGAATTCCGCGTCGCTGACTTATTGACAGTGATCCATTCTGGAAAGCGTAATTGAAACTGGAAGTCATTTCGGTTTTTAGTTCTGGCCAAAAGAACTTATAAAACTCCGCTGTAAATCCATCAGTGCCAGGAGATTTATTATTCTTAAACTCTTTAATAGCGTTGAAACACTCGTTTTCTGAGAGGAGGCCTTCACACGACTCTTTTTCTTCTTGCGATAATGGTGATACGTTCTCGGGATTGAAAAACTTGGAAGCGAGGAAGATGCTGTTGTCTATGTTTTGGGATTTGTAAAGTGATTCGTAAAAACGTTTCTCTTCTTGTAAAATCTCAAACTGATTTTTTGTGTACTTATTTTCACCAAGTTTCAATTTTGTCACCGTTTTCCTACAGTGGTTTCGCTTTTCAAGGTTAAAGAAATATCTGGTGTTACGTTCACCATGTTCATGCCATCGTGCTTTACTTCTGAGAATAGCGCCTTTTGTCTTATGATGCATTATGTTCTGTAGACGTAAATTAGTCGCGTAAAGCTCATTTAGTATTCGTTTGTCCTTCGGATTCTTTCCGGATTCTAACAACAGCTTTTCTGCTTTCTTTTTTAGCGCCATTTCTTCATTTTCGCGTTTCTTTGCTTTCATCTTGGAATATTTAATTGTAAAACCCCGGATTTCCATTTTAATTAGGTCCCATTTTAGCCCTAAATCTTCAATAGCAGAGTATTTTTCTTTATAATCCTTTATATTTTCTTGAAGAATGGTAACGTACTCGGAGTCTTGTAGTAATGGGTTATTAAATTTCCAGAAGCCTGGGCCTCTATCTTGCTTTAGATCCTCTGATTTGAGATGTAGTGTGATTGCAGAGTGATCGGTTTCTGGAGAATTCAAGATTGTACAGGATGTTACTAGGCTGTTGAGATCGTTAGAAATGAGAAAGTAGTCAAGTCGGCATTGGATTTTAAGCGCTTTGTTTCTCCAAGTAAAACATTCCGTATTTGGGTTTAAGTTGCGCCAGATATCAGTTAAGTTGTAGACATGCATGATTCGTTCAATTTCCTTAATTACCGGAGTTTTCTTTGACACTGGGTTTCCACCTTTCTTGTCTTTGTCAGCCAAAGCGCAATTAAAATCCCCGGCTATTATAATGTTCTCCTGTGCAAATTCCTGTAGACGATCATGCAGGTCTTTAAAAAAAACGAGTTGTTGATTAAGATCGTTTGGGGCGTAAATATTCACAAGTATTAAATGGGTTTCGTCAACGATTACGTCTAAAATGATGTATCTACCGTTTTTGTCGGAAATCATTTTTTCTAATTTGAAGTCTAATTTCGGGTTTATAAGTGTCATGACACCTTTGCTGTGAGTTGAGCCATGGCTAAAGAAAATTCTCCCGCCCCATTCAGCTTCCCATATGTTGGCACATTCTTTGGAACTATACGTTTCCTGCAGGAATGTGAAATGGTTATTTTGGTTGTGCACCCATCGGAAGATGGAGCGTCGTTTTATCGACTTATTAAGACCTCTCACATTTAACGATTCGCATTTAACATTTATATTCTCGTGCAGATTCATTATTTATGTACGTGAAAAACAAAAATGTAACGCTCAGGAGAATGCGATTGGCTGAGACTTTGAAAGCTTCATTAGACGTGCGATATACAAAACTAGCATAATTTGTAGTGTAATGTAAACATACCAAGAATAATATTGAGCTTGATAGCATTTTGGGCAAACCAAAACGAACAACATACGGAAAATTACCAAAAACATGTAACAAAAATACACACAGATAACCTAAAAGAGGCTCAAATATTGGCCTTAAAACGCACCGCGATAACGAGGTTTGGCGTTTTTGACTGGCTAGCATATGCATCAACTTTATCAAGTGCTGTTGTCAGAGATCACAATTTTGAGTTAGTGGCTTCAATTAAAACTTGAAATTTTATCTAAGCTTGTAATATTCCACAAGAAAACAAAATTAGATGAATTAAAACTATTTTGCTCTACCTATTAGTCATTTACTTGGCTTGTTTGAGCTTGCTCAGGTTCTTCATCATGAGTTGCGTTGTGCATTTCATCATCGGGAGCCTGAGAGACATTTTGCCATTTCCTTGGAATCTTGTCGAAAGAATATCGCTTACCGTTCACTAGTAAGCGATCGCCGATTATTGTCGCCTTGGTTCCCTCGCATTTTCTGGCATTTTTAAGGGCCGGCACGAGGACGTCTCTCCTGATCTCGCGAACATTTTGCGGTAAGTCCTCCGCCATTCTGGTTGAAGACCCTTTAAGGTTATAGCGTTGACGCTACGTGGACTCTCTGTCAGCGCGGCATGTGAACCTGACTATAATCGTTTGTTGTTGTTGCTTGCTCTCTTTCTCCTCCCGAGGCGGTGGGCTCCACAAAACATGGTCGTGTTTACTTTCCTCTGGTCCATCTTAAGCTTGGATACCATGGTGTGTTTAATTAGGTCTGAGCAGCTTTCATCATCTGTTTCCGGAATACCGTAAAAAATAAGGTTCCAGCGCCTACTGTAAATGCTTTGCCTGATTAATTCATCTTCTTGCCTGTCCTGGTCGTATTCACATCTCTCTATTTTGTCATTCGCCTCATCTTGCTGCTTCTGCGTGAATTCGAGCGATTCCTTTAATTCCTCTACTTTGGATTTTAGCGATTTAATCTCATCACGAGCCCGGTCGAGTTGTTCTTGGAGCTCTTTTAATTGTTCTTCTTTGGTTTCATCCTTTGCCTGCAATGTTCTAATTAAGTCAAAAAGCTCAAGGTACAACACGTCTTCGTTGCCGCCATATTGTTCTTCTTCGGTCGAGCTTGGCCTGGCACGTTTTGCGTTGTCGCTTCGTTTCTTTGGGCTCTTCTTTGGCGTCTTTCCCATAGCTTGCTAGAGATTAGTGAACATAGATGTTATTCGGAACACAATTCAAGCGGTTTCAACGTTTTATGAGCTATTTAGCTCAACCTTCAATGGAGCCTCAAAAATCGTGTCCGTTCAGTGAGGCATCATCACCAGTCCTTTTTTCAACACATCACGTTTGGATAATAACATAATTTTAAACGTGACAAAATTATGTAAAAAAGGTAGCTGCAAGCACAGTAGAAAAAATCAATTTAGAGAGCCAATGATACACTAAAATTGTTGTTGGAAAATGGTGATGCAAAAAGCACTTGTTGTTATTCAGTTGGCTTATAACTTTCTATTAAAGACCAATAAAAACTGTTAAAATGCAACTCAGTAATAAAAGACCGGCCTGGATCACAAACCAAAGTAACCACTTTGTTTTGAGTAGTTGAACTGAAAGTAATGAGAGCAGTTCTTGTTAAACAGAGTCACAGCATCCAACATTAAAATGTTTCAGGACATGACTTACTGTGTAGGCTGGTCCCATGGCAAGGACAGCATGACCAGTGAGGGTTGCTATGGTTACAATTTGGGTATGAACCTTGTCGTCAAGAGCCTGCAAGACAATTAATTCTCAAACTCATTAATAATTCATAGAGAGAAAACAAAGAAAATCGCTACCGTGACGGTGGTTTGGATACCAGACCTTAATTAGCATGAAATTTTGCGAAACTTTTGGTTTTAATTTTTCTCCAAGAATTATGAATGCTTGAGAAGCCATATCAAACGCTCCAAAGAGTGCTTTGTCAGGTATCCAAAAACCTTGAAGTCGGTTAAAAAAACTCGGTGGCGCCTCGTTTTTTCAACCCACTTATCGGTGTTTGGATATCCTGATGAAACACCCTTTCTCTGACAAGTCTCTTACTAAGTTCCATTATTGATATTCAAAATATTTTCATTCCCAGAACATTTTTTGCAGTAGATTTAGGCCAATGTGTTACTGAATTGTACCCAGTGTCTGAGAATAGAAGAAACTTCTCCCATTTCCCAGCAAACCATTGGTTTGTATTTTTATGGTTTACGAATTTTTCCGCCAGTGTATTTTCGATCAGATGCATACACCCTTGCGAAATAACTCTGAGAATTCCCAGGAATTCCTAGGAAAAAATTCTTAGGAATTCCTAAGAATTTGAGGTGTGAATTTTCACGGTAAATTTGGACTTGGAATTCCTAAGAATTCTTAGGGATTCCAAGCTTAAATGGTGCTGGCTTGAAATTCCTAGGAATTCCTAGGAATTGCAAAAATAAGAAAATCAAAGAGAGAATTCCAAGTTATTGTCAGAAATTCCTAGGAATTCCAAGGAATGTTTGAGAATAACTGGAAATTTTTGGGAATATGTGGGAAAAATTAGGAATATGGTCAGGAATTTGTGGGATAAATGGGAATTTCTTATATAAGTGGGGGAAACATTAGAAACATGCCGAAATGGTAACAAAAAAAAAACAGCTGTTGGACAAGATACAATATCCCTTAATTTAAGGGTCAGTTGCTGATATTTAAAAAAGACAAATTGAGGGTCTGGTTTTTTAACCAGGCTTGGACGGGGGCAAAACCCTGGTTTCCCCGGGCTCTTGGTACAAGTAGGGCACATTCAGTTTACCTCAGAATGTCTGTTTTCAACATGTGTTCAACAGGAGTTAAATGATAAAATTAGTTCAATATCATTTTGTAGCCTACATTTTTGTTTATGAGGCAAAATTTAAAATACAATTCAACAATCATCAAGTACCACCTTCACTGATTTTACATGTAGGTCTTATCTGTTTTGGCTGCCTTAAGTTCACTTGCTGTTAACAATCTTCTGAGTTCAGTCCTCTGATGGCCTTACACATGTACATCTAGTCCTAGGAAAAAAAAATCGAAATTTTATATAAATTCTAGACCTGTCATACACTTAACATTATTTAATAGGTTGCAGGTAAATATGTACATGTACAGGCTGTGGATTTAAATTTTTCTTTGGTTTAAAAAATTTTTAAACCAGTATTTTTATTTCCCTAATTGTCTCAGATTCATTACCAAAATCTAAGGCAAAGGAAAATAAAAATTAATCTGGTTTGAAAATTTTCAAACTAAGGAAAAATTTGAACCACAACATACATTTACAATTACAGTTCAAGTTATAGTAAACAAAATAAAGTAAACAGTCAAGTAGTGGGTTCCAAAGATGTGGAGGACTGAGTGGCACAATACGAAAGAAATCTGAAGCTAAGCTCTCACTTGAGTGACATCCACATTGCTTTAGTACTACAGTGATAGACCATTTCAAAACCATAAATACACTAACCAGAAAAGAATTTTCTGATACACCAAAAGAAGAACATGTACATTGTAGTTAGTAAATACATGTACATATTCATTAATGGGGTTCTCAAAATTCTCAAACTAATAATTAATTATGTTCTTATTGAATGAGTGAGAGGGTCAGACAGGAGAATGTTTGGCTTAAGGTCATGGCGTATTGACCAAATGCAGGAGGTCTGTGTGCCATGCCTGAGAGCCAAATACATGGTATTTTACCATCCACCTGGACCTAAAGCTGAACCTGAGGTGTTCCCTTCAGGAGCTCTAACCACTTTCATTTCACTTTCAATTTCACTAATTCACTTTCACTTTCACTAACCACTTTCATTGTACAGAATGTAGCTTACACATGAGTCTAGAAGTGAGCTATATTGTAGGTCATTGCTTACAAGGTCACCATACAGTCAGGATGCCCTCCAAAAACCTACACGAGGATCAAGTTTCATTTCATGAAGTTATCACAGACTCTATGAAGCTTGTAGCAGTTGACATTCAACGACGAGTTTATTAGATTTTTGAAAGGAATACTTTATGCTTCATGTTGCTACTGATTGTCATTGAACTGCAAAATGAAGATTAGATTCTGTGTAATTCACGATCTGTCTCGTTGATGACGATCGAGTCTGTGCGAGGTGTCCCAGTCTCAGTCTAGGTAATTTTTTTACACACGGGCTGACCAGACTTATGGCGGCATGAAATCACCTCGCATCCACATCACTTTTCAGTACAGCTTAGTAGCGCCATTTACAAAAAAAATTTCAAGATGTTGAAACGCAATCAGCAAATTTTAGGAAATTAGTGTTTTTCGTACATGAAGTTAGAAATTGGCATTTTAATGTGCGACAGGGCTAGAATTCGAGTCAAATTTCGAGCGATACGGAAGTATAGAAAGAATTACAGCGATACAAAGTAGGAAGAAAATTGCTTATCTCAATTAGACTTGGCTTCTGTGTTGGTAAGAAAGAGCACAATAGAAAATAAACCAAAGGTGCAAAAATAAATAACAAAAGTGAAACGCGTTGAAAGAAAACGCACTGGCCAGTGCGTTGAAAAAATGTACCAACACATTGTGAATGCGTTGACAACACGTTGGCAACGTGTTTAATGGTTCGCTTATTTCTGAGCGGTACTGTAGTACAATGTATCATGTAGTTCAGCTGGAGTGCAGAAGGTCAAAGGTTTGACTTAAGTCAGGCATTATTTACTATAAATGTTCTGCTTGCTATACGCAACAAGTTGAGCACATTTCTAAAACTTTTAATATGTTTCATCCTGGTTACTCCACCATCTTCAAAAATATATTTATTTTGGTTAATACAAGACCAATCTCTGTAGTTATTTACAATATTTAGCATGGTGTTTGTTTCAGTGACTGTTCAATATTGTAGTCACAATGTACATGTAGTCCACTATAATCTACATGAAGTATTCATGTCTTAATAATTCAAGCAGTTATCACCAAGGAGATATTGCCTTGATATGACATGAATCCATGACAAAGTTCAACAACTCCAAACTCTGTGTATGTAATTCTGTCATAATCCCTGCAGAACAGCCTGCGACCCAAAGCCTAATTACATGTTACAGGCACTACCGGTACGTTTAAGGACGGTACCTCCTTTTGTTACTGCGCATACGTTCTTCGCATCTCCAGATATTCGGGTTTCTTAACCCTTTCACTCCCAAGAGTGCCTAAAATCAAAATTCAAGGCGAATCCCAAATTTCATTTGTAAAATACTGAAATATAAAAAGTTTCATGTGAAAGTACTGCTGACTGAGGTTTCATTTGAATGGTAACACTATAGGATTTCATCCACAGACTCAGATGTCAGAATCACCTCAATGTCTCTACAACTGACTCTGGGAGTGAAAGGGTTAAGGAATTTGCCCCTTAATACAAGGATACTTTTGCGCAGATCTTAGCAAGGGCTATCAGAATCTAAAAAGAAAATTGGGTGTAACCACGCATGTTTCAGAGATAATTGAGCTTAAATTTGGAAAGAAATTGCCATACATTCTTCGTATTTTAACGCTTTTTTAGAACTATGGTCACTTAATTATCTCTGAAAAATACATGGTTACCCACATTTTTCTTTTTGGATTCCAATAACCCTAAATAAGATCTATTTTCCCCCATGTTCATAACCTTTACAAAAATACATCTCTATTAGGAGGCACCGTCCTTAAATAAAACAAACCTAAGCAATACAAATTGAAGTGTTGCAATGAGGATTATAATGTATTACAAATGTATATGTTTGAGTAACTTACCTGATCAAGTGTGATGCATTTCTTTGCCATGCACAATGTGCATCAAAAATGTGCTGTAGAGCTGGGAGTAGTCATACAATGTGTACGTATGTAGACCCTGATGAAAAATATTCTGATTAATAAAACTTTGGCTCATAAACAATAAATTAATTTACCAATAATATTAAGCTAAGGTGAATGTAAACCATACTCTAATTTTATCTACACCACAGTACGTGACAGTACGTGTAGTACAGTACTTTACAGATCCTAGGAGATTGTTGAAGGAGCAATGTAGATGTATGAGGTTCAATTTTCACTGAAATTTAACTTCTAGTATGTAACTAATCAGTGTCAGCCATCTAGCCCAGTTGATTGTGTTACAAACTTTTCAATAATTTTGCAATCAAAACAAGAATTAAAAAAAAATAGCCTGATACAAAAAATGTTCAGTAAGTTTAATTAATATTTGGTTCATGCCAGTGGTGCCAAGAACTCTCTTAGTGTGCTATTCGTGTGAATGTCTTGGGGGCGGAAGTTGGCGTGCAAAGCGGGCCAGCGAGAAGAATGGGGCGAGGTAAAGTGAGCCTGCACGAAAGCCATTGAATTTTGAATTCTCTGCGTTAGTCCTAGGCTCAGTCTCCAGCCGTGAGTGTCTTGATGCGCCCGCGATTCTCGCCACCTTCACGGCTGGGCACACGGGTTTGGTTGCATGTCCGTGACGTCATTACAATTTTAATAATTATGCAGACAATCCACACGTCATTTGCTTAAATTTTATCTGTTTTTTTTTATCGTCTTGCAATTGAAAAAAAGCGAAATGCGAAAAGTATGCCTGAAACGTCCTCCTAAAAGTGTGAAATTTCAAGAGAAAGACGAAATCCCGCTAAATTATGTCGCGCATTCTGCTCCGCAAATTTCAGGGGGCTTGTCTCTGATTGGTCAGTCTAAATAGTCTAAGAGCCATTTTCCCAGATATGGCTAGAAAATTAATATCGTAGCACACCCACTACATAAAAGGTTTGTCTCCATTTCATGTTAGTATATCATCAGAGGATCCATCTTATGTATGATGTACTGTTGACTTTAGGGGTCAGGGGGGTGGTAGCACCCCTTTTTTGCAAAGGGGGTAAAAATGTCCCTTCCAGGTAGCTCATGGCCTATTTCAGAATTTTTTTAAATATTGTTTTATTTAAATGAGAAATTGCCTACCAAAGTTTAAAAAGAATAGGTTCAATAAATTGTACATGTATGCCTAACTTCCTAAACTAATGAATGCTTTCAACTTTGGCCACGTGATGTGCCTCAAACGTACATGCAAGTTCTCAACCCCACAACCGTACGGGGAGGAGGGGGGAGGAGGTGGGTTTCAATGACTTCTCCCTTGTGTTTATTTTTATGAGACACCTCGAAAGCATTACGCCTTCTGAGGATAGCCTGGAGCATTCTTTAAGAGATAGGATGGTTATCTGATGCTTATGACGTCATGCAATGCGCTATCTTGGATCCGCCATCTTGGATCCGCCATTTTGGATCCGCCATCTTGGTTTTGCTATCTCTTTGCAAACAGGTCAAGAATGGTTAATTTAAACCGAGGACATAACATAAACTGTATGTTCAAATTTGCTTTACTGCACAGAAGCATATTTTGCCCAGATTGATTTCAATGTTCATTTTATTAACAAGATGTAAAAGCATATATCAAGTCACGTGACCTGTTTTATAAAATAATTTTGTAACTGAAAATGATAGTCTACTTTTCCAGGAAAATTCATGTGACAGACAGTAGTTCGGTACAAAACATTGTATTTGATATTTATCTTATATCATCCTACTGGAATTTTGTTTTGACTTTCTGTTTTGCGCAAAGAAAGAATCGCCACAGGTCACGTGACCTACAAAAGACGCATTAAAGTAAAAAAAAAATTTAAGCTTGTGAATATCTACGTGCTTGCCAAATTTAGCAACGTTTCGATAAAGTTTTACCAAGTTATAATGTAAAAGACGTTTCACAGATAATTAGGACTCCAGCCATGCCTTTAATAAAAATTACAAGCTTTTCAAAATAAAAATAATTAATGTAAGAAAAAGGTAAAAATTTTATTTCACTTGTACATGTATTAGCAAATAAACACAACTTAGAATAGTTAGTTTTATTTTAATCCTGATTTAAATCTTGTTCCGTCCCAATGAAATAATCCAAGTAAGTCCAAGTGTTACCCACAGTCCTTTGCTCCCTGATTACCCATAATTCCCCATTCTCCATGTCCTTATCGTGGAAGCCATATTGGAAATGAATGTAAGTACCAGTTGTTTTTTACAATTTTATCACGTTTTTTACTTCAAGTGGCTTATTATGCACTCGTATACCCAACGATAATGAACTATAGACTTTTTATAACGTACATTAGACATTCCTGGTGCTAATTTCGCAATTTTTGTCAGAAGTTGTGTTCTACTTTTAACGTGTGTTAGTGTGTTTATATTTTCTGACTGTAAGTGCCAGTTTGTTTTGACAATTTTAGCATTTTTTGTTAAAGGACCTTCTTAAGCTATTGTTAACGAAACTATAATCAAAAAAAGCCTTTTTATAACATTCATTAGATATTCCTAGTGCTTATTTTTCCCCGATCCTGTGTAAATGAATACCATTCAAGTGAAAGTACAAAAGATAAAAGTGCTGTAGAAGAGAAGAATGCAAATATGTGTTCCAAAAAGTCATGTATTCCTGTTACCCTTTATGATGAAACTTTTTAAAATCTTTTTTCATGTTGTTTATGATATAAAAAATGATCTAATAGGTATATGCTGTACGTTTTTTTATTTTTTTTATTTGACATTAATGAGACAGTGACTGAATGGACTATGGCTAGTGGTGTTAAAAGGAAGTTTTCAAGCAGCGCCACACCATCACAAGAGGAAGAAAGTGGAAGGGAACTGCTTCAACTCTTACCTTTTAAACGAAAAAAGAAAACAGACTGGAGTAAATGTTTGATATGTCAGTCAGGTAGTAGTGACGAGGCATTAAGGAAAGCCTCAACTGATGGAATAACAACATTCACAGACGCTTGCAACCAGAGAAAGGATGAGGTGTTTGAACGTCTTTGGACAGATCTTGAGAAAATGTCAACCATGGAAGCTCAATGGCATGGTAAATGCTATCAGTCATACACCAGCAAGCAGAATCTTCGCTTCGCCAAATCGACGTGTTCAGCATCAACTCAAGCACTGCAAACAAAGGTAAATAATGAAGCTGATGTTGAAATTTCTGGATCAAGATCATCGAGATCAAGAATGGCACCTGTAGATTGGTCACTTTGTCTTTTCTGCCAGAAAAAGAAACACAAGGGCTGTAAAGAGTTGTTAAATGTGAGATCGGCTGATGCTTGTGAGTCTATTCGTCATGCAGTACGGGTTAGAAATGATGAAAGCATGTTGCTCAAAATCCAGAGCGTTGACCTTATAGCAGCGAAAGCGAAGTATCACAAGGACTGTCGCTCAAAGTATGTCAGCAAATCAAACTTACAGTATCAAGAGAAAAAGGAAGAGGATTCAGAAGACGATTTGTATAACAAGGCCTTTGAGAAGATGGTTGTTGAAGTAGAGGCTGGCATTGCTGCTGGGAAAGCTTATGACATGACATCTCTTCTATCCTGGTATCAGTCAATTCTTCTTGAAAGTGGTATTGAGACGGGGAGAAGCTACAGGAGTGAAAGGCTTAAGAATCGATTGAAGCTGCACTTTAAGAATGACATCGTCTTTCACAAACAACCAGATCCATCAAAACCTGAAATTGTCTACTCCAACAAGATCTCTTTGCAAGATATCATAAATGCTGCATCCGCCGTGAGCCTCGAGACCAACAGAACTGAATGTGAGTTCAAGACAGCTGAAGCAGACCCAGAGCAAGAGGTTACAATGACATTGTATCATGCTGCACAAATTATAAAGTCAGATATCAAGAAATGTGAAGGTATAAGAACTCAGCCACTGGACAAAGATGACCTTTGCTTCAGCAAGGAAAAAGAAGTAATACCCGAGAGTTTGTATGCACTTCTGTGCTGGGTGATTTCAAATCCAAATAAGATTCAGGTTGACGATTCTGCACTATCTAAGTGTGTTAACGAAGCTGATGAAAGACGGATCGTCATGATTGCTCAAGATATTGTACATTCTGCCAGTCATGGGAGAGTAAAAACACCGAAACATGTTGGCCTGGCGATGTCTGTGCGCCATATCACTGGTTCAAAGCAGATTATTACGCTTTTAAATCGTATGGGCCACTGCTCTTCGTATGATGAAATTGAAGCAATTGACACCGGTCTTGCCCGAGAGATCTTGGCAATGTCAGAATCCTGCGGAGTTGTTGTACCAACCAACATATCACCCGGCGCATTTGTTCAGGCTGCTTGTGATAACAATGATGTCAACGAGGAAACTCTGGATGGAAAGCACACGACACATGCCACAACCCTTGTCCTTTACCAGTCTGTTCAGTTTGGCCCAAGACCACCCCCAACGGTTCACAGTGACCATTCAACCAAGAGACGATCCCTTGGATCATTCTCGCCTGTACAAGAAATACTTGATTGCAGTGCTCATGGCAAGAGACCGCCAGTAAGATGCTTTCTAAATAAGATCAAGGAGAATTGGTGTGGCAGTGCAGACCCTCTCCTCTCAAGTGTCAAGAAGAAAGATTCAGCATGGTCCCTTCTAAGGTCATCGCCAAGCATACTTTTTGATGTTAATCTTCCCGTCCGTAATCCAGACCAACAGCGCATTCCTGGATGGAGTGGCTTTAATGCTGAGGTCTCCCAAGTAACTGCTCCCCAGACAACTGTGGGATACTGCCCAATGATACCTGCGTCCTCCACAGAGTACAGCACGATATATACCGCAATGAATCAGGTACAGAGCATGATGAAAGTTCTGGATCAAAGAAACACTGTCATCACTTTTGATCTGGCGATTTATATGAAGGCCAAAGAAATTCAGTGGCGCTTCCCGGTGGAATTCAAGGACACAGTAGTTCGTTTGGGCGGTTTCCATATAGCCCTTAACTTTCTAGCAGTGATAGGAAGACGATTCCAAGACAGTGGTTTGGAGGACTTGCTTGTAGAATCAGGCATCTATGGTGGCAACACAGCCTCGGTATTACTGAAAGGAAAATCCTACAACCGTGGAGTTAGAGCCCACAAACTAGTCATGGAAGCCATGTTAAGGTTGCTGTGGCACTCCTTTGCCAAGTGGATGTTGCAAGAAGTAAGGTCAAGCCAAGAGTCACTTACAGGTGTTGATGAAGATCGTCTCATGAATTATTTCCATTCTTGCCAGGAAGCTGTTATTGACAAGTCAAAGGAAGCTCTGCAAGGCCAATTTCACCTGCTCTGTGCAGAAATGGGCGAACTGCTCAAGCTTTTTGACACGTTCAGAAAAGAGGGAAGACAAAAGTCAAAGCTGTTTGCATTCTGGGATTCTTACATTGAAATGGTTGAACTGCTTCTTACTTTTATCAGAGCAGAACGAGAAGGAAGCTGGCCATTGCATCTCGCAGCAACTATGGAAATGACTCCTCACTTCTTCTCCATGGATCGTGTGAATTATTCCAGGTGGCTCCCTGTTTACCTTGCAGACATGGACCAACTAGCTGTCACCGCACCTGAGGTTAACAAAGAGTTCTGCCAAGGTAGCCATGCAGTCAACAGAAGTGCTCACACATTCAGTCAGGTGTGGACAGATATGGCACTGGAGCAAAGCATTAACCTTGACAGCAAAAGCAGTGGTGGCATTATTGCTATTACACAGAACCCTGGTGCTCTGGCTCGATGGTTTCTTACTAGTCACGAAAGGGCCGCAGTTACTACTGCAACCAAAGAGTTGTGTGGAATGGATGATGGTCATAGAGTTGGCTCTCACAAAGAGGCTGGATCTCAAAGGCTAAAGAAAGATGAATCTGATGTGCAAAAGGTTGTCAGCACCGTGCTTGATGTCGTGACAGATCCCTTCTCCTTAGAGAATGTAGATGACGAGGATTGCTGTCCACTCTTGAACATAGCAACAGGTGTGGTCATGCCGGATGAAAAAGCTTCCCGGTTGATAACGTCAGTGGAATTAGGAAGAACGCAGATGAAAGATTTTGTTGAAAAAAGATTGAACACCAATGAGGTAAAGTTCTGGGATCCCTTGCCACATCTCAAGATTGAAACATTTGCTTCTGTATAAAAAAAGAAGCAAATCAAAACTACAGATGAGAAGATTGTGACTGTCAATGCGGATCGAGATCTTTTTGGCAGGCTTTTAATTGCTGCAAATTCACGAAGTGTGCAGTTACGAGAGGTGCTGAGTTATGAGCTGGCAACAGTACCTTACGCTCTTGCTCATGTGGATGGTTCGTTAAGAAAAGCAACAAAGAGCGCTCTCTTGGCAGAATTGGAAAAGCACGTGGACGTGTTACCGAGACTTCCAGTACAAGAGAACGCAAGTACAGCCTTCATATTAGACGGAATGGCCATCGTTCAAATGGTCAAAGCTGGTGGTGTACAAAGTTTTGGAGAACTTGCAGAGAAATATTATCAGCTTATCAAGTCCCCATTTCAACAGGCAGGATGCACAAGGGTGGACGTTGTCTTTGATCGATATGACAAACCTTTCTCCATCAAAGGCAATGAGCGGGAACGCCGTGGGTCTTCTTCAGCCCTGGAGATAAGAATCATCGGACCAAGCACTCAAGTACCAAAACAATGGAACAAATACATCAGCAATCCACAAAATAAAGCAAATCTCACAGCATTCCTATCAAACAGATGGTGCCAAATAGCTGAAGAACAACTGAGCGATGGACAACAGCTTGTCCTCGGAGGTGGTTTCAAAGAGTGCAACAAAGCTGTTTTTGTAATCAAAGGCTCCATAAGTCCCTTTCTACCCTTGCAATCAGATCAAGAAGAAGCTGACACGAGAATGATTCTCCACGCGCATAACGCATCACAGGATCATGATCGGGTAGTAATTCAATCACCTGACACTGATGTTGCTGTTCTCTCCACACATTTCTTCAATTCTCTGGCCTGTGAACAACTATGGTTTCGAACTGGTGTTAAGGATAAGTTACGCTTCATTCCCATTCATAGCCTGGTTGAAAGTCTTGGTCCTGATATCTGTGTCGCCCTTCCCTGTTTTCATGCCCTCACAGGATGTGATTCCACAAGTGGTCTTTTCGGGATTGGAAAGAAAAAGGCCTGGGTCAACCTGAAAAGGAACATTGCTCTCCATCCAGGGATTGCCAAATTGGGGGATGATTTGCCATTACCATCTGAAACCTCAAGGGCGTGTGAGACCTTCATTTGCTCTCTTTACACCAGTACAAAGATGTCTGAAAGCTCTGCAGATCAGTTGAGATACTGGATGTTTTGTCAAAAGAAACAGAAAAGCGAGTCCTTACCACCAACAACGGACAGTCTTCACCACCACATTGAAAGAAGTAATTATCAAGCACTGGTATGGAAGCGGTCTTTGGAGGCAATGCAAGCTTTACCAACACCGTCTGGCAACGGATGGGAGTTTCAAGATGGGCATTTAGAAGTCCTGTTGATGTCAAAAGATCCTGCTCCAAAGGGATTGTTAGAGCTTACCGTTTGCAAATGCAAGAAGTCTGGATGCAAAAGAAGTGATGTTTGTCCTTGTAAAGCAAACGAAATGACCTGCACTGAAGCATGCCTCTGTATGAGTGGCGATGAGTGTGAGAATCCTTTTAGAGTTTTCATTGATGATTACTCAAGTGAAGAAGATGATGACTGAGCAAATACAGATGAGGATATGTCAAACACGGCCTGTAACAATCTTAATTAGTTACTATCTCTCTTTTATAAAGAAAACTGCAAGTCTGTAATAAGAAAAAGGAGAAAATGCTGTATTTCATTCAATGTCAGTCTTTTAGTTGCAAAGACAACATGTACATCGTTGAAAACCTAGGTCAGATTGAGCAATAAACTCTGTTCGAAATTAGCGTCTCTGACATTTATACTTTCAAACCAACGTTGTTCTATGAATGTATCTTTTCCACATTCAAACTTAGATTTGAATCATTTTAGCTGATCTGCCAGCAGCACTGCCATCCAAGATGGCCGCGCCATATATTCTTAAATGACATACCTGTGACGTCACATGATGCAAAGTTAACTCACAACTAGCAATTACAATCCTTTTGTCTTATTATCAATTTGGTTTAGAACTATTACCAGATACTGTTTACCTTATTTTTCAAGTCTAATCCATTTTCGAAAAAGTTTAGCTGATTTTTCAGTTCAACCAAAATCCAAGATGGCCGCCGTTAAAACAAAAATGGCATGTTGTGACGTCATATGACGTAACCTGAACTCTCGACTAACACTTAAAGTTCAGTTCAGTGTGATTATTGATTTGGTGACAGCTTTATCTATTACTATACAGTAAATTATTAATTTCATCTGCTAAAAATCTATCGATTAAGTTATCACAATGCCCCACCCCACCCCCCTTGGTTAATACATTCTGTTGGCAACAGCTAGAGAAGTTGCAAGATAGCCGAAGATGCTCCCTGGGTTAGCCTTGTCTTGTCTTAAGCCGAGATTAGCAAGTTTGCTCTGAGAAAACAAGGAAAAACAAAACTGCATATTACCACCTACATTTAGCCAATGAAGACAAGCTAACATGTGGGACTTTAGTACCCCAAGTACTTTTTATTACTACACCCCCCTGACCCAACAAATCCACAGTACATCATACCTAGAAATGATGTTCAGATCATGTCCTATCATAATTTCAGTTCGGACCTTTTATGTAGTGGGTGTGTTACGTGACAATTTTTTTGTGATTCTAGCTCTTAGACTAAAACAATAACCAAACCCGTGCGCCCAGCCGTGAAAGTGGCGAGAATCGCGGGCGCATCGAGACACTCACGGCCGGAGACTGAGCCTACGTTAGTCCATGAACACAGCATTCTGATTGGTTTGAAATGACACATGATGACAGACTACATTATTTTGAGAAATAGCAAGCAAGGTAGTGTTATTGTTTGTAACTTTTCTCGGTTACTTAGACTGCGAGCAGTCTCTTTCTATTTTAGCGAGAAGAAAAAAAGGACGACTGCTCGCAGTGTGTTGGTGTTTCAATCGATTCAATTTCTTAATGTGACTCGGCTGGTTGTGTCTGGTTAGCTATTGCAGTGTGTATTTTTTTTTTGGAATATCAGCCATGTTTGTTCCGGTTATTGCACACTGGTTTTAGTGTGTGGTAGTTTTCAAGCCTCTCTTCTTGGGATCTCCGTAATGACAGGAAATGTAACATTTTATTTGACCATGCAATGGGCATTATCTTGCAATCATTGTTACACTGAGTTTGGTTATTTGTTATTGTGGGAAGATGGTATCGCTTGTTCCTGGTTACAGATGTTTGCAACGCATAATGTAACAGTGAAGTCTTCTGCGGTAGCGGCTCAATACTCTTTGTAATTTCAAGTTTCATGTCCCTGGAGTTCGATATTATTTTTTAACTTCTACACTGTATACTGAATTCGAATAGAACACATTTTTAAAACGTAGACTTTCGAAAAAGTCCTTCGTTCTATTTTATATGGTGAGGGACTTTGTCGCTCGCTCCGCTGCTTCGTGGCCTAAAAAGCTAGCTCCGCTCGCTTTACGGCTTTTGTGCTCTGAAACTCGTGAGGTCGACTCGTGGCAAGTCTAATTTAAACGCGGCAAAAATTGTCAACTGTGTTTATAGTTTTCTTTTGCGCTATTCCGGCACATTCATAAAGAACTCGATCCTTTCAAGTGTGAAAATCTGCTGTTGTGTTTGTTTTTGCTTCACTTGCTGATTGGTTGGATATTTGACACCTTGACAGTGGCGGAATTTAAAATTCAACGGCTTTCGTGCAGGCTCACTTTTCCTCGCCCCATTCTTCTCGCCGGCTCGCTTCATTCACCGACTTCCGCCACCAAGATACTCGCGTGAATAGCACACTAACCTGCTTGCAGGCTAACTAGAGTCAGTTCCACACACTGTACACAGGGCACTAAATTGCGCCTAATAAAGTCGCCAATGTGCCTAAATTTTCCACATTGGCAACCAAATCATGAAAATTAGTCGCCAAATTGGTGACAAGAATTCTTCACCACACCCTACCCAAAGACCATGTGAATTTTTCAGTTATAAAATAGGGTTGGAAGGCCTGCATGACTCCTACTTCACATCTTTGTACACTGCATCTTATATATCTCAGTCTTTCAACCAATACTGCTTCTTGCATTTTTGTGGTGGGTTTAGTTTGGAGGATTTTTAAATGGTGACTGAATTGAGCATTTATTTACATTGATCTTTCTCAGATCACTATATGATGAAGTTCAGTTAAATATGACCTCGGATTGTCTGTTAAGCGACTTAGTGAGGCTTTAATGCCGCTCTTGGCATGTAAGTTATGTTGAATTTAGCTCGTTTAAGACCTCGATAGGTTTGTCAGCCTCTCGTGTTTGAATTTGTGACAATTAGTAATAAATCTAAATTAATATAATCTGCAACGTGATGAGTTTCTTTCCTGATGTTTGTAATGCCCGGCCCGGCTTAATAATTTATTGTGTTTAATTCTGTTGCAGGATGTTGTGTTTCGCGTAACAGAGTGTGATCTAAAGACCCCTTTCGTCAAGAAATTGAAGTTTAGCATTTTTAAAGCTATGTAACGTGTAGTAGATGGCTGAACTCTGCTTCAGTCAAACATGAGTCTTAAACCCCTCTTGAAAATGTGAGTTTCATGTCTTGGGGTTTTATACGCCCACATGATAAATCATTGCTCAGTATCTAGGCACACATTGGACATTCACAAATGCTGGGGAACAAACCGATGAATCTGGTAACCACTTAAAATTGTTGATTGCAATGAAAATCTTCCATATACAAACCCCTTAAAAAGGAGACTTTTAGAAATGCAGAAAATTCCACCTTAAGCCACTGGAGCATTGTCAAATGCAAACGAGAAAGACCTGAAGTTGCTGTTATTCTAATTCTATCAAATCATGTTGTTACATATGAGTACCTTTGATTTAAAAAATCGATAACATATTTAAATCACACAAAACGTGTAAGAACTCACTCTTTCTAAATTGGCAAATGTATGTTTTCATTTCAAGTTCAATCACCTTTGACTGGTCATTGAAGAATAATTTAGGCTTTTAATGCATTCAATTTAATGTGCTCACATATCTGAGAGAAACTGAATTGTTGGTTAGCGTGTAGGCAACATGAAATTACCTACAACTTGACTTATTATGAAAAGTGTAAGTCACTCTGCTAAGAGCAAACGCCACGTGGTTTTGAATTCGCTATTACTTTTTACCAGTGAGGACACTGTCCCTCCTGGGGGCAATTTTACTGAACAACGGCCCTTTTGATTTCTCTTCTTTGAAGAATTGCATCATTTATACACTGTATTACACTGTAAGGCTTGTTACATTCATTTGGCAGAATGTCGCAAAGAAGGGAACTTTTGTTTAAGCCCTCGATAGGGCCATTCCATTAAATATCCACACCCCCCGATGGAAGAGATTTTCTGAGGGGCCCTTGATCGTTATTTCTGAGGGGGTCACTGCCTCGGCGCCTTTGATCTTTTGGATATTTCCGAGGGGTTCGGAGAATTTAGGCAATTTCTGCAATTTAGGCAATTTCTGAAGGGGTGCACGTGTCGGCACTTTTGATCTTTGATTTCTTAGGGGATAAATTTTGACTGACCTCTTCCATAGGGGGGGGGGGGGGGGTGGATATAAAATGGAATGGCCCATAGAAACTAAAAATTAATGTGAGTTACTCACCTTGAAATCGGTTATTAGTCTGTTTACAACCATCTTGAATCGAACAATTATCCACCATCAACTATCAACTTCCACCAAAGCAATTCGGGGTTGAGCCTCACTTATCGTAAGCGAAAGTAGTCCAAAAGAATAGCGTAATAAACCATTTTCGCGTATGATAACCTGCACCTTTTGGCACATCCCTCAACGTAATTTGAAAATGGCCGCCACGCCGGTTAGACAGCCATGCGACCGGGCCGCTTTCAAGAGGTCATGTGATTTACAACCGCACGCTTGAAAATTGCAGGCGCGCGTTACCAGTGACCATGCACATGCACTGATTCTTTCCTGGAGTGTTTATCCCAACCTCGTCCCCAGGGTCTTCTCGCTTTTCAAAATGGCGGCGGCTCGGGAGAAGACCCTGGCACACAGCAGATCACGTGTCTCCAACGCGGCTGGAGATGTATTCAAAATGGCGGCTACGGCGAAAAGGGTGAGAAGAACTGGGTACGAGAAGCTAAGGTGAAGATAAACAAAATGGCGGAAAAAGCTGAAGTTCAGTTCAAGAAAAGATAGAAAAAACAGACACGTTTTGGATGTAAGAGTCTTAGGAATACGGCAAAGTGTTAGAGGTCTTGTTTTTGCCGTTCATTGTTTCTTTTTTGTTATTTTAAAGTTAAGAATAATGGGTTTGAGCGTACTCGACTGCCGAACTCCGTACCGCCAGTTGATTCAATGTTGCTCAAATGAACATATTATATTTTTGATTCATGAGGCTTTAGGCAATAAATTGTCTTATCGTTACATTGTTACAAATCCGTCCTTCTTAAAATTATATGCTTCATCTTTAGACTTTTAAAATATATCAGGCTCAGTTTTATTTAAGGCCTAAGCTCACTCCATAAGATTCATAGCTTAAAATATAACTCTTATGGAGTGAGCTTAGCCTTAAATAAAACTAGTGCTACAAAATATTTATTCTACGTGGCTTACATCTCTGTGAGTTCAGTGGAAATGACTCATTTATGGAAATGACTCATTAATTTTTGATCTGGCATATTCCAGGTGCTGCTTTAGAGGCAGTGATAATCATTTTGACTTTTTTGAATTGATTTTTGCCCATTCTTTGCGCTACAGTTTTGCTTGTACAGTTGTAGATCTCCAGGGCTTTGTCACTTTCAATATTGTTTTCTACACTTTAGCTTCAGTGAGTCACATTAAACACTAGAAGTCTGAGGAGATTGTGAGACTGTAAACAATGGAAAAATAAAGCATTTTAACAGTTCTGGGGATAATATTCCCAGCTTTGAAAAAATTTTCTGCTTAACAACTTCAATCAATTGAGTAACCTGCAGCTGGGTGAAGTTTGAAAGTGTTTCAAAAATAGAAATGGGAAAGAGAGGATTGAACTCACCTGAGGGAGTAATACACAAGTGATGGAATAGTACACAACTGACGGAGTAATAAACAACTGACGGAATTATCATCCAACTGACTGAGTGTAACACAACTGACCGAGTCTGAGACAACTGACTGGGTAATACACAACTGATCGAGTATTACAACTGACAGAGAAGTACACAACTGACCGAGTAATGCACAACTGATGGGGAAGTACACAACTGACCGAGTAATACATAACTGACGGCGTTATCATGCAACCCACTGAATGACACAGAACTGGCAGAAAAATGCGCAACTGACCAAGTGATGCACAACTTCCAACTGCAACTTGCAACATGCAACGGACAGAAAGGTTACACAAGTGACCAAGTAACGCACAACTGACGGGGTAATACACAACTGATAGAATTATCGTACAACTGACCGAGTGATACACACAGGACCTTTGCATCAAATTCCCTACTCCTCGGGCAAGGAAAATACATGTAGCCAAATGTCTGAGGTATGCCCATAGGGGAGAGGGGGATGTTGAAGATTCGAATTGATCAGCACAAAATATAACCTTAAGTTACAAATCCCACTTTTAGGATGACTTGTTATTTCTTTGAACCTCTGTTGTAACTTTTAGTGGATTTTTGTGGTGTTCTAATTGGATCTGCAGATTTATTTGGCTTAGATTGACATGAGAATAGTTTTAAAGTAGAGACATGAGATGGGAAATCATTTTAAGAGACCATCAAAAACTGATATCCACATAAGAGCACCCCAGGTTGATAGTAGTCAATTATGATGTTCCTTTCCTTGTTCTTAACTTTAAGCCCGATATCAACAAACATGTTCTCCTCACTATTCTCCGTAAATGTCTTATGGTACTACTTGAGAGAATTCACATAAACATCCAGACATTTTATTTTTGGTGATCATTTCCTTTATTCTCAGGGTCTGTATGTTTGAACAAGTAGTGATATTGTAAGGAGAAATTAGGTGTTTGTTTGTCACTACTCACTGGGGCTTAAAGGCCTAACTACAATTTCCAGTTTCAAAACTTCATGAAATCTTTTTCTCTCCTTTTTTTGCCTGAAATCCTCTCTTTCCCATTGATTTAAATTTTTCAAACACTTTCAAACTACACCCAGATAACTCAATTGATTGAAGTTGTTAAGCAGAAAATTTTTCAAACCTGGGAATATTATCCCTAGAACTGGTCTAACATGCAAAGAGGACTTTATCTATCCACTGTTAAAATTCTTTATTTCTCCATTATTTACAGTCTCACAAATTATCTCCTCAGTTCTAGTATTTAATGAGACTTACTGAAACTAAAGTGTAGAAAACAATATTGAAAGTGACAAAGCCTGGAGACCTTCAACTGTACAAGCAAAACTGTAGCACAAGGAATGGGCACAAATAAATTCAAGAAAGCCAAAATGATTATCACTGCCTCCAAAGCAGCACCTAGAATATGCCAGATCAAAACTTAGTTTAACCAGTCCATACAACACTGCTCTTTTCCCATTCCCTTGCACTTCGTTAAATCGAGGTTGCACTGTAAATAAGCTTAAATGAATAAGTAAGTAAATAAATAAATAAATGAGTCATTTTCTATTAAAGGCCTAAGCTCACTCCATAATATTTATATTTCAAGCTTAATCTGAGCCTGATATATTCGAAAAGTCTTAAGCTGGAGCATGTAATGTTAAGAAGGACGAATTTATAACCATATTTAAGAAGGACAGATTTGTAACAATGTAACGATAAGACAATTTATTGCCTAAAGCCTCATGAAACAAAAATATAATATGTTCACTTGAGCAACATTGAATCAAATAGCGGTACGTAGTTCCATCTGATGCCCGATATATTCGAAGTCAAATTGAGGCTTTCTTTGTGACCGTAACGCGCCGTCACACGTTACAACCGCGTAGAAGACTGGGTATGAGTATTGACCAGCTCACGCTTTCTCTCGCAACATGGCCAAGCGTCGGAAGCCTTCAGCTTCTTTCTCTGTAGAGAGTTTGCGAGAGGAGGTGGAAGCAGAGCTTACCAATGAAAAAGTGGCGACAAACGTGTTGCCAGATCTTCGGTCTATAAGGCTGGATAGTGTTGATTTTGTTTCTCCTGATGTTTTGCTTTGCGCTCTTACTGTAAAGTTCGGAATCACGCTCGTTCTATCCATTGCCCGTGTTCTTCCTTCTCTTCGAGTGCTACCGGCTGCTGTACGTCGGAAGTTCTTAAGCTGCTCTGTCCACATCTGAATGAAGGCGAAAGTGAGACTCTGTTCAAGTGTGTTGCCCGTTTGCCTAACTTGCCTGCCTCTATTTCCTTCGACGACTCTGGTGAGTTTCACGTGTTCTCACCACCATGTGGTCAATGTGTGTGCTGTCACTCGCATCTGGTGGGGTACAACAGTCCCGTGAAAGTGGATTACTATCATCTCCATGGTTCCAGCAAGGGCGTAAAGATTTCATTAAAATGTAGTGGATGTGGCATCTTTTACGTTTACACAAAATATGGCAATCCTGCTAGTGGGTGGAATTTGTACGATCTACCCAGAACCGCTGTTGAAGCTTCTGATGTCTGCCTCGTGCAGCGGTCCCTTTTGAATTGGCAGATATCTTTAGCGTAAGTCGGTTTTGTTATTTTTCGTTTACCCCATTGTGTTTTACCTAGATAATTGTTACTTATCTTATCTTTTTTACTCTGCAGTTGCCATTCTTGGGTTTCATTCAGTGGGTTCTCGGTGGCGTTCAACGAGGTTCATGACCTGAGGACCGGTAAGTAAGAGTGAACATTGCGTGGCTTCTGTGTTGTCATTAGTGTGACTACTAGCTTGATTTTCAACCTGAAATAGTAACTAGCATTAACTGTAAAAAAAGAAACAAACAAAAAAAAGTAAAAATTCGTCATAGTTCACAGTCTGTTACCAACGTTTTATACTTGTCACTATTTTTGTTTGTAAATACTGTGCAAAATGTGACATAGATTGTTAACTGCTACACAAACAAGAATGGCAATTTCAATTTCTTCGGCGCCAGTCACCAAAGGTACTCTCTGAGGGGTAATGATGAACTTATGCTTAAGAAGAATTATGCTACATGTAGGACTGATTAGTTTAGCTTGGGATTGTTGATATGAGGAATGTGTTAAACACTGTCAGTTCGTCAAGCATCAAATATTTTTAGTTTCAAAAGGGAGTAATGGACTTCTTATCTTCGAGAAATGAGTAATTATTATTATTATTTTTCTTTCAATATTGATATTTTGTAATTTTTTTGATTTTTTTTTCTTCTGTTAAGATGGTCTGCTTTGTATGGGATCTATGACTCTTTTGCTGACCATCCTTATGGCACTATGCTGTATAATTTATTTAGTCTTTAGTTATTGTTTCATGCCATTAAATTGTAATAAATAAATAAACAAATAAATCCTGTACATCATCCCCAAACTACAAGGCGCATATGGCCTTAAGCACAGTATGATCCTTTTTTAGGTTATGGAGAAAAGCAAGCTGCCTCTGCTTTTTGGAATGGTGAAATGGAAAGGGAGTTGAGAGATTTGGGGAAGCTGGATTTCTTTGGCTGGCTGAAAAGTGACAATGACCGTGAAAAGGTCATGGAAGAAATTGACAAACTTCGTGCGAAAACAGTGTACGAACACTCATCAAATGACTGTTCAGATGCTTGCAAGGAGCGTGGTGAGAAAATGTTTCTATTTTTTAAATAAATTCTCTACAAATAATTGTAAACATGCTTAGTTTACTTTGAGATGTTTTGGCTTACTATTTGAGTCCCCTCTACTGAACTTTTTACTTGAGTAACAAGGGGAAGTCCCCTTTTAAAAATTCCGAATTGACAGTTTCCCCTTTCCTTTGCAGATTAGATTTGTACTTTAACTTCTCTATAAACCAGTGTACTTGTGAAATCCGTCTCTTTTATTGTACCTATTGTTCTCTTTTAAGGTACCTATTTTCCCAAAAGTCTAAGGCTAGGGGTCACCCCCAGTAGTATAGGGAAATAGGAGTTCTGTAACAGTTTTTTTACATGGATATTTATTACTGGGAGATTTATTTTAAGTTTTTAAACCGCTCATATATTACTGGGTGCTTTATTACTGGGAGCTTTATTTTAAGTTCTTAAACCGTAAAATAGGATTTCTGTTTCAGTTTTTTCTTATAACATCTTTATTTCAATTTTTAAACCGCTCACATATGAAACGCACAAAAAACCGGTTTTATATAAGTGGAAAAGGTGGAAAGAATATTATTTCATCACTTTTTAAAAACCTCAATAACATATTTTACAATTTTTTTGTTGTAAACTGTCACAGAATTCCAAAAAAATTTTTTTCATTTAGATATTTGTGCTTTGTTATTATATCAAAAGTGTTACAGAATTCAAAAATGTCTGTTGCAAAAAATCAAAAAGATGTTTTGAATACTATTTATGGTGAATTACCGAGAAAAGATAAAAAGAGTTTACCTCGTCCACTAAAACCGATTGTTGAAATTGAGGATGAGTTTTACGTATCAACAAACAATAATATTATTAATAAATGGCCTCGTGTTTGGAAAATGGTTGTATCTAGAAAAAACCCAAACCGAAAAGATATTTTTAAGTTTTCAAAAGTAATAAAACAAAGTTTTATGGATTTGATAAAAAGAGAACTAAAAGAGTTGAAAAGTATAAAAGTAAATCTTGAGATGAAAATAAGGTTTAAAAAGAAACAATGTGGAAAAGAAACCGAATATATGGAGCATTATTTTCCAGAAGATTATCCACAGATTTTTTACGAAAAAGCCGATGAAAAAAATATAGAAGAATATTTCAATAGAATTATTGAAATGATTAATGAAAAAATCGAGATGTGGGTAATGAAAGGTTCTTCATGGAAAGTAGACAGAATACTGCTTGTTTATGTTAATGTTGCAAATTTTCAACCATTTCGTGGAGGAACATATTTGCCAATTCCAACAAAGTTGAAAAACAAAAAAGCAGTGATAAACGTGCAAAATAAGGACAATGAGTGTTTGAAATGGGCTGTAAGATCAGCAATGTTCCCACCACCAGAAGGAAAAAATCCAAACAGACCAAGTTCTTACCCAGTTAACGATGGTATTAATTGGAGTGGTATTATTTTCCCAACACCAGTAAAACAAATTGACAAGCTTGAGGCGCAAAACGAAAATCTCGCAATAAACGTATTTGGCTGGGAAAATGATTGTGTGATTGTTTATAGGATAAGTGAAAAAGCAAAAAGCTTGCCGCGGATTTGTCTGATGTTAATTGAGTAGGGTGAAATACAGCATTATTGTTTTGTGAAAAGATTAAGCGCACTATTTTATGATCAGAGCAAAGCGCACAACACAAAACATTATTGCATGTTGTGCTTAAATGGTTTTTCAAGAGAGGACTTGTTGGAAAACCATAAAAAATATTGCAATGGCTTAAAAGGAAAACCGACAAGGATTGATATGCCAAAAGAGGAGGGAAAAATAGTTTCATTTCAAAATTATAACAAACAAATGAAAGCGCCTTATGTTATATACGCTCACTTTGAGGCTTTAGTAAAAAAAGATTTCTCTTTGTGAGCTTGAGGGTGGGAATAAAGAGAAAAGTTACACCATGAAAACAGAATATCACGAGGCAAGTGGTTATTCTTACACGGTTGTGAGAAGTGACGGTGAAGTTTCAGGACCAAAAGTTTATAGGGGTGAAAACGCGGTGGGAACGTTTTTAAGTGACATTCTGCAGGAAGAGGTGAAAATAAGAGAGAGTTTGGCTGCACCAAAACCAATTGTGATGACGGCTGAAGACTGGGAAAAATACAAAAACGCAACAGATTGCCATATTTGTAGCAAAAGTTTGATAAAAGATGAATTCTTAGACTCTTTACCTGTTTGGAGCATATTTGATGGTGAAAAAGAATACAGATATGAAGGTCAAGGGCATAAAAAATGTTTTTACAAAGCAAAAAAAGATGAAGAATTTAATATTCTTAAGCTAAAAAAATTAACAGAAGAAAAAGACAAGTTGGAAGCAAAAAAACAAAAAAATTGTATTTTCTGTGGAAAAACTTTACTTCAGAAAAATTTCAGAGACGCAGTGAAATACCATTGTCAAATAACTGGAAAGTATCGCGGTGCGGCGCACAACAATTGCAATGTAAAACTGTACATTAACCCAAAAACAACTCCCATACCTATTATATTTCACAATCTAAAGGGTTGCGACGCTCACCATTTAATGCAAGAGATGTCGCAACTTAATAAAGAGGTTAAATGCATTGCAAATAACATGGAGAAATATATCACATTTTCAGTCGGAGGTCTGCGTTTTATCGACAGCTTTAACTTTTTACAAGGAAGTCTTAATTCACTTGTAAGCGCAACACCAAAGGAGTCATTTAAAATAACATCAGCCATTACAAAAGGCAGCGACCTTCTTTACAAAAAAAGGTATCTATCCATATGAGTACATGGATTCATGGGAGAGATTTAGCGAGATAAAGCTTCCGGACAAAGAGAAGTTTTACAGTAAGTTGAACGACGAGCACATAACAGACGAAGAGTATGCACACGCGCAGAATGTCTGGGAGACTTTTGAGTGTAAAACGTTGGGTGATTATCATGATCTTTACGTTAAAACAGATGTTGCCCTGTTGGCAGATGTTTTTGAGAACTTCAGAAATCTATGTCAAGAGCAGTATGGGTTAGATCCAGCTCATTTATATATTACACATCACCAGGACTATCCTGGGACGCTTTATTGAAAAAGACAGGGGTTGAGCTTGAGTTATTCACAGACCTTGAAATGTATCTATTTGTGGAAAGGGGAATGCGGGGTGGAATTTCCATGGTAAGCAATAGATACGCAAAAGCAAACGACCCACTGGTACAAGATTATGACCCAAGCAGACCAAACAAATACAACATGTATCTTGACGCTAATAATCTTTATGGATGGGCAATGAGCAAGCCACTCCCGAAAAGAGATTTCAAATGGAAACGTGTTATGCCCACTGAGGAAGAAATCATTAAGAAAGAAGAAAACGCAAAGAATGGATGGATTCTTGATGTGGATCTTGAATACCCAAAAGAACTGCATGAAGAACACAACAGCTTTCCCCTTGCCCCTGAAAAAAAGCAGGTTAAAAATGAATGGATGTCGGAATACCAACACAGTTTGATAAAAGACTTGGATCTGAAAACACCAAAATGCAACAAGTTCTTGTTAACTCTTCAAGACAAAAACAACTATGTGGTGCATTACCGAAACTTGCAGTTTTATCTGAAGCAAGGAATGAAACTGAAGCGCGTGCACAGGGTGTTGGAGTTCGAACAAGAATGCTGGATGGAGCCGTACATCCGGATGAATACAGAATTCAGGAAAAACGCAAAGAGCGACTTTGAAAAGAACTTTTACAAGCTCATGAATAACTCAGTTTTCGGCAAAACCATGGAAAACCTGCGTAACCGTGTTGACATAAAAATAGTGAGAGGCAATGAGACGGACAAAATAAGGAAATTGGTTGCAAGTCCTTTATACTCAAGGCATGTTATGTTTTCAAACGACTTATTTGGAATTGACATGCGCAAAAGCCGGCTGCTGCTCAACAAGCCTGTCTACACAGGATGACAATCCTTGAAAACAGTAAGATCTTGATGTATGATTTTTTCTACAACGAGCTGAAAAAAAAATATGGCCAAAAGTGCGAACTTTTGTACACAGATACCGACAGCCTTCTGCTTGAGATTGAAACGGATGACGTCTACAAAGACATCGAAACAAACAAAAATCTATATGATACGAGCGACTACCCGAAGGAGCATCCACTTTTCTCAAATACAAACAAAAAGGTCTTGGGAAAATTTAAAGACGAATGCAATGGAACCCCAATAGCAGAGTTTGTGGGTCTGAGATCGAAAATGTACTCGATACTGAAAGGCAATGAACAAGATATAAAAAAAGCGAAGGGTGTAAAAAAATGTGTCGTCAATAAACAAATAACGCATGAACAGTACAAGGAAACGCTTTTTGGTAAGAAGCAGTTATGGCATGGAATGAACATTCTTCGAAGCGAAGGGCATGAGATTTACGGCATGTATGTTAACAAAATCTCGCTTTCCCCATTTGATTCAAAGCGATGGATAGAAGAAGATGGTATTCATACAAAAGCTTATGGTTATGAACCCACATTCAAATTTACAGATGCTGAAATTGCCGCAATTGCTGCAGCCGAAGAAGAAGCTTTAGAGTTGCTCGGGTGGTAACTCTATGTTTGGAGGGACAACCAAAAGCTCTTCGCGGACAAACCAGCGTTTTGGGCCGTCAAACAAATAATAGATAACCGGTGCGTCTGGTTTTATCATAATTTTTTCAATCTCGTAAACATTCAAAGACCAGATTGGGTCGGTAGCTCTTCGTCGACCACCTTCAAGTTCACCGGGTTGATAAAGATAGCGAACACTCAAACCGGAGGGGAGCTTTTTTTCGTTCAAACCAACGGGTCTCAAATAACGTGTCGAGGGTTTGGATGGAACAGTTTTCTTTTTGATGGCCTCAACAGGTTTTTGACCAGTCGGTCGAGTGACTTCCTTATTCAAAGCTGAAATAACAGCGGGCAGTCGGGCCACCCATTCAGTCGATCTTTTGTCGTCTGGGAGGCGCATTTCAACCCCATATTGGTGTCCAAACAGCCGTTCAGCCAGGGTGCGGTTGAATCTTTCAACGATAGCTTGATCGCGGTGAATATCCACACGACCAAGTCTAACCTCAACATTATGTTTCGAAAGCAGTTGATTCACAGCACCCATAAACTCACGACCAGGATCGACCTGAAGCAGTTTCGGCCACTTCAAAGGACCACGACTATAAATCCGTTCCAGAGCAGCTGCAACTTCTTTAGCCTCTTTTGTGGTCAACGGTTCGGCCTCTTTGTATCGAGAGGCCACATCTACCACCGTGAGAGCATATTTAAAAGTTTTACGGGAGCGTGGTGGGCGATCGTGTGGGAGATACAGAAGATCGGCTTGGTGAACTTTGTTTGGAACAGGAACATCAAATTTCGGTCTTGGAATATAACGTGGGGCTGGTAAATAAACCTGCCAAAGAGCTTGCTTCATCAACCAGTTTTGAGCCATATCTTCCGAAACTTTAGCTGCCTGGGCTAATTTCTTAATTGCTGAAAACCCTTTCCAATACCCTTGCGGGCTGTAATAAATTTTTGACAATTTATTGAAAATACGGGAGCTCATTGTATACTATACAAAATAAAAAATGGACGACCCATTTGGTTGGTTGCAAGGTGAGAAAATTTCGGCGAAAAAAATTCAAGAAACATTGCAAAAAAAAATTAAATTCATACCCATTATCAAAAAAGATTTATCGTTGTCCTTCATGCGAGGAGCAATTAATTTATGTGGTGAATGAGTTCTGTCGTGCATGTCCAAAATGTGGTAGAGCGTCTGAATTTGATGATGAACAGTTTCAAGAAGAAAATCGGGTAAGAATTTTCACTGCAACTAATTTTCATTTAAAAAGTGTTTTGCGGAAATGGAAAATTAACGAAATGTTTTCTTCCAGCGAGGTAGATTTTCTTGGCAACGTTATTGCTCAATTTCAGAAGATGTCCGGCAAGTCAGTGAACTATCCCTGTTTTTTTTATAATTATTTTGAAAAGGTACCTTCTGAATGCTGGCCCAACAAAAGAGAAATTATGAAATCTATTTCTCAGCACCTTCCAAAAAGCTTAGTAAGCTGGTGGCTCGCAAAACAGGAGTTTGATAAATGATGGTTAAAAGCCAATCAAAGTTCTTCATAAACATTTTCATATTTGCCTGTTTTCGGATTTTTGAGCTATTTTGTCTACAAAATAGCCTCATAGTCGGCATGCAGCCTCAAGTTTCTGGGAAGGTTGGTTCTTTGGTTGGTTGGTTTTTGGGTGGACCATGGTCGGCATTCCCGATGAATGTCGAATTTTACCGAAAGGCTAGTTGTCGGGACCGGAACAAAAATGCAGATGAGAACGCACGGAAAATTCCGCTACTAAAGCGACACGACGGAAGTGTCCGGATTTCATTTGTTTGACGTTGGATATTTATATATCAAAGAGAAATGGCTGGCTTCCTTGTGGTAGACTTCCTTAGAAAACGAATCGTCAGCACAAACCTGGTTTACACGTGAGTGGAAGCGAGTTCTAGTAAATAATTCGTGGGTTATCTGATATTTATGATGTTCGGTCTAGGAAATATTTGTCAGCTTCGTTTGTTTTGGTAGATAAGAATTGGAACAAATCCTTTGTACGCATGCGCATCACTTACGTTTGGAGTTATATGGTTCAACTTTAGAGTGTGAGAAATAACGTGACTTCTGTGCAGGGATGTCTCATAGTAAATGATGGTAAATAGATGGCAAGTAGTTTGAAGGTATAAAAAGGGCAGAATCGTGAGTTTTGAGCTAAAACGAATTATTGTTCGCACCTTTTGGTAGGTTTTAAAATTAATGCCCATGCCACTCGATCACTAGGTCCGTCAAAGGCACAAGGTCGGCAAGGAAAAAGATTGTATTGGTGGCATAAACGTTGCTCGTACGTGCGACTAGCTAAGCGCAAAGTTAGAGGCGACTTCCCAGAGAAATGGGTTTCTGGTTAGGCTGCGTGGCGGTAGCGGGATTGGTTTGTACAAAGTTTGAGCGGAAAGATCAGCACGACAATCAAATCAAATCAAAACAATTATCACCACCAATACGAAGACAAAAACGCAATAGCTCCACGCAAGATTCGTTTCACAGTTTTATAGACAAAAAAAAATCGGTTATCATTTTCCAGATTTAAAAAAACGCATAAATTTACTCATTACCCGCTTCCTTTTAAGTCTCTCCCTTTGTTACACAACTCTAGCTGCCACGAAAGCCAATAAAAAGCGCCGAAAACGAACTTATGACAGTCTCGTGAAAGTCTCGTGACTCGCCATTGAACTTTGTCTCATCACTTGTTTGTACGTGACAAAACACCACTTGTTTACACTAAACAGTAACCTGATCTCACGCTCAATCAACACAACACGTTCTTTACACATGAAACGACCCACACCAAACATTATCACATGACTGCCCGGCCGTGCGATAAAATACCCCCCACCCCCACCCCCGGAGCTATTAAAGCAAAATTTGGCCTTGACTTGATCACGTGTACTCCATGTGATAAAATTCACGTTGTTCACCACACAGGCGAACCACTCCATTATTCTCGAATTCGCTCATTTTCCAACGATTCCTTCGCCCATTACCACCTCTCTACATAACAAAACATCCCTTAATATATATTATTTTCACCCAATTTTGCATCTTACTTTCACATCAAAACGCTCATGAAAACAAAATTTATTCGCTGAACACAACCACTGATTTTTGCGTGGCTTCAGCTAAGCTGAGACCAGTACCGTGTGGCACCAATATTTTTGCGGGAGTTTAATTTTGCGAATGGCGATTTTTTTGTGTGTTTTGCGGGACTAATTTTTGCGATTGGGGAAACTGTTTATTCTTCCTTGGAATTAATTTTTGCGATTTTCTGGAAGCCGCCTTCTATTAGGAATTATAACATTCTCGTTTTTTGAGTATAAACAATCGAATGCAGGTGAACAACATGCAGATGTATTACACGTTAAATCAGTTAATCAATGGAGTACCTTCCGACGATCCTTTTCTTTAATAACTTTCAACAGCTTAATACTTGTAATGCACCGACTGCAATTTCATCGTTTTATTTCTGAATGTTTTTCTTCTAATTTCGTTTTATTTTTGAACGAAAGAGACGGCTTAAATAAATGGGCACCAACATAATATTACATCACATGTAAAAGGCGATGTTTGTATACAAATTTCGACAGTGGAGTAAATTTTTGCGGGAATTATTTTTTTCGCCGGAACTTTTGCAGCGGATCGTGAAAAAACCGCGAAAATCACAAAAATTTGAATCCGGAAAAAATTAGTGCCACATGGTATGTCAGCACGTGCGACGTTTCTGGCTTTTTTGACAGTTTGCTGCGTGACTAGTCACGCGAGAGATGCACAAGTCACACAATGGCATGATCTTTTCTAACAAGGCACTCGATTTTAGCCGTGTGTCCCAAAATGTAAGTCCATGTGAAATAATGTTGAAAATAAAACAGAGCTTATAAAGATATTTGTCTGGATACAGGAGTTGCCACGTTCGTCAAGCATGGTGTCACTCAAGAAGCAGACGTACGTGACTTTCAAGATCGGCTATTCTCTTCTGGTTCAAACATTACTAAATTAATTTTTGTGACAAGTTACGCTTTCTACTAGATCCAAAATATTTGTCCATGGAAAAATAATCTTTATAATTGAAAGCCACAAAATTAAATTTCAATCCATTGAGCTTCCGAGAAACATCTGTGAATGAGCTTCAGAAAGGACTGTTTTGAATTATTTTGTTAGTCTTATGTTCACGCTGTTGTCAGATATTTTACAGATTTTATCTCACTTTCTTCTTGTTTTGTCGTAAGTTGAAGCCACACTTGTACGCATTAACGTACCACCTATTTTATCAATGACGCATACGAATTCGAAACCACTAACATAAACTCAAACATTGATCTTTGATCACCCTCATTCTGTAAAGGGCCCTGGGAACGAGGTTGCACAATGTCGGACACAGCTCCACTTAAAAGGTAAACTCTGTCTAAAAACCGATACTTTTCGAATGCTCAACGCTACTCAAATAAACAACATCCCAATAGTGTACCTTGGTACACGCACGTTCATTCAACAACCATTTCCGTACCTCTTCTTGACAGCTACAAAATAGCTCACGCACGCCATGCGTGCCTATGTTTTACCAAACGCATGACAGTACCTTTTTTCGGATGAGTCCAAAATTTCTTGCTTGTGACACCAGTTGGACCTGTGAAAGCATTTTTCGCAATATCACTTGACCAATACCGATCGAATACATGTTTTGTGGAAGGAATCATTTTTTTTGTCAAAGTTTCAGCAAATTTTATTGCATCCAACGGTTTATCCAAAACACCAGTCCCTTTTTGTTGTTTCAAACCCAACCCTAACTTTTGTTTAGCATTGATTGCATTTCTTGCAGCCGCATGGCCCCACTGCCTCTGTTTGTAAGGAACGGCGTCAAGAGACTTCACCATTTTTTTATCCGCTTTGTGTTTGCATTTTTTCAGGTTTTCACCATACTTTTTTTCACGGTTGGAACAAACATCATAATCAACATCATGTTGCATAGCAATCGCATCTGTTGCGCCTGTTGGTGGTTGATATATTTCCAGAATTTCACCCGTTTCTGGATCGTATTTCACCTGCTTTTCAAGAGGATTGTATGGCCCGGTATAATTATGCCCTGGTAATGTCCAACCTTTTTTTGGTTTCGGAAGTTTTCCAATTGCTGCATGTATATCAAACCCAGCCCCATCTAAATCGGGTCTGTCCGTTTTGTAACGTTGGTTTGGTCGAACTTTAGTTGAAAGTTGATCTAACATTTCACTTCCAACTTTTTGCATGACTGGGCGGGTTTGTCAAGAGTGTAATTTATCGCTTTCTTTTGCAGTTTGGGGTCTCTCATTGCTTCAGAAGCGTAATATCTTCCAGCTTCAACACTTTTTTTCGCAAGATATGGGATTCCTTTTGTAATTGCAAGATCACCAACTGCCATAGCAATGTCACCAAATATACCACTGCCCTCCGCAAGGGAGGGCTCACCTAGTTTCCCGGCAAAAACTTTGATTTCATTTTTCCACAACTAGCGCATTTTGCTTTCAAGAGTTTTCGATTGTTCTTTGTGATTACAACTTTTTCGGTCCCCTTCACATTGGGTGTGTGCCGCTTTTCTTTCACACAGTACACTTCCATTGTATATATATATATTCAAGAAAAATAATTTTTCACTATTTCCTCATTTTGAAGTAAATCATTGGAGAACATTTTCAAAATATCGGCAAAACTTGTTCCTTTATTTCTTTCATTTAAAAAGAGAAGGCAGTAGTAACCACATCTCACACTTTGTTCCCATTGAATTTGATTATCATTTCTGAAAAAATATTTCATCCCATGCATTGACATTTCTTTTTCCCATTCCAAAGGTGGTGGAAGCCCAAATGAATCGAAATACTCGCAAGTGCCTTCATCAAACCAACAACATACCCAATGAGTTCCCAAACTTCCGAAATCATCCAAGTTGATAATGCATGGGGAATGAAAAAAAGGTTTTTTTCGTTTCTGCTAAAAATACCTTTTATTGGAATTCGTAAAAAGTTGCACCATTTTCTCAGGTCAATGTTGGATAGAGGTTTATCTTCAAATTTTAGTTTTTTTTTAAACGATAATAATCATCCCAAGTTCCGAAAAAAGGTGGAGGTTGAATTTGCATTCCTTTACCTTTAGGTGGTGGTGGAAGAGGAGGTGCTCGTCTCGGTCGTGAGCGTGGTGGTTGCGTTTCCATACCTTTTCCGATTATTTTTCGAACTAAATCAATGGCTAAAGGTACTCCGATAGACGCTAACATACCAAGGAAGCCGCCGTATTGTGCACCTCCTCCTTTTACTAAACCTTGCCCAACAAGATACTGTTCTGCCACCTTTTTCTGAGTAGGAGTCATTCGCTGGACAAGTTTATAAAGCTCAATTTCCTTCGGCCCAAAACCCTTTCCGAATATCTTTTTCAGCACCTTTTCAGCACCGAAACTCAAACCTGCACTTGCTAATGCTCCAAGGGCTGGCTTTATCAAAGGCCGTGCCAAACCTAGCATAGCAGAAAACAAACTTCCACCGCGCTGCGCAGTATTTTGAATCTGGGTCTGGCTTAATCTTATTTCCATTCCTTTACCTGCTGCTGATTTTTTTTTCAATCGCGAGATTTGAGTTGCAGTGAGAAGAAGTTCGTCACCGCGCCCAATTTTGTCTGGTTTAACTTTCAGATTAACAGATGTCTTCGTAGCATAAGCTTTTTGAAGTTTCTTTTTCTGGCCATCAGTCAGTTCAATTTTATATGGATGATAAGTTGTGCTCATCGTGTGTGTATATTATATTGAGAATTTTTTTTTTCAATTTTTTCTAGACGACAACAAGTTCATTACCAATTTGTTTCAACACAAATTCTTGTTCATTCAAAACCGCGGCGAAGATTTTATAATCTTGAGCGTTAGCAGGTTCGTTAAGTTTGTAATGAAAATAAAGGATTTGTGGGTCCCCTGTCAAACTTTCTTTGGCATTTCGTAAATCGAAGTATATAATTGGGTATAACTTCTCAAAGTTTGCGACTTGTAGCTGAACGCCGGTGTCGTAGTCGTTTTTTCTGTATCTGAAATTTATCAAATCCTTCAAAATTCTTAGTTTAAACTCATTATCGTATTCAATCTGAGGGTAAAAGTTTGTTCCACATTGGAGGCTGCAAGTTTTCAATTTTGCTGAGGCATCACCATCAATATCAAATGTGTCAAAAAAGTAAGGATTTTGTGTGTAACGATTTTCTTTACGAGCTTGTTGAAAGAATACAAAGACATGTTTGGGGTTTTTTATTCCACTCCCAATCATGAACATACCACTCTCGTCCCTTCTTTCACTCAAAGAAAAAATATTTTCTTTCAAGTATTTCCATTGGGTTGGTTTTAAGAAATTTTCATTTACAAAGGTCTGTCCTTTACCAGTGAAATGTAATTGTGGAACCCATAATTCTAATTTGCGAACAACAATTCTTCGAGGTGTTCCATCATTTTGGTAAATCAATTCTCTATCATTTTGTAAAGTAATAAGAAACTCAAGTTGCATTGGTGGCAGCAGCCTGTCGGAAAGCCCTTCGAAAAAGGAGTATCTGTTTAAAGGAATTGTTGTCTGAACCATCTTTCCGCCATGTGATAGAAGCGCTCTTTCTCGCATTCCAAAGTTCGTCGCATTTCCATCAGTCGCTGTGGTTGCGTCAATGTCAAGATACCAAAACTGATCTTTTGCCACGCTTCTTGAAAAATCATCAGAAAATTCAAGCAGATTTTTGATGAAAATGAATTTGTGGATATTATTCGCATAGTAAAGTTCTTTACCAGATGAGTTGATCCTCGAACTTTTAATCAATGAAAAAGAACCGTTTATCGGAGCTGATTCGGTGTCAGCGACAACATTACTTCCATTTGCTGTTGCTTCAAACTTGAAATGTACGCGGAAATAGGCATTATACCAATCATAAAAATTGTCCCTGTCCATCAACTTGAAAGTGTAGCCCTCTTTCTCTTGAGTGTCACCATTAGCAGGTAAGAGGATAGGGGAGATTAAATTAAATTTGACATATTTTTCACTCTCGAGGTATGGTTGAATTCTGAACATAACAACAAGCTTTTCTATAAAAAGAAAAAAAAAATTTTTGCGCTTAAATTTCATTTGTCAAAATTCGATTCAATTTTATCAGAGCGTCATCTGATTTTTTTGGTAGTTTATTTTGTAAAATGTTTGTGAGTTTATTTTGTGCATCCTTCCTCATTTGTTTTTTCTTTCGCTCTTGCAATAGTTGACGTATTTGTTTTGAACCTGCCTCATCTGATTTTTTTGGTAGTTTATTTTGTAGAATGTTTGTAAGTTTATTTTGTGCATCCTTCCTCATTTGTTTTTTCTTGCGCTCTTGCAATAGTTGACGTATTTGTTTTGAACCTTTTTCGACAGCAATTTCACCAACTTTCTGACCCGCTTTTTCAGCGAATGTTTTTGCAGTTTTTTCGGCAGTTTTCTTTGCCACGTTCTTCACAGCGCCTTTCAATACTTTACCAACGGTCATAAGGGTGTCACGTATCACACCCGACCCTTTATGTTTATACCGAAAAGTTCCGGTTTTTTTCATCAAAAAATTTTGCCCACTCGCTCGGATGATTCATGGTTGTATATTAATGAAAATAAAATTCATTCTTGTTTTATCATTAAATTAACCAAAATATCTATCCCGTTAAGATCCAGAGCACCACCAATTCCGTCAGTAACTCTAACACTTACCGAATCGATAATTTTTTTGTTCACAGGATGCCAATTGAGAATAAGCGGTTCTTTTTCAAATGGGTAACTTACTTGAAGCATGGATGTTGAAAAACTGTATATTACATCTCTTGGAACATAGTTTGATTCCCGGGTGATCAGATCACAGTGGATAAACACCCAATCAACACCTCTTGTAATATCTGGTAGTTTTCTTCCGACACTGTCTCCACTCAAAGTCACTTTTCCATAACCAATTAAATCAGAAAAAGATCCTTGAGATAAGTCAAGCTCATAATCATCATGAATTAAAATGACAACTCTGTAAACCGTCATATCGAAATACAAATTGAAAATGAAATTACTTTTTTCAACTTTTGGATCTACTCTACCGATGTGTTTCTGAATAAAATGGTTAATGTTTGCGTAATCATACATTCCATTTGGGAAAGTCAAAGTTTTCCAAGCTTGTTCCGTTTTTTTTCTCCAGCGAATTTTGTTATTATCATAAGCGGCATCTATATTATACCATGAATAACTCACTGAGATATTTTTCAATGCTGCTTGATATTTTTTTTTCTGAATCTAAATAAATTGGAGTTGGAAAATTAATTGTGAAATCATGTGAAACATTCTGGTCTCCACTTCTTTGGAGTTTTGCGAGTTTTGAGCTGAGAATGAGATCAAAAGACATAATCATTGAAGTATATAATCAGTGATAATTTTTTCTTTTGTTTTTTATTGATTGTGCCGAGTTCAACTAGTGAATCAAGAAGATATGATACCTGATTTTTCAGTTTTATTGAGCTGTTTCCTGCTTTTATCGATCCTAACCTCACATTAAGTTGGTTGATTAATTTTACATCTTCATCAGTGATGCCACTTCCTTCGATTTCCCTGAATCCTGTTCAGAAAAGTCATCTTCATTGTCAGAAAGTTCAAAAGCGGGTCTTCGGCTCATGACAGCTTTTTCAAGAGGAGTTTTGGAGATTTCTCTTTTTTCTTGGGGGGGAATGGACTTCAGTCTATACTTCCCCGCCAGTAACTGTTTCTCAAGTGCTGTTTTTGTTACCCCTCTTTTCGCATAAATTCCATCTCTTACTTTTTTGATTTCCTCTATTGTATAACCATATAATGGAGATTTTTTACTTTTTACTTTGTAATCGGGATCATTTCCAAATTTCGTGATCAGTTGATTAACTGTTTGCAATAGGGTTGATTCATGGGAATATTCTATTTTAACCGGTTCCGGCACCCCCACTCTTTACGTGTGGATTTTTTTTCTTCCATCAGCGTTTGGGGTGGTGGTGGTGGAAAATCATCATCATCATCATCAACAACTTCTTGATATGAGGGTGGTGGTGGTGATGGTGGTGGTGTTGGTGATGGTGCTGGTGTGGGTGCGTCCGGTCTGAATTCATCACCAAAAGGGTTAATTTCGTCAAATTCATCCATTGTGTAATCAGGAACTTCCTGCTCCTCCTCTTCTTCTTCTTCTTCTTCCGCAGTGGTGCTTCTATTTTCATCAAGCCTTTTTGTAACTGGTCTAAAAAGTTCTTCTCCTGCAAGCTGACCAAACTCTTTGTTTATTTTATCCATTCTGAATTTTTGGTGAATTTCTTCTGTTTGCTGATCGATCGCCGACTTTTCTTCAGCCAACTGACGCCATTTTTTCATCGACATATTTCCAGCGTTAATATATAGAAGCGAAAAAAAATGAAGATTCCAAATTATGACCCAGGTTCTTCTAAGAGTAACTACGAACAAGGTCACCCTTGCATGCCAGCAGATGTTTTTCGGATGTTAATTTGTGGACCCAGTAATTCTGGTAAAACAAACACATTACTGCATATGCTTTATGAGTTGTTAGAGTATGATAAAATTTACCTCTTTTCAAAAAACCTGCACCAGAACAAATACCAGGATCTTTTGCAGTACTTCGCTGAAAAAGTCAACCCCCACCCCAAGGTTGGTTATGAGGTTATCGAGGCCCATGGTGATGAAATCATTCCACTCGAAGAGCTTCCGGTGGACACCCAAAAAATAGTTGTTTTTGATGATCTTGTTTGTGAAAGCAACCAAAACAGCATCATTAATTATTTTATCAACGGGCGTCACAGAAACTGCTGCGTTATTTACCTCACTCAAACTTTCTACAAGGTGCCGAAAAACATCCGTGATAACTGCAGCCATTTTTGTATTTTCAGATTTCTTCCAAGAGAAAACAAACGGATTGCAGACGAGATAGGTGTGGATCATGACGGTTTAGATCGCGCCACCGATAAAAAATATTCTTTCTTTTACTATGACAAACCCCAAAAAATAATGGAAAAAAATTTTGATGAAGATATATAATGGGTTATATTAACAGTCAAATAGGTGGAACAAGCCAAACTACGACGAGTGAAAGTGGAAAAGTGGGTCCTAATGGTCCAAGAGGTGAAAAAGGGCCCGCTGGACCACAAGGTCAGGAGGGGGCACAAGGACCACGGGGTTTAAAAGGCGACAAGGGCGACAAGGGCGACAAGGGTGACAAGGGCGACAAGGGCGATAAAGGTGATCGTGGCCCTCAGGGTAGTGCCAGCGGTTCTGCTAATATTGACATGCAAAATAAGTACGATATTTTGCGATTAAAAAGCAACCCTTATCCTGTCCACGGTGATCTGTCAAAGGTAATAAACTATCAAGACACGAGAAATATCTTTCTTTCGAAAAAGGAAGGCGGAAAAATGGAAGCAAGCATTGATATGAACAGTAATACAATCTACAACGTAAGAGACCCAGTACAGACAGACCAAGCCACAAACAAAAAGTATGTCGATAATCAGCTTGCGAAAAAATTGGATAAAGAAGCTGATATTGATATGAAAAATAAATCAATTACCAATCTCAAATTTCCATCAAACCAAAAAGACGCCACAAGTGTTGAATTTGTTAATAAAAGAATTAGTGAAACACAAAAAGAATATCTTAAAAACGATGGCACAAGAAGCATGACTGGAGACTTAAATTTAAATAACAATAAAATTGTTAACTTGCAAACCGATTACAAAGATTCGAAATCCGCAGTTAATGTTGAGTTAATGGAAAATGAAATAACAACTATGAGAGATCTTGTCACTCAAAAAATTCATGAATCTCAGATTATTAACTCGGGACAAAAAAGAGACGCCTTCAGATACTTGATGGAAGACACTGATGAATCTTCGAGTGAAAACAATATCAAAGTTTTGGGTATTAACGATTTTCCCAATTCTCCACATCAAATTAATAAAAAAGCTTACCAACTTCAACTCTTGTTTGAAAAAGGCTCACCAAACCAGTACCGGTCACGCCTCGGTTTTAACTTATTTTTTTTTATTGTTATTATACACATAGTACAATTACATTCATTTGTTAATACAGAATATTATAAATTACAATTATCCATATCGCGCTAGTTACACTAAATTACAATAAATCACAATTACAATAAATTAGACGCACTATTAAGTTTAGAAAAAAGAGCGAAAACAAAATAAAAGTAAAAGGAGCATCTTAAACAATTAGGTATTTAATAAATAAGGTATAATACTTTAATCTATCTTCTCTATTTTTTACTTTGTGTTTAATTTATTAACATAATCGGAGAGAGTAATTGGTCTGTTGTGCAGTTTGTTGGTATAAATGTAATAACGCATATACAGCAAGGTATAATTAAGTTTTCTTATCAAAGTTTTGTTTTCAAGTGAAGAGGCGGGAGATAAACCGAATAACGTTTCTTTAACAGACGGATGGTGATTGGAGTTGTTCACGCTATTAAACCATTGAATAACTCTCCTTTGAAAAGCTTTTGAAAATTGGCAGTGAATGAAAGTATGCTCAATAGAGTCTTCACTTCCACAATATAAACAATCCCCGTCATCTTTAATACCAAAACGGTGTAGCTCCTTCTTAGTGACTATAATTCTATGTAAGAACTTGTAGTGGAATTCTTTCAATTTATTTTCTTTACAAATTCGTTTTGTCAACTTAAAAAAGAGCCCCCAATCAGTGGAGTTTAAATTCAAATTTTTGCTCCATTTCGTTGGGCCGGTAGGAAAAGAATGATTTACCTTATTATTTAGTAGCCAGTAGAAATCTTTTGCCTTTGCTTTCTCTAAGTCAATTTCGATGTTTTCCTCTAGTTGGAACTTGGATTGATCTCCCAAATAACTTTCTTTTGGAAGTTTTCCAAAATTACGTGCCCTTGTTAGAAGCGTTTTAGGGATGGCATTTATAACTTGATAAAATTTTAAAAAATTGGTTTTACAGTCATATTTCATTTGGAACTGTTGAAAAGAAATTAGCTGTCCGTTTTCATTTAAAAGGTCCTGAATAGATATGATTCCTTTGGAAAACCATTCTCGAAGAAAGAATGGCTTTCCCCCTATAAGGATAGCTTTGTTGTTAAAAAGAATTGTTTCCTGTCCTTGTTGGTAGTTGTACTTAGACTTTAGCTCCGAAAAAAAAGATAAAATGTCTTTGTAAAAGATTGGTAATTTAGGATCTAGGTATTTTGCATCGTAATTACACCTAAGGAAAAAATTTAATCCTCCAAGTTTTGTGAAAAAATAATTTGGTACTGATTTCCAATTGCGTCTTTCAGGGTTAAGTAGTCTTGAGATCCAAGCCAGTCTTAACCCCTTTATCATAAGATCGATATCCGTGATACGGATTCCACCTCGATCATAATCCTGATAAATGCTTTCTCTTTTAATTTTGTCCTTTTTTTTGTTCCATAAGAAACTGAAAAGCTTACTTTTGATGGTGAATTGGACTTCGGTTGGAGTGTTTAAATTGGAAACTGCATAGACTATTTGGGATAGCCCAAGAGATTTAATAATCAAAGCCTTTCCAAACAAGGTCAGGTTTCTTGCTTTCCATAAATCCAGTTTCGTTTGTAATTTTTTGACTTTTAAATCGAAATTAAAATGTTTGTTCTTATTATCATCATATGAGAAATATAACCCTAGAATTTTGACAGGTTTGTTTACCCACTGTAATTGTAACGGTGTAGTTTTGTTCTTTGACCATTTTCCCAACCATATCGCCTTAGTCTTTTTTACATTTAATTTTAAGCCTGAGATGACTCCAAAGTTATTGACTATGTTAAGAGAATTTTCTACTGAAATAATATTTGTACAAAATAAGTTAGTATCATCTGCAAATTGACTAATTTTAACCTCATTTCCAAATAAATTAATCCCATTGATTTCAGTTGTCTGGCGAAGCTTGTTTGATAATATTTCTACGCTCAATATGAAAAGATATGGGGAAAGCGGGCAGCCTTGCCTAACCCCTCTTGTTGGTTTAATCCAGTTGGTGGTAAAGCCATTATTCAATACCGTACTTTCGATATTTGTATAAAAAATTCGAATCCATCTTTTGACATTCTCGCCGAAATTGAAGAGATCTAATACCTTCATTATGAATTGCCATTCCAAGGTGTCAAAGGCTTTCTCAAAGTCTAGTGACACCAGAATGCCCCCTTTCTTTTCCGACATGGTGTACTCCATTACATCGTTTATCAAGCGTATATTTTCTCCAATATAACGACCTTTCATGAATCCGGTTTGATCGGAGTGAACTAATTTTGGGAGTACTGATTCTATTCTTTTGGCTAATGCTTTAGATGCAATCTTATAATCAATGTTGAGTAAGGTTATAGGTCTCCAATTCTGAATGTCTAGTAGGTCAGAGTCTTCTTTAGGTATCAAAGTAATTACACCTCTTCGCTGTGAAATGGAGAGTTCTCCTTGTTCAAAGGCTTGATTAAGACTTTGGATCAGATCGAATCCTATTAAATCAAAGAAGTGTTTATAGAACTCAGCGGTGAATCCGTCTTCACCTGGAGATTTATTGTCTTCAAAAGATTCTAATATCTTTTTACACTCCTCCAAGGTAAAAATCCCTTCCATTTGTTCCTGTTCTTCGTTATTAAGTTCTGGGATTTCGATTTCCCGAATAAATTCATCAAAAGCTTCTTGGGTCACAGTTATTTTAGAGCTGTAAAGGTCCTCATAGAATTTCTCTATTTGTTGTAAGATTTTAACCTCTTCTTTTATTGTTACGTTATCGCTAGTTTGAAGTTCGGTTATTGTCTTCCTATTATAGTTTTGCTTCTCTAAATTAAAGAAATATTTAGTCGGCCGCTCTCCTTTCTCTACCCACCTGCATTTCGATCGGAAAATTGCAGCGCGTCCTTTTTCTTCGTATATTGATTGAAACTCTGTTTTGAGGTTGTCGTACTCGGTTAACGTATTCTCTATATCTGATAAATTATCTCTGTTACATATTTCATGGTCTAGCTCTTCCAGTCGCTTGGAGATTTGTACTTCCCGTTTTAAAAGCAGCTCTCGCTTTTCTTTTAGCAAAAGAGATGGTGTTGTCACGAAATTTCCATTTTAATTAATTCCCATACTAGTCTTTTGTCTTTCAAAGATGCATACTTCTCACGTAATCGAGGAATAAGATCGCGGATTTTAAATATATAGCTGTCATCTTTCAGTAAGGTGTTATTGAACTTCCAGAATCCTGGTCCCCTTGGAGAATTGTTTGGTAATGACAGACAAAGAAAAACTGTTTTATGATCTGGTGCTATTGAATTAGTAATTCCGATGCTTTTAACATGTTTTGTCAAGTTCTTTGCAATTAAAATAAAATCCAATCTAGATTTGACGTTTAAGGCTTTGGATACATATGAATATATATTCAAATTGGGGTGACGAACTCTTTGTATATCTATTAAATCAAAAATTTCCATTGTCATAAGAAGAAGCTGACTGAAATGTGATGGTTTCCATGGTGTTCCGCCTTTTTTGTCTTTTTTTGATAGCGTGCAATTCCAGTCACCTCCAACAATAAGATTTGTCAATTCCGATTTGTCGATGATACAATTATTAAGCTGTTGTATAAATTCTAGTTGTTCGGATGGATTATTTGGTGCGTAGATATTACAGAATGACATTTTTAAACCATTGATATTGACTGTAATAAGAGTAATTCTTCCTGTTTTGTCACTAAATGAGCAGTCTACCCTATGATTAATCGATGGATCTATTAATATGCAAGTGCCTTTGCTGTGTCGGGACCCATGGGAAAAATACATTTCGCCTCCCCATTCGTTTTGCCAAATTGTTTCGTCGTTTAGTTCTGAATAAGTTTCTTGAAGGAAATAAATACTTGCTTTTTGATCTTTTAAATATGTAAAGATGCTCCTTCTCTTAGTTTGGTCACGTATTCCCCTTACGTTTAGCGAAATTACCTTACATATTGAATTGTTTTGCATTTGAATGTAATTATAGAAAAAAACACGCAAAAATAAAACCAAAACAAACACTTATGAATACAAAAGGTAAACTAACGAAAAAAAATAAAGAGATTAAGCTTTCGCTTCGCCTTCTCAGTCCTCTTTGAGACTTCCCTCATGTTTAGACTATGTATAAAATAAGATGTAATACAACCTGCCAGCAACGTTTATTTACTTAAAGTTCATCTAAATCATCTTCTGTATTAATTCGTAACGGCCTACCCTCAGGTGAAGTCTTGACAAAAATTTTTCCGTCTACAGTCCACACTCCTTTCAAAATTCCATCTTGCTTCATATCGTTCGCCATTCGCACCAGGTTTCGGCGATGTGCCGTCAAATTTTCATTGATGAAGATTCGGTTCGAGGATGGTCTTGCTGTTGCCGGAGCACTTGGGAACAGCTGCGAACCGCTGATATTCTTTAGTTTAACTCGTTGCTTGTAGAGTGCCCTCTTCACCTTATGGCTTATAAATCTCACTATGATAGGATTCGACTTTTTTCGTTTAATCCTGTGACAGATGTCGATATCTTCTCGTTTCACGTTGACGTTCAAGACCTGTGCGACTTTCAAAACCGCTTCCTCGTCGTCACAAATATTTTCTGGAATACCTTCAATCTCTAGAGAATTTTTCCTTGTGTACTGTCCTAACGCGTCCATATTTTCATTAAGATCGTCATTTCGACTTCAAGTTCTTTAACCCGTCTCTTGGTCGCTTGCAATTCGGTTTTGAGCTGTTCATTGTACTTGAGTGCTGCGTTCAATGATTCTTTAGCAGTTTTTAGTTCCGATTCCTGTTGCTTGAAAGAGGTTTTTAATTCTGCAACTTCCTTAGAAAGGTTGTTCATTGACTTCTGAATATCTTTTAGTATTGCGTGGATGTCCGCTAGGTCTGGTTGGACGTCCTCGCGCTCCTCTGAGTCTTCAGGTTCGAAATCGGCGGACGCCCTGTTAACACGTTTTGATTCTGTAGTTTCGTCGTCCGTGGATCCTCTTTCACCACGTTTGTTCTTACGGCCTGACTTTACAGGAGGCATATTTTTGAACAATTTTCATGCTGTAGATAGGTTTTTTCGTCTGAAATTGAGTAATTCGAGGGAAGAGGTCTCCCTTCACAGAAAAACGTGGCCGTCTTCGGCCACTCCGCGCATGCTCTCTTTCGGTTTTAACTTATATAAACTTCCGGTTGGTTACTATACTATGGTCGTTGAATGGTTTCCTCCAGAAACGAGTGAGTTGAGTGTGACAGTGCAAGCTACGACGATTTTAATTTCTAATTATGCAACAAAAACATTCGAAAGGTACACCAAAACAGTCATCAATTTTCACAGATGGGGTAGCTCGCCTCCACAATTCCTATATCTCGATCTACACGGTACAGTTAGTTTCCCATCACTTTTAACAATTGGACATCTTATTGTTTATGGTGTAAAAGAAACAATTTCAAACGTTGACCCAAGTGTCTATGACACCGCTTTTGCTATTGAAAATGGGAAAATGGTTATGGAAACAGATTTATCTTTAAACGGACATAATTTGAGTGGTTCCGTTCATTATATACATGGGTATTTATCTACGAAAAATGATAAAACAATTTTGATTTAAATGGTAATTCACAGGTACTCATTCCAGCAAATAGCAATTTATTAAATGCAACAGTATTATTTAAAAAAATTTGGGTCCATTTCCAGCTATTACTTTAAGAGTAATTGGCGGTGGTTTTCCTCCATTAAGTTTCGCTTCAACAAAAGCAATTCAAAAACAAAAAATAGATATTAATTTAAAATTATCAAATGGTATTTCTTCGGTGTTTTTGTTATCTCCAAAATTTAAAAATGAAAATTTCTTAATTTTGATTGAATATAGAATACCATAAAAATTTTTTCATATATAATATACCACAATGCGGGACATTTTCGAATTCAACCATATCAACCAAACACTTTCTAAAGAGAAAGTTAAAATTCTTAAAGATTTGTATGGTTATTACCATAAGAAACATTATGGCTATGAAAAGTTATACCGCGGTTTTCGAAGAAAAAATTTTGTTTGTAATCTTTCAGCTGGAAAGTTAATAATTAGTGCCGCAGTAGCCGGAGGAATTACATTGAACCCTGCTGTCATGGCAACTTTAACTGGTGTTGATCTTATTTTGAAAGCAGTGGCAAGCCTTAAGAAATACGATAAGAAAACAGAACAAGCAAATTTTGCCCGTATCGAATACCAAAAAATACTTGATGAGATTCGCTTTTACCTCAGAGGTGAAGCTTTCGACGAAAAGGTCTTTCTTGATAGATTGAAAATGAAAGATAATTTCATCACTGATCATTGTATGGAAATTCCACTATCTGTTCAAAGAAAGAATGAAAAAAATTCACTCAATCATAGATTTTCAAAGTAATTATATATCTTTCGAAATGATTGCAGTTTTGCAAGCTATTTGCTATTACCTTGCTGAGCTTCTCAAGCCCCCCGAAATTAGGCAAATACGCTTTATCACTCGTGAGTGTGTTTCAAAAATATTGTTACCAACTCGTGATGAAGATGGCTACCCCATTTCAGGCCAAGATATTGTTCCATAATAAAATTTTTTCCTAATAAAGTTGAAAAATAAAACTTTTTTCTTACAAACAACGAAAAATGCGTGATAGTCACGCGTAACCTTATGTGACAAGAGGCGTGACATTGCGTTACGGCAAACGTGACAGTCACGCGTGACATTGCGTGACAGGTCACATAAAAGAGCAAAAACCCTTGTCGGGGGGTGCTCGTGGCTGTTCTTGCCTAGCCTCGGCTAGGACTTTCACCTCACCGAAGTGAGGATTTAACCGCTGACAAGGCGGTTGTCATTCCACATTTTACCTCTGGGAGCGAGGTTGAAATCCCGAGGGATCTCTGAGCACCCCCCTGTCACCAGTAGGGCCGAGGCGGGCTCACCCGTAGGGTACTCTCCCACTGGAAGGAGTTCCCCTATACCTCGTAATTCACCGCATGCAAGCCCTCAAACAGGGTTCAGATGGTGGCCAACCATCACCCCCCTAAGGCTTTACCAATGAGTGAACTAATTAATATTGATCACTTTCAATATATAGTAAACATATTTTTCTTCTTCTATTCCTTATGGTACCCTTTCTCTGTCCTTCACCTAAAAATGTCGCAATAATTGGATGCTTTTACGCATGCGCTTCACAAAATTTTACCTCGAGTAGAAAAATATACGCTATTTAAACAAATGTATCTTCAACACATCTCTTACTATGGCTGTCTGCACAGATCAACATGCGATCTCACAAGACTGGCCAACAGAAGAAAGTTTTGAAAGAAAAGAAATTTTAAAATGGCGGGATATTTTAGACACTATTTACAAAATTAAAAAAGTTAAATATAGAAAAGGTAAATATGGGGATTCAGCTATTTTAACTTTGGAAACAAAAAATGGAGATGAGTTTTGTGTGTGGGCCCCTAAACGACTTACAGAAGACCTGATGGAAGATGATTATTATCAATTTGTCTACAAAATAGGTCTCAAAACTTCTGCTGACGGTAATGAATATTTTGATTATGAATTAATGTAATCTGTCTGTGAATATTGATTTGTTTTTTCAAGCTTGAGTTGTTAAGGGGGTTTCCCTTCAATGTTTGAACGAGAATATAAATTACGTCATTGTCTGTGAGTTTCACCAGACCGCGAATTCACGCGCTGTAAACACAACTTAATGACTGTGGTAATATTCCAATATATCAGTGCAATAATTAACAAGAGTTATATCCAATATCGGAACAGAGATGGTTATTTCGTGTAAGATTTCTTCTTTTCTATAACAAGGGTAACAACACCCTCCACAACCACAATGCATATAGGCTACACACACCAAAATATGTACAAGCCGCTCCATTTCAGGACAGAAAGGTTGAATTAAAAGCTCATTGTGAACCAAGTTCCAACCCAAAGCCTCTCGCTCTTTCAGTTTTATAGCGAGGTAATGTTTGTAAATTAACTCACGTAATTCTGGTGGTAGGTTTTGGATTGCTTCAATAACCTGACAGGTGTTGAATCCAGCAGCCATCAAATTTGACTCATAAATATTTAATCAGATAAAAAAAAATTTTTTCATTCGTGTTCAGTTATATGGGTTGTTGGCACTCTTTATAAAAGGCAAGTTAAAGATAACAAATTCTTTGATAATTCTTTATATACAATGTGCTAATCGTAATTATCAGAACAAACCTTTAATAAAGATAAATTTTCGATCGGAGGAGTGCACAACGGTTTGGATCGGAGGAGTGCACAACGGTTTAATTATCAAATTGTAATAATTTTTTCAAATTAATAGGAGATGAAAAAACCGGTTTTTGTGCTATCGGTGTAAAAACGGAAATAGAACTCTCAGTTATAAAACTTTTCTCTTTCACTAATGTGAAAAAATTGTTTTATATGTAAGCGGTTTAAAAATTGGAAATAAATCTTCCAATGAATAAAACTTTTTGTTTTTGCGCGTTTCATATGTGAGCGGTTTAAAAATTGAAATAAAGATGTTATAAGAAAAAACTGAAACAGAAATCCTATTTTACGGTTTAAGAACTTGAAATAAAGCTCCCAGTAACAAAGCACCCAGTAATATATGAGCGGTTTAAAAACTTAAAATAAATCTCCCAGTAATAAATATCCATGTAAAAAAACTGTTACAGAACTCCTATTTCCCTATACTACTCCCCCCCCCCCGCCCCTAGTAAGTGTTTTTGTGCAGCCTGACCTTAAAGTCAATATTACTTACAGATGTTTGTTTTTGTCTTTTCTCTGTAGGTTGTGGAAGGCTTTGGGTGGTGGACGGGCAATGGAAGTTGATGTTTTCTCACTGTATGATGCAGAGGAAGGTACGAGTGATTTGTTTTACAATTCTTATTTGTAGAAAAAGACATGTTTTAATATCCTTTCTGAGTACTTGCCAGGTATAAAACGTAGAATAAAGTCATTTTTTGTTTTGGCATTCCGTTCTTCGATACCCAGCTGGAACTGCTATGAACAAATCACTTTTATAATATTTATTTTAAACATTAACAGAGAAATTTTTACTGAGTGCCAAATTTAGTCCTTTTTACTTTTCATTTCACTTATTACTTATTATCTTTAATTATTATCAAATGTATGTATCTGTTTTACTCTAAAGACTCAATGTGTATTTTTGTTGTACTCTGAATAGAATATTGTCAAAGGATTGCCCTTGTTAAATTACCCAGATGTTTGTACTGCCAGCCCCAAAACTGGAAAGGCCTTCTGTGAGGAACATGTTGATTACTTGACCAGAAACCATCCCAATATTCCGACCGATCTTCGAGGTTTTTTGGCTTATTGTGGAATTCGACGCAGTGATATAGGTAATCAGTGTTTCTTAATTTAAAACATACAAAAGAAAAATAACTACGGACGCACATTTCATGGGTTGGCTGGATAGACAGAGATTCCAACCCTCCCATTTTCGACAATTTTGCCTGCGGCCTTATGTTTTCGCTCAATTTTCTCCCATTTTTTGAACCTGCTTCACGAGTGTTTTTAGCACGATGCCTTGTCATTTTTCTGTTGTATCGCGGGCTTCTTTTACCTTAAGGGCATACTAGCATGAGCCAGCGGTGTTTGGGGCACGGTAATGCACTGGATTGCGTCGACTTGACCAGTTCAAGGTTTGGGTTCATTCTTGGTTTTGTATGGTTTTCGAAGTCGTTCTGTTTGTCGTTCGTATGAATAATTATGAACATAGATTTATTAATATATGCAAGAGTGTCTGCAGGGACTATAATTTGAGGCACTGCAGCTAAAGGCTTTAGCTGGTGCACCTCAAATTATACTCCCTGCAGACTGCTTTAATAGTAGCACAAAGGTGAGGTCCTTTGCTTTATGTTGTTTTTTAATGTTTTACTTTTTTTAACCACAGCATGGATACTGTAATATTATGGAAAGGTTAAAAAGGACACAATGTAGGCTGATAGGTTAAGCTTGAAATTGTCAGTAAATGAAGCCCAAAAGCTTGACTAGACTTTTTGAAATATTTATACTATTTTTCTATTGACTATGATCTCAAAATGCAGGAAATGGCATCTAGTAAGAGGCCTATATTTGTAAAATTTTTCTGGGGGGCATGCCGCCGGACCCCCCAGAGGCTCACCCTTTGGCACTCGTGGTCACAACTTTGTCGCTCCCAAAGCTCCCTTTTTTATTTCAAAGGGTTGGAATCTCTGGATAGAGTTGGACTATAACTTTATGTACAGTTATAAGGATTTAGTAATTTTACATCTTTCCAACAAGTACAAGTTGCTAAGCCATCTTTTGGAAGATGGATATTGTAATAAGCCTCCCTTTCCATTATGCATCCTTCCTCCTTACCCCCACAGTTTGATATGTCAGTAAAATGATCTATATCAAGCATGTTGACAATTGAGAGAATTAAGTAAATGATGTCTTGACATTTGGACAAATTCTCCTTACAAAGTTTCGTAAGAAATGTACTGAGAACAGTATGAGAAACATGCACTTTTCTATCACGGCTTAAAGGGCAGCTGAAAGGATGGTTTTAATATGGGTCGTTTAATTTTAACCTAGTCGACCTTTCTTTCTAGTATTATTAAAAACTTTGAATTTCTGATCACTTCACGCACTCACCTTCTTGCACAAGCAGTATGGATATTCAATTGCCGTAACAGGAAAACACATTTGCAATAAATAATTTGAAAAACTTAACAATTGCTATATTTGATACATCAATCTTTAAAATTTTGCGGTACTTTGCGCTGGGGTTTTCCAAATAGCAAACATTCTTAAGTTATGTTTTGTACGAGACTAGTCTATGACAACCAGTTTTAGCTATTTTACCTGAACATTCGCGTGTGTTTAAAAAACACGGCGCTGGGAACCGACAACTGAATTTATTTCCTATTGAGCATTGCACTCAATGCCGGAGTAGGTGACATTTAATTTCCCCACACTGATAGTTCGAGCATCTGCGAAGAAACGAATCCGAACGATTCTCAAACGAAAGTCTGTTCAAGTTTGTAAAGGCGACGTACAAGAAACTATAGAGCTTACTGGAGCCTGTAGACGTTAAAGGTACATAAATTGCGGTTTTTATCTCGATCTTATGACTAGAAACACTGGGTCATGTTGGTCCTTCAAACACTACATGCGAACTACATGTCTTAATAATTGCATGGAGTATTGTAGCCATTTACTTCCGGTTGTACTTCTAGCCATACTCGTTTTTTGCTGCAACCTGACGACGTGTGACGGCTTGTGACTGTGTGTGACTGTTTGCTACGGGGTGTGACTGCTTGTTACGGGGTGTGACTGCTTGTTACGGGGTGTGACGGCTTGTGACTGGGTGTGACGGAGTGTGACGGCTTGTGACTGTGTGTGACGGCTTGTGACGGGATGTGACGGAGTGTGACGACTTGTGACTCTGTGTGACGGCTTGTGACGAGGTGTGACTCTGTGTGACGGCTTGTGACGAGGTGTAACTGTGTGTGACGGCTTGTGACGGCTTGTGACGGGGTGTGACGGAGTGTGACGGCTTGTGACGGGG